>JAKSZT010053887.1:43707285-43901002 GCA_026826555.1 Tolypeutes matacus
TCTCTCTCTCTCTCTCTCTCTCTCTCTCTCTCTCTCTCTCTCTCTCTCAAACACACACACACACAAACACACACACACACACACACTACATTAGCTGGCATATCCTCTAGTTCTGATGTTTTTTTTCCACCCCAAAGACCAAGGTCACCCTCAGCTTATTTACCTACCTATTATTTATTTGCAAAGCACCTTTTAAGTTTTAAAATTATTATTGTTAGTTTTAGAAAGTAGTGTCCTTACTTTTTAAAACTTTCATTTCCCCTCAAGTATAAAAGGACACATAGCTTGAATTTGTCTGTGTCTTTTATGTGTTGGGAGTTCCTCTTCTGACAGATGGGACTTTTCCTAGTAGTGTACTGGAAAGCTGGACTGTTCTCCAAAAAAAAAAAAAAAAAAAATAGAAAAGAAAAAAGAAAAACCTTGGATTTGTAGCATTTGCTGATTTCTGTGGTGTAAATACTTCCACCATAGCTGATTTTAAGCTACCAACCTCACATCACTGGCCAAAGAGTTTGGAAAGAGATGAGCAATATTGGCTCTCCATTGACAGTGCCAGAGGGTTCCAGTCTACCACTACCTTATTCTATCTACGCCCCAGTCTCACCTCTCCCACACAACCGCTTTACTTGTGAACTGCAGTGTATCCTGCTCTCTGACCACAGACATCCTCCAAGCCAGTCTTCCTTCCACTCTGGGCCCATATGGCCCTGCCGTGTGGCCTAGGCTCTGCCAATGGGCCACGGCCTCAATTTTCTGTCTCTTCTGACTTCTCCATGTTTTCCTGATTCCTCGTGCTCTCTGAGCCCCAAGATCATTCTCAGCTGTCCCTAGAGCAGCTTCAGGGGTAAGGCATTTCCCCTCCCACATACCTCCCACTGTCTAGCCTGGGTGGGCTCAGTAGGCTTGCTACCCCAACTCCCAAGAATTGGATGATTCTGCCTGTTAATTATCTAGTCCTTACTGGTTGTGTCTTTCTTCTGTTTCCCTTGCTTTCTTCTGCACATCCTTTTGCTCTTCCTCTCCTGGCACCTCTTCAGATTTGTCTTCTCATTAACTTCTTCAACAGAAGATGGTTGAGATGAGTGAATGTAAAAATATTTCGAGTACCTTTATCATTTGGTAATATATAAATTTGATCCTCAAACTTGTATGTATAAAAATCTCCCTGGAGTACTGGTTACAATGCCAACTTTCTGAATTAGAATCTCCAGGGCTGGGGTTGAGGAGTCTATATTTTTAACCAGAAGATGCAGATGGTCTGAACACCTCACTCTGAGCAGGGACTTTAGAGCTGTGCTGTCCAATACAGTAGCCAGTGGCCACATGTGGCTACTGAGCACTTAAAATGTGGCTAGTCCAAATTGAGATGTGGTGTATGTGCAAGATTCACAGAGGATTTCAAAGACTAAGCACAAAAAAAAGAATACAAAATATCTCAAATTTTAAAAAGGGATTACATGTTGAAATGAGGATATGTTGGATAAACTGGGTTAAATAAAATGTAGTATTAAAATTAATTTTTTCCTGTTTCACTTTACTGTGTTAAAGTGGCTACTAGAAAAAATTTTTTTTTGTTCAGTTAGGCCAGAATTTTATTAAGGAACTAAAAATATGGAACACTTCACGAATTTGTGTGTCATCCTTGCGCAGGGGCCATGTTAGTCTATGTGCTGACAAAGCGAGCATGAGAAAATTTTAAGCTATATATGTGGCTCGTGTTATATTTCTATTGGACAGCACTGCCTTAGAGAGTTCCTGGTGACTGGGGGTGGGGGGTGGGGGGGTGAGAATTGAAGCTCCTGAAATTGCATGCAAAATGTTGGATATCTGTCCTGGGGAGAGGTCCACAGTTTTCATCAAATTCTCAAACTAGTTAATGCTGCAAAAAAGGCTCTAGATACTTTTCTGGTGATCTTAGAGCAGCAAGAGGGAGCTCCATTTGTCCATTTTATTTTTATTCCATACTAATCTTAGAATTTTTTGGATTCATATTTAGGAGTCCTTTTATGAGCTTCCTGAAGCAGGTGTGAATTTAGCTCTGTTTACTAGATAAGGGAACTGAAGTGCAGAGATAAAAAGTAGCATGCCTAAGATCACACAGGCGGTTAGTAGTAGATTTGGGGCTCCATGCCACCTCTGTCTGACTCCAATGTCCACACAGAGTATGAAGCTTTTTAGGGCAGATTAAATGTAATTTTCAGCCAATATTGTAAATTGATCCTTTGCTACAGCTTATCATTAAGGGAATCATACAAGTTTACCTATGACAGTGCTAGTTTGTGCCTCTTGTCCTCGTGTAATTATAAACAGCATCCTCATTACTCTCAAGGTTACCCTGGTTGGGACATTATATGGGAAGCTAATTTATCGACCATGTTTCTGGAGGCTGCTATAAACTGGGGCTCTCACTGTTAATTTTCTTTAGCAGGAGTGTGTGGAGGGAGAGGCTAACTCAGCAGATTCTTTCCAAGGTTATGCATTTCTCCTGTTGTGTTGAGAATATCATGTGGACTCAGGCACTGGGTGTTGATCCACCTCCTCACACATCAGTTTCAGTTGGGAGTAGACAGAAGAGGAAGAAAGGCCTGGAGTAAAAAGAAAAAGAGAAAAGGAAAGGAGGTAGATAAAGAAATGCCTCGGAGGAGGCAAAAGAGCCTCGGGAGAGTAGAAATGGAAAGCTAGAAGCAGGAAAGTCAAGGCAAAGAAGCTTTCTCACATAGGTATGAAGCCAGGTGATGGGAGATGTCATCTAAAATGACATTCATAAAAACTTCACGGGAGCCATTCCTTGAAACCTTCTTCACTCCACCTAGGTCTCTATTAATCAAAGATCGTTTTGGGCCTCTGGCTTTTTCTTTTTTCTTTTTACTTTAAAACAATTTTTTTTTTTTGGTGGTTACAACATCACGGGAGCTGCTCAGCTGTCCTTCCAGCTGTTTCGTATTGTTGGTGAGACACACAAAGCTAACACTGACCAAGGGTAAAAAATCGGTTCAGGCATTTATGGGGTGGGTTGATTCTGCAGGGATTGACAACCACTCTATTTCCCTTTCGATATCTGGCCTAACTGGTGAGTTTTGCCCTTTCCTGCTGAGCTTGCCAAACTCAGTGTAGTGAAACCAAGAGCTCAGCCGCAGAGGAGGCTGCATCGTGAGGCTTTGGCTCTACTTCAGTTCATCTGTAAAATGGGAATAGTAATAGCTGCCTATGAGGGAGCTCCCTTATAGGCTTGTGATGAGGATCAAAAGAGCTAGTATATATGAATAAAATTTGCAACTATTAAGTGCCAAATGAACATAAAGGAGTTTTATTAATAAAAAGAAGGAAGGGTGGAGTGAGTTTCTGGAACATCTAAAATGGGATAAAGATGAGTATAGCATCTGCTTTTTGTCTTCTAAGTACCCTTCGGGCCTCTTCGCTGAGGTTCATGTCTGCTCTAGGTTCTGCTCCCACATGTGTGCACTCCCTGCTCTTAAGCTCTGCACTAGATCTGCCTCCTGGTGGGGTCTGGATGTGGCTCTTAGGGAGCACTGCCAGGGTAGGCATCTCACTGTGGGAAAAGACTGCAGCGCTATGGGAAGCGGCTGTGGCTCAATCAGTGGGGCTCCCGTTTACCATATGGGAGGCCCCGGGTTCGGTTCCCGGGGCCTCCTGGTGGGGGTAGGCCCGCCCGCACGGCGTGGTTGGCTGACCCAGCGAGCACAAGCAGCGGGGGGGGGGGGGAATAAAAGAAAAAAAGAATAAATAAAATCTTTAAAAAAAAAAAAAAAAGACTGCCGCGCTGTGGACAGGAGTCTTGACAAGGCAGGGTGGGAAGGTGATTGCTGCCCACCGAGGCTGCTTTTCAGCCTGGGAGCCATCCTCTTGGGGAGGGATCAAAAGCCCAGCTGTGGATGACTCATGGCGTGGGGCTGCCAAGCCAACTCTATTTTCTTTCCAGGTCTCGACCCTGCAGGCCCTTTATTCAACGGGAGACCTCCCCAGGACAGATTAGATCCCGGTGACGCGCAGTTCGTAGACGTCATCCATTCCGACACCGATGGTAACGTTCCTGTCCTTGTGTCCCCCTGGGGGTATCATCACGAGGGGCCCATCAGGCTCCTCCAGATTCTCTTTCCCTACTGGGCAGGGTTCCAGGTCCACAGAATTATTGAAGGGAAGCTGGTTTAATGCACCCAGGATTTCTTTCTGGACTGGGGGAGATTTTCCCATCATCTATTCTTATTTTTTAAAGTGATCATTGTGTCCAATCAGGACACGTTGATTTGCACACCGTGTGGATAAATGTTTTCACCTGTGCAAATAGGTTTGTGTGCTTGACATCCTGTCTTTGTCGGTCCATTCTCATTACCTATCTTAATGAGATATTTTCAAGTGTGTGTCCCTCCACACAGAAAAATTCTGAACCTCCTATAGCTCTTCAGCTTTCCATGATCTTCCTGGCCTTTCCTCACTTTCATGGTGCTGGTTTCCTATCTGGACTTGGGAAGAGGTCACGAGGTTGGGGTGATATTCAAGGTTGGGTCTACCTATCCAGATGTCTGGGAGAAGAGCTGGAATAGCAACTTGGGGAGGCCTGAGGGGAAAGCAC
This sequence comes from Tolypeutes matacus, assembly GCA_026826555.1. NCBI lineage: Eukaryota > Metazoa > Chordata > Mammalia > Cingulata > Chlamyphoridae > Tolypeutes > Tolypeutes matacus. The sequence goes on from JAKSZT010053887.1 coordinate 43,711,877, forward strand.
AGTCACGTAACTGCACATCCTTTTTCTGATACAACCACCTGAAAAACACCTCCACACCTATCATGGGCACTCTGGTGTGGTTCAGCAATTGTTTACCTTGGAAAACTCCTTGTGGAACAGTTGCATTCTTATAATGGAGTTTGCAAAGTATATTACTTAAATGCTGACTCACAATGCTTTTTTTTGGGGGGGTGTTGAACTTGGGACCTCGTATGTGGGAAGCCAACACTCAACCACTGAGCCACATCAACTCCCCTGAGTTGGTTTTTTTTCGTTTATTTGCTTGTTGTTTGTTTTTGTTTGTTTGTTTTTAGGAGGCACCGGACACTGAACCGGGGACCTCTCATGTGAGAAGTAGGCGCTTAACCACTTGAGCCACATCTACTCCCCACAATCCTATTTTAATGCTGGATGGAATTGAGCACTTCATTTTTTATTCTTGGAGAGAAAGTGAATTTGGAAGGAAAGAGTCTAAGTTTTGTATACAGGCAAATCAGGTTTTGCTCTTTTTAGTGGTGTATTGTTAGCTCCTAAACTCCTCTGAGCCTCTGTATCTTCATTTGTAAGTTTCTCTGTCTTAACTGACTGATGGCCACTTTGCAGACCTTGTGAAAATCAGGAAGTGTGTAAAGCATCTAATAATGAGCCCACAGACACATGTAGATTCTCACTATATAATAACTATTACCATGATGTGATACACACACTTATGTATATATATGTGTATGTATAATCTTTTTTAATCAAGCATTTTACTAATTATTTTGGTGTTACATGGTCAAAGAAATTAAGAAGTTATAAAATATATCCATACTTTTTTGAGGTTCCATTTTCTATAAGTGTTTCCTGTCTGTTTACCATTATGGATTCCAATTTTTTTAAAGATTTTGCCTAGTGAGTAATTTTTATTTAAGTCAAAATTCATTTTTCCTGTTTCTTATTCATTACATAGTGACAGAAATGCACTAAGAGATTCAGGAAGGATTCCAGCCACAAATAAACATGTTGTTTAATCAGCCTTGCAATGAATGAATGACCAAACTCCTTTAAGATTTTGGAAATATTGTAAATTAATATCATTACCATCTTCATGGTCTATTGAAAAGCCTTGCTTTATTGCTACTAACTAGCTAAGTAACTTTGGGCAAAACATTTAGGTAGGCATAACCGGAATAGTAATAATACAACCCCTGCCTACGTCCTCCCGGTAAATGAGCTTTGAGAAATGAAAAGTTCAAAGCAGTATGAAAGCATAGTATGTTCCCTTTTAGCACTGGGCTATAAGGAGCCATTAGGAAACATAGACTTCTACCCAAATGGAGGATTGGATCAACCTGGTTGCCCCAAAACAATATTTGGAGGTAAGTGCAGATACTTTATATTTTGTAAAATATGACATATTTTTAAAATCTGATATTATTTGACCCAGAGTGGTTTTTTAATAGAAAACAAAGTTTCCTGAGAAGATAGAAGTGATACTATGAAATATACATTAGAAATCGTAAGTCAAATGTAACTTTGAAAAACCATAACTATATAACTAAAAGCTATTACGAATTATTCTCTCTTTTAAAGGTATGTCTTTGACCAAGAAATTCCACATCTGGGAATCTCCCCTAGAGAAATATAAAGTTTTAGAAAGAACCTAAATATCCCAAAATAGGAAAATTATTAAATGAATTATGGTACATCCAGGAGAAGGAATCTAATTATTAAAAAACATATTTTCAAAGATTAATGATTGTCTTCAGTGACAGGAGATGGCCCTCTTTGACCAGTCCCTCTTTAAGTCTTCAATGACCTCTCCTCCTCTGGCCCTCAGGCACTCAGGCAGAGTCACAGGTCTTCTGAGTTTTCTTCACATTCCTTTCTTCTTTAAATATTTTATCTATTTTTCTGACTTCAAATCTCCTCCTCCAAGAATGAAGGGAGAATTGACACCAATCGTAACTGACTTCATACGCACTGGACTCCTTCAAGCCGTCCACACTCGTTTGGAGGGGTCTTTTTCTCAGTTACCCCTTCTCATGCAGCTGCTGCCCTGCAGTACCTGCTTTCACCAGACACCACTTCCAGGGATGAGATGCTTATGGGGGGGGGGGTTGCAGCCTAGGCAACTCCATTTTCCCACTTGGTCTTCCTCCTCAGAGAATTCTGGATCATTAGCTCCTTTAAATTGGCTGGGCCAATCTTTGTGCTCCTCAACATGGTGGTGAGCATCTCAAGCTCTCCACTCTCCACACAACACCTGCAGGTGGGTTTCTGATAAGATCCAAGATGACTTCATCTTGTGGCTCAGTTCATGTGTCTCTAAGAATTGCTGCTTCCTGGTAATCTTTAAGTTTAGTCCTTGTTATCAACACACACATGCATGCACACACACACAATACTCCCATCATCCTCCATTTTGCAGCCTAGCAGTGGTTGCAAACTTCAACATGCACCAGAATCCCATGGAGGACTTGTTGTATCACAGATTATGACACTTTCCCACCCCCAGCTCAGGGACAGGGCCTGAGAATCTGTTTTTAACAAGTTCCAAGGTAGTGCTGATCATGCTGGTTTGTAGACCACACTTTGAGAGCTGCAAGGGTGGATCAACGGCACAGGCTCTGTTGTCACATTGACCCGGACTGGGAAGCCGTGTTCCGCTGTGATTAGCGTGAGACCTCAGCTTCTCTGAGCCTCGGTTCGCTCATCTGTAAAATGAGGGTAATACACCCACGTGCATAATTGTGAGGGTTAACAATATTTTACAGAAAGCACCTGTTATATAGGATGTTATTCATATGCGATTACTATCTAATTATCATCACACTAGGGTTCTTGATTGGTCTATTCTAGTAGTTCTAAAATTTATAGATTTCTGGTTTAAAAATACTTGAAAGCAAATTTGGGGTACTTAATTTGCCAAGTAAGGAACATTTTTTTAAAACCACAAAAATATATTTGTTGTCCCACCACCATTTCATTTTTAAAAAGGACATTTTAACACACACACACATACACATACAAAAGAAAAGACATAAACCCAGAACAGGCATAGCTTTAAATTGGATATACTCAGCTTAATGAAAAACTCACTCTGTCATCCATGTTTTTCTCATTTTGCTGCAGACCAGTAAAAACTTTGTCACAAATCAGCACCAGTCCAGGAACAGCATTTGGGAGACACTGGCAGTCATATTTTCTAGTGACTCCCTATAGCTGGCAATTGTTGCCTGCGTCTGGCTCGCTTGCCTGCCTGGGCTCCGGTCTGTGCCAGGCCCTGCTTTGACACACGTGAAAATGTGGCAGGAATCAGAAACTCTCTCTGTCCCTCTTGACTTTGGGCAGTCATTGGATTATTAGTGCTGAACAGTAGCACATTGAGGAAGCTCATAGTAACCAGGCTTTTAGTTAAAGCCTCGAGCAGAAGAAAGGCAGAGGGGTTTCAGCACACAGCAGAACTGGCTAGGAGCTGTATTTATTCATTCATTCGGCAAATGTTTATTAGTAATCTACTATGTGCCTGGCATTGTTCCAGGATCTGGAGCTACAGCAGTGAACAAGATAGACACGAATAGAGTCAGAGTTACCCTACTTAAGATAGAAGATAATAAGTACTTGGTTAGATCTAATGGTGATATTTAACAGAGAAAGATTAGATATTTTAAAAACCACAAAGCTGAGGGGGAAAATAAGGTGAAATAAGAACAGTAGAATGTTGGTAATTATTGGAGCAGGAGTGATATATACATGAGGGTTGTTTATATTCCATTCTCTCAACTTTTCTGTCTGTTTGAAATTTTCCATAGTAAATGTGGCAGATTTGTGAGAGAGGTACATGACTGAAGCTAGGTGTTTGTGTTTCTTTCTATCTCCCCTATGCAACATATCACTTTAAAAAACATAATACAGAGGAATTAATTAGTGGTTGTGCTTTGCTCTGGTGATAAAGAGTTCTTGTTCCCCTTGATCGTCCATGCCTTAGGGGAAGTTAACTATTTGGCTCAGACACGATCACCTCACAGGTAACTGCTGAACTGACCAGTAGATACATCCCCACCCAGACTGTGAAGTGGCCTTGAAAAATTAGACCATGTTGGTGAGGGTTGCATCATCTGAAGGCTTAACTGGGGCTGGAGGGTCCACTTCCGAGATGGCGTACTCACGTGGCTATTAGCCTGAGGCCTCAGTTGCCCTCCCTGTATACCTCTCTGTAGTCTGTTCTGGATATTGCAGCTGGCTTCCCCAAGAGCAAGGATCCAGAGACAGAGAGCGAGAGACTGAGACAGAAGCTGCGCTGTCTTCTATAACCTAATCTCAGAAGTGGCATACCATCATTTTTGCCATATTTCATTGGTCACACAGGCCATCCCTGGTACAAAGAGGGAGGGGACTTTACAAGGATGTGAATACAAGGAGATGGGAGTCACTGAGGGCCCTCTTGGGGGCTGGCTCCCACGTCATGGGAATGAATTACCTATTTCAGTTCTTTTGTAAATTTAAAGAGATCACTGAGGTATATTATTAATAGAAAAAAGCAAATGGCCTTTTCTATAATTTCATTTAAATAAAAAAGAAACATAACCTTTAAAAAAATTCAACCAGGGGCTTCCAAACTTTTATGTGCTTCAGAATCACATGGTGGTGAGCATTTGTTAAAATGCTGGGTCCTGAGTCCCCTCAGACCTAGTGAATTAAAAGAACTCTGGACCTGAATTCTCTATTTTAACAAGCATGATTATGATGCGGGTGATCTGGGAATCAGACACACTGGATGGCAGTGAAAGATGCTCCATCTGCTAAATAAGCAATGAAGACTTTTAGTCAAGGACTGAATGAGTCAAGGACACTGAAGGGGTTAGCACTTGAAGCAGTGCTTGGCATGTAGCAGACGTGATGAAATGAGTCTGTGTATGTGTATAAAGTATGTGATGTACTATTATTAAATAATTCAAATGCTCTACTCTTTATTCCTTCCTTTTACAACCAAGGAATGTGGTATTTTAAATGTGACCACCAGAGGTCTGTGTACTTGTACCTTTCCTCCCTGAGAGAGAACTGTGCTATCACTACATACCCCTGTGAATCCTACCGGGACTACAGGAACGGCAAGTGTGTCAGCTGCGGCACACCACAAAAGATGCCCTGTCCCCTGCTGGGTAAGCCCAATCAGGAATTTCCCCTGCCCTTCACCAAAGAGCTCATTTGTGGTCAGAATCCCAGCACCATTTCACTGTCTAAAAATGGACCTGGATATTGTATGTTTTAAGAAAAATCTATTTAGTCAGCTTTTGCTGCACAGTTTCTTCAGTGAACTACTCTGGCATCTCCTATTAATAAATAGTGTTAAAGAGCAATTAGTATAGCATTCTACCCCGAAGGTAGTGCAACCTCCCTGGATACTCGATTCTAGCACTAAAATGAAGTTTCTGGAAGAGTTTCCAAGTCCAGGGCACTGTTACCTTACATAGCCTGCTTCCGTGAAAACAGCCCCCTCTATACATACAGCCTCTCTGCTGGGGAGGGTCCACAGTGAGCCAGAGACCCTACTGCCTCCTTGAGCCTTGCACAGTGATTGCCTTCCAGAAAACCATATCTGTAAATGCTCTAATTCCACACCCTGGCTGGTGTGTGTGTATGGGGCTTGGGGTGTGGTAATAGATGTTGGGGTGGCTGCTTGAATGGTTGCTAAGAGTTAGCAGAAATAGTCTAGATGTTGAGGACCTTGAAAACTGGATGATCATGAGAATTTTCTAGTGATTCCCAAAAGGAAACCATGTTAACATCAGGGTGTCCTATAGACAGTGATTGCACTTTTGAATCTCCTGGGGAGCTTTTACAGAACACTGATGCCTGAGACCCACCCCAGATCAATTAAGTCAGAATCTGGAGGCCATTCTCTAGGGGTGGGGGCAGAGAAGAGTGAGAGGCCCCTCTGGACTGCACCCAACCACGTTTCCTGCAGGCACAAACATGAAGGATGCCATTCACCTGCTTGGTGACACTCACGTGGCAAGCCAGGTTCTGTGCAGTTTAGGGGCCCAACTATAGCTCTTCAAGAAAGCACAATGCTTTGCAAAACTGATGGTATTTTAGGTATAAATCTGAATCTGTTGTAATTTAGAAAACTAAATTTTACTGAAAAACATCAGCACTATTTTTAGAACATCCCAGTGGGTGCCATCCCCACTTTTCTACCCCTGCAACAGAGAACAAGGGCCAGGAGTTCTCTGGTCTCTCTAATGTCAGTAGAATGAGAAAAAAAGCAATACTGTGGGGTCGTTTGGCAAGCACCAGTGGGTACAGTCAGCAGCAAGCTGTGGCAGGTGCTGGGGGCGGCACGTGCCCAGGTGGCCTGTGGTTCCTCACCCTGGGGGAGGGCTGAGAGGGAGGCAGGGCCAGTTGTCTCAGTGGTGATGGCTGCAGTTAAACTCACTGTTCTCACTATCTCCACAACTGCTTTTACATTTATGTAATACATGTTAAAATTACACTTTTCCAACTTATTTTATAGGCTATTATGCTGATAACTGGAAAGACTATTTAAGAGAGAAAGATCCTCCTATGACTAAAGCATTCTTTGACACAGCTGAGGAGAAACCATACTGCAGTGAGTGGTGAATGTGGTTGGTTGTTTTTGCCCAGCTCTTTTACTTTGGGAATGGCCGTGTCTCAGCTTCCTGGCAACCTCTTGCAAATGAGGGCTGGGATGAAGCATGGGCTTTGGAGCTGGATGGACCTGGGTTGAATCCTGATTCTACCACATAATAGCTGTTTGACCTTGGTTAAGTCATTCAGCCTCTCTGAGTCTCAAGGTCCTGATTGGTAACTGCAGATAATAATGCCTATCTTCCGGCTTGTGGGGAATATAATCTCAGTAGATCATAGTTGTTGGCTTCCCTGGTGGGCCATCCTAATCACTAAAATCTTCCAGAAAACTGGCTTGATCCCCAAGAGACATAAGATTGGGGCTAGGAGAAATCAGGTATCAGTCACATCTATGGGTCAGTTCCACCTCCAAAGCAACCATGCAGACCTTCTAAGGACATTGAGAGGTTGTGTATTCCATATGGGAGCTAAATGGGGCTGGCAGAGGATTATATGTCCTGCAAACAACTAGGAATTTTCCTGGGCAGATGTATGTCTTGCAATCTTGTTCCCCTTTTCACTTTTCTTGGGAGCAATCCTTAGAGAAGAGGTTGCAGGTCACTGGGTTCCTTTCTTCTTTGGAACCATGTGTGGCCACCCAGGATTTTGGCGTCTGCCTCATCTACATGGGGGAAGCCCCTAAGCAATAATGGGCCATGAAATGGCCACTCTAGAGCTGACCTTTTTCCTTCACGGGATTGTCATCTCCTCTTTCTCCTTCCCTGAAAGTCTGACCAAGAGATAGGGACTCTGACTACAATGATGGGATTCCCATCTCTCCAAAGCATCCTGGATTTGACCTTGAGGTGCAAAGACTAGGGAGGAAGATACTTTTCTTTTCTTTTTTTTTTTTTTTTAAAGATTTTATTTATTTATTCATTGATCCCCCCCTTGCTGCTTGTGCTCGCTGGGTCAGCTAACCACGCCGTGCGGGCGGGCTTGCCTTCACCAGGAGGCCCGGGGAACCGAACCTGGGGCCTCCCATATGGTAAACGGGAGCCCTACTGATTGAGCCACAGCCGCTTCCCAGGAAGATACTTTTCTGAACACATCACGTGCTCTTGTTTATTCACTAAGAATTTATTTGGTGCCAGTGCTAGGGTTACAGAGATATAATTACCTATCCCAGTTATAGTTGTAGTATATTTTAGCTTTAGCTTTTTTTTGTTTTGTTTTGTTTTTTAACCTCTCAAGGTGATATTCAAGCAATATTTGTATTATGAGCCCCACATATTTGCCAGTTTTTCCGATTATCATTCTTTTTTGCATTTTGAAAATACAGTAAAGTGTATGCTGATTAATGATGGAAGGAGATCAAGCATGACTGGAACTCCAAGAAGGGAGACCTTACCTTAGTCCCAGGGTCAGGGAAGGCCTCCTGGAGGAAGTGGCACTAAGTCAAAATGCAAAGGATGCATTGGCAAAAGGGGCAAAAGTAAGAGTGTCCCAGGCAGGGGGAAGGCCCAGGAGCAAGAAAAAGTTGGCAGTGCAGGAAGTACAGGTGAGTTAGCATGATTGGGAAGAGGTGCGGGAGGCCAGGTAGGCTGGTGGGCAGGACCCAGATCGTAGAGGATCTTGTCAGCCACGGAGGGTCTTCACATGGCTACCCGGTTGGTTATGGGCAGGGATTGAAGTGGACCAGTTATACTCAGTAGTAGTCCATGAGACCCCAGCTAGTAAGGTAGAAACATTGATTCAACTGTAATCCCTGAACATGGCGATTGAATACCATTGAACTCTGCTATCACTCATGCCATCTTTACCCAATAAAAGGGAAGGGAATATTAGAAAAATCTGCCCCAGATCTTTGCAAAGAAACAAGAGAGGAAGAGACCCAATTACTAGCAATTGACCCTTCACGGGAGCAGATGGGAGTACCTCTCTCTCACCATGTCCTCTCCCTGTTTTCTAGTATTTCATTACTTTGTGGATATTATAACTTGGAACAAGAATGTAAGAAGAGGGTCCATTACAATCAAACTGAGAGACAAAGATGGAAACATCACAGAATCCAAAATCGATCAGTAAGTTGGGTTGGGATAGTTTGCAGTTTATCATTTTCCTTTTTGCTCAGCAAAACTGAATCCCAAATATATAACTTTTCTTATTTATAGGTCTGTACTTTTCTTTGTTCTGCAAAGATATGAGAGGGTGCATTGCTTAGGTCCTTTCCCTTGGTTCTTGATCCCCCAGGCTCTTTAAGGGTTTTCTTTCCTTCACTTCCCTCCCTCCCTCCCTTCTTTCTTTCTTTCTTTCCTCCCTCCCATTCACCTTCCATCCCTCCCTGCCTTCCTTTGATTAAATGTTTAATTACAAAAGTCATCCATATTTGTTGCAAAAGATTTAAACAATAAAGGAGTCTTGGGGGTCAGATGTGGCTCAACTGGTTGGGCGTCCGTCTCCCATATGGAGGGACCTGGGTTCGATCCCCGGGACCTCCCGGTAAAAAAAAAAAAAAAGAGTCTGTAACATAAAAGTGCAAGTCCTTGCCCCTTCCCCCAATACCATCCCCAAAGGCACCCACTCCCCCACATACATGTTTCATTTATTTTATGGGTTCATTATATATACATATAAAGCTTGTTATTTTCCATAATAAAAAATTAGAAATACCCTTTTTTCCAGTTTCCACTTATTCTTCAATTTTCAATGATGAATGACATCTTAAAATTTAAAAGTTTTTTTAAAGATTTATTTAATTTATTTATTTCTCCCCACCCCCTCATTGTTTGCACTTGCTGTGTCTGTTCATCTTCTTTGTTTCTTTAGGAGGCACTGGGAACCAAACCCAGGACCTCCAATATGGGAGGGAGGTGCCTAATCACTTAAGCCACCTCCGTTCCCTGCTTTGTTGTTTGTTGTGTCTCTTGTTACCTTTTTTCCTCTTGTGTCTCTTGTTGCATCATCTTGTCACATCAGCTCGCCATGCCTGCCCGTTGTGCCAGCTCACTGTCTTCTTTAGGAGGCACTGGGAACCGAACCACGGACCTCCCATGTGGTAGGTGGGAGCCCAATCACTTGAGCCACATGCACTTACCTAAAAGTTTTTAATCAATAAATTTTTCATCTATTACTTTTATAATCAGGAAAAAGAAAAAACACACTTTAAGCAAAGGAATTTGAGGCTCACCTTATTCGTTTACTCAGGAAGCATTTCTTGGGTCCTATTCCTTACTAGGCACTTAGATTGTTTCTTGGCCTCACCCATAGAGGACTAAGTAGAATGTCACCTGAAACTGCCAATAGACTTGGGTTTACTGTGTAGATGAATAGAGGAGCGTGGGTGGGTGGTTTGGAAGTGACTTTTTAAAATGTGTCTTTGGACCATAATAATAACACCCTTTGGTTAAGGCTTTTAACACACATCAGCTCATGCAATTATCACTAAAACCCTATGAGATAGTATTATTATCCCTATTGTATATATATATATGAGGAAACTGAGGCTCAGAGAGGTCAATTGATTTGGCCAAGATCACGCAGCTGTCAGTGTGAACCAGGTGAAATCAGAACCCTCCCACCCCACTGTACTAGTTCTTGAGTGGTGTGTGGTTTCTCATTGTTTATTTCTGGGGTCTCCACTGATCTGACTCAGAGACCTCCTTTCAGTGTCAATGCTCCCAAGCCCACGGCGGGGCAGCATTCCCTGTGAGGGCCCTGTCAGGGGTGCTTCTGGAGGTACCAGCCTCAGGCTGTGACCTTCAGTTAGGAAGCTGCGGAGACTAAAATAGCAGGGAGATAGCGCAGTTAAATAATGCAGAGTTTTCACCTAGTAAAGGTTGGGTATTCATGCCAGTAATTGGTTACATATTTGCTTTACATATGTCTTCTAAGTTCGTAGTTTACATGTGAATTTCTTTCAATTAGGAATTCCTAAATTTGAAGATTTGTATCTTGATTAAGACTGCAAGCTTAACATCTTTAATGCAGATTCTTATTTTAGTTACGTTTACAGAAAAGTCACCACCAACAGGAGAAAATGTAGATAAAAGGAAATGGTTGTTCTGTTAAATGGTGAGATTATGGGTATTTTTCTTTTCTTTTTTTTTCTTTTCATTTTAGGTAACATTTTTTTTTTATTATTTATTTATTTATTTATTTATTTATCCCCCCCCCCTCGCTGCTTGTGCTCGCTGTGTCCATCTGCTTTGCATTTTTTCTATGTCTGCTTGTCTCCTTCTGTTGCGTCATCTTGCTGCACCAGTTCACTGCACCAACGCTGGCCAGCTTGCCTTCACCAGGAGGTCCTGGGAATAGAACCTGGGGGCTCCCATATGGTAAACGGGAGCCCAACCAATTGAGCCACAGCCGCTTCCCGATAACATTTTTAACTGTTTAAGATGAGGAAAATTATATTACAGCATGTAACCTGAGTTTATCCAGTCAATGGGTACAGATGGGGTCACACTCAACATTATCTGCCTCGTGACCCTTTTTCTTTCTTTTCATGTTCACTCTTCCTGTATCCATGTGTTTTGTTGTTGTTTTTAAAGAAGGTTTAGATTATATAAATGTTATATAAAAAATACAGGGGATTCCCATATGCCCCACCTCCTCCACCTCCCACACCAACAACATCTTTCATTAGTGTGGTACATTTGTTACACTAGATGACCACGTATTGAAGCATTGCTGCTAACTGTGGGCTATAGTTCACTTACAGTTTACACTCTGCCCTGCACAATTTTATAGGTTATGACAAATGTATAATGGCCTGTATCTATCACTGCAATGTCATGCAGGACAATTCAAATGTCATGAAAATGCCCCCATGTTACACCTATTCTTCCCTCTCCCTCCCTTCAGAACCGCTGCCTTTATAGCAATGATAAAAGTTCTTCCATTGCTAGAATAATAATAAGTCTATAACAGATTAATAGTAAGTCTACTTTAGTCCACTGTTCATTCTCCAATCTTGAGGATTTTGGGATCTTGATGCGCACTCTGATTCTAATGAAGAGGGGGCTTAGATCCCATGGGGCAGATGGATGGGACTATCTTGCTTGCAGTTGCAGACACTCTCTGTTCCTTGGGATAGGGGTTGTCCATCATCATCTCCTTGTTAGTTGTTCCGGGTGAGTCCAATGAGCTGGAGAGTAGGTGTTGCACCTCTGCTGAGATTCAGGGCTCAACCAGCACATGAACAAACTAAATATTTAAGTCTCTGTGACATATATTTAACAAGTAGAGTGCTAATTATAGGTTCAAATAAAAGAGGCAGAAGAGCCATGTGTAGGGAAACTATAAATGAGTTTAACTCTATTATACTGGGGAGCATAAATTCCATAGTAACGCTCACTGACAGGGTGCCAAATTCCTGAGCTTGTCTGTCCTGCTTATAGTGTGGATGTTTCTAGAGCCTTCAGGAACCCCACTGTTTGAAACACTGTTTACTGTAGCAGTCAATGAGATCCTACTGAGACTTGCCTAAGTGTAACCTCGGGAAATGACATCCTGACTCACTTTGAAATCTCTTAACCATAAAAAATCAACTGTATTTCATATTTACCCCTTTTGGTCAAAGTCTGTTTCCAGATACATTGCTAGTTGGTGCTTGGTAATAATCCCCTGGTGCCAGGGAAGTTCATCTCCGGGAGTCATATCCCATGGGACAGGGGGAAGGTTGTGCATTTATAGGCTGAGTTTGGCTTATAGACAGGCCACAATTGAGCAACAAGGAGACTTTCAGGAGGTAACTCTTAGGCAATATATAATACTGGGCTAAGTTTCAATTTCACAAGAAAAGGTTCATAAGTAGAATCATGAGTATCAAGGGCCTGGTGTAATGGTTTGTCTTCCTTCACTGGGCACTGCCCATGTACTCAGGGGATTCTTGCCACTCTATTAGAGAATGTAGCAGGACTCCCCAGGATGGGAATTCAATATTCTTTCTGTTATTGTGTGGGTCTCTACCCTCTGAGACAACGCCCTAGGTGCACCCTCCCCACACATCCCCCCATCACTGATACCCCGCACCAGCGATCCTCCCTGACACAGCTGTGATCCTTGTAATCCAAAAGCTCTCCAAAAACAAAGCCAAAAAATAAAAATAAATAAAATAAAATTAATAAGAAAATAAAATAATTTTAAAAATATGGAATGGTTCACAAATTTGCATGTCATCCTTGAGCAGGGGCTATGCTAATCTTCTCTATATCGTTCCAATTTTAGTCTATATGCTGCCAAAACAAGCACTGTATCCATGTTGTAGATGTATTTCTTTCTTTTTATTTACTTTTAAAATTCATATACCTTGAGATAAAATTCATATACCTTTCACTCTTTTAAATTGTACAATCTAGGATTTTTAAAATGATGTACACTATATACAAGAACATCAGCCAAGTGCTACTAGGAAGGTGGCAATCAATGCAAGAAAGAAGAAAATTACCAAAAAAAAGAGAGAGAAGACTGTTGTCCAGGCACCATTTGCTGAAAAGACTATTCTTTCCCCATGAATTGTCTTGGCATCCTTGTTGAAAATCAACTGATCATAATTATAAGGGTTTATATCTGGATTCTCAGTTCTATTCCATTGATCTATACTTCTATCTTTTTTTTTTTTTTTAAAGATTTTATTTATTTATTCATTTATTCCCCCCCTTGCTGCTTGTGCTCGCTGGGTCAGCTAACCACGCCGTGCGGGCGGGCTTGCCTTCACCAGGAGGCCCCGGGAACCGAACCCAGGGCCTCCCATATGGTAAACGGGAGCCCTACTGATTGAGCCACAGCCGCTTCCCTATACTTCTATCTTAAGCCTGAACCACACTGTCTTGAATACTGTAGATTTGTAGTAAATTTTGAAATTGGGATCTATCAATCTTCCAACTTTGTTTTTCAAGACTGTTTTGGCTATTCTGAGTCTCTTGCATTTCCAAATGAATTTTATGGGTTGGCTTATCAATTTCTATTTTTAAAAAAAGGCAGCTGGGATTTTGATAGGGATTGTATTGAATCTATATATCAATTTGGGGAGTACTGTCATCTTGGCAATATTAAGTCCTGCACTCCATGAACTGAATCTTTCATTTATTTAGGTCTTCTTTAAGAAGACCATGTTATGTAGTTTTAAAAAAAATTTATTTTTGGGACAGATGTAGCTGAAGTGGTTGAGTGCCTGCCTCCCACACAGGAGGTCCTGGGTTCAGTTGTCGATGTCTCCTAAAAACAAACAAACAAGCAAAACAAACTAAAAGACCAACTCAGGGGAGCTGATGTGGCTCATTGGTTAAGTGCCAGCTTTCCACATATGAGGTTCTGGGTTCAATCTGTGGTCCGGTACTTAAAAAAAAAATTGTATTCTTTTGTTAAATTTCTATCGAAATACATCGTTCTTTTTCTATCAAAAAAGAACAATGTTGTTTGTGCTCGCTGTGTCCATTCGCTGTGTGTCCTTTCCGTGTCCTCTTGTCTTTTCTTCTTGTCTTTCTCTCGAACTGATCCCGCAACCTCTGGTGTGGGAGAGAGGCACTTAACTGCTTGAGCCACCTCATCTCCCTGGTCTGCTGTGTCTCTGTCTCCTCTGTGTCCCCTTTTTGTTTGTTTTGTTGCGTCATCTTGCTGCACCTTCTCTCTGCAGTGCGGGCCAGCTTGCCTTTACCAGGATGCCCCAGGTACGTCCCAGGAATCGAACCCAGGGCCTCCCATATGGTAGACAGGAGCCCAATTGTTTGAGCCACATCCGCTTCCCTGAATGGTTTTCTTAATTTCATATTTTGATTGTTCATTTTTAGTGTACAGAAATACAACTTTTTAATATATTGACCTGCAATCTTGCTGAACTCATTCATTAATTCTAATATTTTTTAGTGGATTCCTTGGGGTTTTTTATATACAAGACCATAATGTCTGCAAACAGGGATAGTTTTCTTTCTTTCTTTCCAATCCAGATGCCTTTTATTTCTTTTCCTTGCCTAACTGGCCTGTCTAGAACATCCAGTAAAACACTGAGTAGATGTGACAAGAGCAGACATCTTTGTCCTGTTTCTGGTCTTAGGAGGAAAGAATTCAGTCTATCACTATTAAGTATGACGTTAACTTTGTTGTTTTGGTAGACGCTCTTTAGCAGGCTGAGGAAGTCCCCTTCTATCTCTAGTTGGTTGAGTGTTTTTACATTAAAGGGATGTTGGATTTTGTTAAATGCTTTTTCTGTGTTTACTGAGATGATCAACTCAAAGTCATTTGTCCTTTATTCTATTGATATGGTGTATTACATCAATTGATTTTTATTTATTAATCCACCATGCATTCCTGGGATAAATCTCACTTGGTTAAGGCACATAATCATTTTTATATGTTGTGGGATTTGGTTTGCTAGTATTTTATTGAGGAATTTTGCATCTATATTTATAGGGGATATTGATCTTTAGTTTTCTTTTCTTGTGTTGTCTTTGCTTGGTTTGGGTATCTGGATAATACTGGTCTTATAAAATGAATTGGGAACTGTTTCCTCCTCTTCTATTTTTGGAAGCTTTTGAGAAAAAGTGATATTAATTCTTCTTTAAACATTTGGTAGAAATTGCCTGTGAAGCCAGCTGGACCTTAGCTTTGGAAAAAAGTTTTTTGATTACTAATTCAATCTCTTAATTTGTTATAGGTGGGTAGTGATTTTTTACTTTTTATTGAATTAGTTTCAATACTTTGTATCTTTCTAAGAACTTGAGCATTTCTAGGCTATCTCACTTGTTGGCATACAATTGTCCACAGTGTTCTTGTATTTCTTCTTCAAAAATTTTTGGGGTTTTTATTTTGGAATAATCTCAAACGTTCAGAAAAGCTGCAAAAACAACACAAAGATCTATCTCCTCACCTAAAGATTTCGAAGTGCTGCTTTATCTGCTTCTCATAAGTTGTAGTATGTTGCATTTTTAAAAAATTTATTTTCACTAATTTCTAAGTGTTTTTAATTTCCTTGTGATTTCTTCTTTGAATCATTGTTTATTTAGGAGAGTGTTGTTTATTTTCCATATATTTGTGAACTTTCCAAACTTATTTCTGTTATTGATTTTTTTTTATTTTTACCGGGAGGTACCGGGGATCGAACCCCGGTCTCTCCATATGGTAGACAGACGCCGAACCTCTTGAGCCACATCCGTTTCCCTGTTACTGATTTTTTTTAAAAAATTTTATGGTTAACTGATTAAAAAAATGTTTTTTTTTTAAAGATACTTAGATTACATAAATGTTACACAAAAAATATAGGTGTTATTGATTTCTAATACCATTCCATTTCCACACATCTTTTAAAAGTCATTGTCCTGGGAAGCGGCTGTGGCTCAATCAGTGGGGCTCCCGTTTGCCATGTGGGAGGCCCCGGGTTCGGTTCCCGGGGCCTCCTGGTGGGGGCGGGCCCGCCCGCGCGGCGTGGTTGGCTGACCCGGTGGGCACGAGCAGCAAGGGGGGGATAAATGAATAAATAAATAAAATCTTTAAAAAAAAAAAATAATAAAAAAAAAATAAAAGTCATTGTCCTGCATGTTTTCTTCTGGTAGTGTTTACTGGCTGTAATTCAGATAGTGGAACAGGAGGGTCCAGGCTGAGAGTCCCCTCAGAAAACAGAAAATGTGTGAACGTTGCCTCATCATCACACAGTTGTCTATTTGAAACAGCAAATGACTCTTGGGCTGCAACATCAGGGTGATAGTCTGGCTCTTCCTCTGGAGGACTTTATAGGAAATCAAGCTGCTCAGGCCACATGTTAGCAATTTCCCCCTTCCCTAGAGCAGGAGTTGTCGTAGGTACACTTCCTTTTACTCTTTTTGCTTTCATGGGCCATTATTTTTATTATTTTTTTTTGGCCTGAGCCTTGATGTTTCCCAGTGCCTCTTCCGCAGTTTGAAATCTCATCTCGCAGCGAACACTTGGTTGAGAGTGATAGTCATGGGCAAGTGCTTGCCAGGTACATTGCTTGAACGCAATAGCTCTCGCTTTTTAAAATAATTAATTGATTTAACATTCAAGCAATATTTGTAGGCTCTTGGACAATTTTGAGGCGTATTTGGTAGGTTTTACAATTTCGTTGTTTTTCATTTCCCAGTATGTTTCTCCTGGCAATTCGTGTCCCATCACGGCTCGGGGGAGGTGCGGAGAGGCGACTGCCAGGCTTCCAGTCCGCAGGGCAGCAGTCGCCCGGGGACTGTCCCGGGCCCGCGGCTCCGCTAGGAAGCTCGCGATGCCCGTCCAAAGTCCCCCGACGCTCGGTCTTTGCCTGCCACTGGAGTCTGCGGGACTCCCGGCCCGCACACCCCACCCCGCTGGGAGCCCAGGAAGCTCCTCCCTGCAGCTGCAGGGCAGGCTGCGGGGACCCGGCGGCGGTGGCCCCGCGTGAGCGCAGGAGGCGCCCGGCTTGGTTACGCTCGCGGCGAGACTTGTGGAGCGCAGGGCAACCCGCCAGGATCCCTGGGCTCCGAGCGCATCTTCCGGCTGCGGGTGACAAAACTCGAAACTAGCAACTTTCGTCTTGCGTTTTGAAAATGTCTTTATTTTGTTCTTTCTGTACGGGAATTCTTTGAGGATCTGGGAAAAGTAGGATTTTTTTTTTTTTTTTTTTTTTTTAGAGAGAATGTATCTTGATTGGCACTATCGGGTTCCGGGAAACCATCAAGTTGGGACCACCTTAATTTCTAAATTTGAGACTTTTTGGGCCATGGGTAGTCTGAATTTGAGCTGACGGCCGAAATGAAGGGCAGCCTACCTTACAGAGATTTGAGACCAGCAATTTTTCCGCCACCAACCCCTCCCCGCCCCAGGGGTGTTTACTTCGAATTCATTTTTAGTTCACCCTTCCGCAGCGAGGTCTCCTGTTCAACTATTCCCTGCAATCCCAAACCCCACCTCCATCCCCGCGCCTTTAAGGGGCCCGTGCTTTTTTTCCTGTGCCTTGCCCTGCAAAGCCATGAAAATTGAAGCTCAGGGTTATCATTTTGAAAAAGGCAGACAAAAGGCGATTTCAGTATTTCTCTAATGTATTTGGATTTCTGCTTTCACTTTTTTTTTTTTGTTTCTTTAGCTCTATTTTCTTCTTAGTTCATAGCATTTTTGTTGTTGTTGTTCATAGCATTTTAAAACGTTTTGTTTTAATTGTCTCCATCATGAGGAGTCGTTTTCAGCATATTTAGTGCTGGTTGCATTTGGTTGAAATATCTCTTTATAGTTCTCAGTGTCTGGAATAGTTCTTCAGTCTTTCATTGACTTTCTTGACTTTGACACTGTTGGAGATTACAGGTTAAATTTTTTTAGAATGTCTCTCAATTTGGGTTTATCTGATGTTTCCTCATGATCAGATTAGTAATTATGTATCTTTGGCAGAAATATCACAGAAGTTATGCTGTGTTCTTCTCAGAACCTCTAACAGGAAGCACATAACAGATTTGACTCATTACTGATGATTAATTGATTATGGTGGTTTCTTCAAAGTTTCTCCCCTGCAACGTTATTATTTTTCTCTTTGTAATGAATAAGTATTTTGTGGCGAGGTACTTTAAGACCATGTAAATATTCCATTCCTCATCAAACTTTTACCCACTGGTTTTGATGTTTCATGGTTGAATTAATCATTACATGGTGGTGGCCAAATGGTGATCTTTCTAATTCTACATTTAGGAAAAGCGCTCTTCTCCCTATTTATTTATTTATTTATTTATTTATTTATTTACTGTTATCAATACGGACTCCTGGATTTTCATCTTATTAATAGGGTGTTATCATCTATTCATTCATTCATTCATTCATTCATTCAAATGGTCCCAAATTTGGCTAATGGGAACCCTTCAAACTGGCTCCTATGTCCCTTTGAACATCTCTATCATTCCTTGAGCACTTCCTTACTTTCTGACACAACAGGATGTTGTGTCTTTGCACTTTCCCTGCCCTAGCTTTGGAACCAGCCATTTCTCCAGAGAACTCTGGTTCCTTTTAGTGGAGAATGGTATTTAGAAACCAAAATCTGGGCACCTTTCAGATTAGTTTTACTTGTAGCACTTCTGCTCTCCATGGGACTTAAATATGATTCCAGTGGGAATCCCACCTCCAAACTAAGGATTCATTTCCAGAGCAAGTCTACTCTTCCTGAACCTGGGGAGAAGTGGGGGGGCTCCTTGATTCCCCATGGCCTATGCTCCCAGCAACACAGAAAGACCTGGATGCAGTTGAACCTCCCCATAGATACACCTTAGACTCAATTTGGGTTTCCAAATATAGAAAACATCTCTGCACACTTGGGAAAAAATATTGAAACCTGGGATTTAGTTATTTTAAGGTTCATCTTGAGAGGCAGGACTGAAAGAAATATGCTTGTGATGGTTAAGTTGATGTGTCACTTGGCCAGGTTATAGTGTCCAGTTGTTTGGTCAGACAACATTTCCCTGATTGTTACTGTGAGGATATTTGGTGGGCTTAAACCATCAGAAAGTTGATTTCATGTATGGCTGATTACAGCTACAATCAACTAAGGAGATTGCCTTCAACAATGAGAGAAGTCTCATCCAATCAGTTGAAGGCTTTAAAAGGAGAAATGATGATTTCAGCTGTCAGAAGAGAGAATTTCCATCTCTACTTCAGCCAACCAGCTTCTCCTTTAGGATTCATAGAGGACCTTTGTCGGAGTTCCCGGCTTTCTGTCTGCCCTACAGAATTTGGACTGTGCATCCCCACAGTTGCATGAGACAATTCTTATAAAGATCTCCTAATATTTGCGGATATCTCCTATTGGTTCTGTTTCCCTAGAGAACCCTAACTAAGCACAACTTCTCAATTAATATCTAGTTTGGCTAAAAAGATAGTAAATAAATGTTTCCCTGATCTGTATCAATGTACAGAAAACATACATGTGCACCCAGCAATGCAGTTTAATGGCAAGACAATAACTCTGATTTCAGCTGGAAATGGATTTGAATTCCTGAACTACTCATATAAACCGAGGGACTTGGGTGAGCTTGATCTCCGTGAGCATCTGTTTCTTTGTCAGTAAAGTGAGGCTAATAATACCCACTCTGCAGAACTTTTCAGGGCATTGTAGAGATGTGTCAAGAGATGAAGACACCATTTGGCATATAGTAGGTAGTCAGTACCAGCAGACCTCTCTAATGTCAAAGCATTTCATCAATCTAATCCAGGGGTAAGTAGCTTCATTTATACAGTCCTTTGGAATCCAGCTGACTTTGCCCACAAATGTTGGCTAGTGGAGACTATGGGATCAAGTGACTACTTGCTTACCAGCAATTTGTAGACTGCAAAACTGTTTTCTTTCATTAGCAATTTAATATATTTAGAAATACTGTTTCGTCCTTCCAGCGAACCTGCAACATTTCAGAAATACCACCAAGTGAGTCTACTTGCAAGATTTAATCAAGATCTGGATAAAGTGGCAGCAATTTCCTTGGTATTCTCTACTGGAACTGTAATAGGACCGAAGTACAAGCTTAGGATTCTCCGAATGAAATTAAGGTCACTTGTCCATCCAGAGAGGTGAGCAGTAGGCAGGGTTTATAAGCTTCTGTTTTTCAGAGATGTTGTCAGAGCCTATCCAATCTGCTTGGTCTGACCATTTAACCAAACTCCATCAGTCACAATGACAGAAGTGACTGGTTTTTAAAAATTGTTTTTATGCTTTATATAATTATGAAAATTATATTTGTATAGGCTTAAAGGTCCAGTTGTACACTAAAATAATGTTGCTCTTGCTTACTCCCTAATCATTCACACTGTTTACAAGTTGATAACTTGTAGAAAAGAAAGCCTCATTTGATTAGGTAAACTGACAAAACAAAGGCTGGTATTGAAAAAACGTACAGGAAAATTGTAATATTTTTTCAATTGATATAGTATAAAATAACTGAATCAATGTTAAATTTATTAAATTTGACAACTGTACTGAGAAGATCTTTGTTTTTAGGAAATATATACTCAAGTATTAATAATTTTCTATTCCAGGATATAATATAATTTAAATCTACTAGAATGTGGTATTTCTATTCTCAAATAGCCCTGAAAAATAAACATGTTTGTGCATGTGTGTGTGTATGTGTGTGTGTGTGTGTGTGTGAGAGAGAGAGAGAGAGAGAGAGAGAGAGAGGGAAAAAGGGATTTTTAAAGGTACAGATCTGTGTTGGTATGTGTTTTGTGACGAATGCCACTCTACCATGCATTTCTAGCATCTACTGTATGGACAGAGACCGGAAATGATGTAAGGAGTTAGCGTTTCATGTTTATGAATGCATTTTTCTTGAAGGTTTACGGTACTCTAAAACATTTAATAATACAAGTTTCATTTAGGAGGATAGTCATTGCACTTTTTTAAGGATTTATTTATTTATTTATTTATTTTTTAAAGGCCAGCTGTACCCTTTATTTTTTATTTATTTATTTATTTATTTTTATTATTATGGGTAAAAATCAAAATTCTCACAATACATAAGCCAAACTCAGCATAAGGATTTATTTTATTTATTTCTCTCCCCTCCCCTCATTGTTTGCACTCGCAGTCTGCTCTCTATGTCCATTCATTGTGTGCTCGTCTTCTTTTTAGGAGGCACTGGGAACTGAACCCGGGATCTCCCATGTGGTAGGAGGGTGCCCTACTGCTTGAGCCACATCCGCTTCCCTCATTACATCTTTTAACTGTGGGACTTAACATTTTTTTCCTGATTATTAAGAGAATACATGTTCATTTGATAAAATCTGGAAAGTACAGAAAGTGTATTAGAAAAATATTACTGATAATATTATTCAAAGGTAGCTACTGTTGATATTTTTTATTAGTCCTTTATAATCTTCTACTATAATTTTTAAAAACTTAGTTGAAGTTGTGAGATAAATAAAATTTTGTAATCTATTTGTTGTTGTTGTCATTGTTTTGTTATTTACCATAAGCATTTCCTACATCATGACAAATAATTGCTAAATAATTTTCTATCCTAAGGATATAATACAATGGCATTTTTATTTTCTTATTGACACGAACATTTTGTCTTATTTTTCCCAGGCCCCAGTTGTGTCGGTATGATCTTATACTGATGGAAAATGTGGAAACAGCCTTCCAGCCTATTCTTTGCCCAAAGTTGCAAATGTGACAATTGTCAGAACACCTGGGCACCAGGAACATCAAGAAAGCTACAAAAACAGGCTTTTTCAAAGCTCCACCTCAACTTTTCCTGAAGGCACAGAAAGCACAGGAAGGCCAGAGATTTTTTCAGTACTGTCCTATGGATGTCACATTGCAAAAGATCAAACAACCTTGTGATTATAAAATTATCCTGGGAAGGTAGCACCTAACTAGGACAAGTCAGAAATAGCCAAGCTCCTGGCAGCACAGAGCTTTGTTTGGCTGCACCCTGTGACCTCGATTGTGCTGCCCCTCACGTGGGCTGTCCTGCCTGCTGCAGCTGCAGGTTGGGCATTCTAAAGGCAAGGACTAGCTGGAGCCCACACTTTGGACTTGACTCCCCATTCCCTGTGCCAAATTCCTCCAAGTCCTGCATGTAAAAGGGAGTGGAAACTAACCTACCGCCCAGAGCTGTTGTGTGGGTTCCAGAGGCGAGTCTATGAAGAGTTCTTTGAACTCCCATGGATGCCCCATCTGTGAGATGTTTGATACATGTGAATATGCTTTTATTTATTTTGATATGACTTTTCTAATATGTCATAAGAGGGCTTCTCCTTATCAACAACAGCTTCTCTCCTGGGCTGCTAAGGCCAGAAAGCCATACTCCTGGCTTCCTGCCTCTCTAAAGTGGTGCTCGTGCCCCGAGGAGGTGGGGATGGTGGGGGTGGGCTAAACTGACCACAAAGGAGGCCGCTGCTGGGACTAGATAACAAGTGGATGAGGGGAGAAGGGCAGAGGAAGCAGTGAGCAGCCTTGCAGCAGAGCGACAAGAGACGGACCAAGAGGCAGGAGAGAAAAAGCAGAATCACTTCACAGGCAACCCTCATTTTAATAAATCCTTTGAAAACATTTGTTTTTCCTTTGATTCCCAATGTAATTCATGATTATTGAATGAAAATTTTAAAATGCATAGATGCAAAGCAAAAAAAAAAAAAAAAAAAAAAAAAAACGAAAACAAAAATAAACCATCCTAATCCTACCTGTTAGATGTAATTGACCTTTTGGAAAGATGCGAAGAAACTGGCTTTGCTTGTGTGATTTCAAAGCATAAAGTGATTTGCTCTTACAGCATCTGAAGCCTCCAGGCTTCCCCAGGAATAGGTGTGATCTGTGAAACTGGCATGCCAAGAGCAGCCAAGCCAAGAGGTCCTGAAGGCCAGAGGGTGGGCTCACTCACTCCACAGCTGGCACTGCAGATGGCTCCCGAGATTCCAGAGTGCGTGGGCCTCCTTCTCATCTAAGTGGCTCTTTTACCGCTTTCTGTGAACAGCCCTTCTTTTGAAGGAACGGACTCTCTATTTCATAAAGTACATATATCTGTAATATACTCCTGTGCTCCTCCTACAGATTTACCTGTGTAGCAAATACAGGGTCTGTTTCATGTAAGTGAGGGATGCCTGCAGCGAATGCCTGAACTCAGAGTGGAAGAGGGCTCAGTGATGCTCCTGCCCATCATCCTTCCTCCTCCTTCCCACGTTTCCTCGGCAATTGTGGAAAGAGAGCAGTGTGCTGATAGGACCTGATTTCTTCTTAGAATTTTATTGGCACTGTATTTTGATTAGCCAAACAGTCATTTGTTTGCCCTCTTTCCTTTGCCTGTTGAGCAACAACAGTAAGAAAATGCCAGGAATAGCAACTGAGTATGGGCCAGGGGTCTTTCTCAGCATCTTCTCTTGGTTTCTCTTGGCTCATTGTCAACCCTAGATAAATGTCTATGGAATGAATGGGTGGGTGGGTGGATGGATGGATGGATGGATGAATAAAGGAAGGAGGAAGGGAAGGAAAAAAAGGAAGGAAGGAAGAAGGGACGGAAGAAAGGAAGGAAGGAAGCAAGTTCATTCATTCACTGGCGTGCAGATGAATATCAGCAAGTTGCTATAACTGTGATCAAGAGAAGTGAAGGTAATTACAGGTGTGGCCACTGAATTCTCAGAATCTTTCCCCCAAGGCCCTTGGAGCTTTTAATTCTGTGTCTACTGATCCTTGTCTTTACTCCTTTCTCTTGGTCAGCATATCTGTCTGAATTCCAGATGCAAACTGTCATTAAATTACAGTCCACTCTCTTCCCTCCCCTCTTCACCTGTTAACTCCCATCCATTCTTTGCTTCATCAGAGAAGCCTTCTTGACCTCGTTTCCCCACATAGAACTTTTTAAGTTATAATTTTTTTCCATTTATTTATGTGATTGTTTCATTAATCTGTATGTCTTTTTTTTAAAGTAGATTTATTTTATTTATCCTCTCCCCCCCACACACACATTGTTTGCACTTGTGTCTGCTGGTCTTCTCTTTAGGAGGCACTGGGAACCAAACCTGGGACCTCGCATGTGGGAGAGAGGCACTCAATCGCTTGAGGTATCTCAGCTCCTTGGTTTGTTGTGACTCTCATTGTCTTTCCTCTTTGTTTCTTTGTTGCATCAGCTCTCTGCACCTGCCTGTTGCGCCAACTCGCCTTCTCCAGGAGGCCCTGGGAACCAAACCCAGGACTTCCCATGTGGTAGGCAGGAGCTCAGTTGCTTGAGCCATATCCGCTTCCCTGTATGTCTTTTCGACTAGACGGCCAGCTCTGTGAGGCAGGAGCCATGTGCCTAGTAGGGTGTCTAGCAGATATCTGAACTTAGGACATCTTTACTAAATGAAGGCCTCCATTATCTTCTGAGTTCTAGGGAACCATGCTTAGTAGTGAGTAAAAACATCCTCCCTCCCCCAAGTCCAATTCCATGAGGGCACCTACCTTCCCCACCTTGCCGGGCAGACTTTTCTCCCATACATCTTTGTTCCTAATGTTTCCATTATCTCTGGAGGCCAATTCCCCATTTCCCAGGCTCCATGGGAAAAAAAAGAGGGGTTGGCTTTTTTTTCTTTCATTCCTTATTGTACCTTCCAGATGGTCCCAAAACTATTCCCCAGCAACTCCATGTAACCTGGAGAGTTTGCCCCCCTCCCATTTTAGCATCCCTGCTAAAACCCTCCAGGACCCTCTCACGTTACTGGACAACTCCAAGCAGTGGTTCAAAGTCCTCTCTTGTTTGCTTTTCCACTGCTCTCCCTTCCACCACCCACTTCACCACTGATTTTGTACATGCTTCCTTTACTGCTTTTATTATACTGTATGATAATATGTTTGTTTATGCGTCTGTAACCCCTCCAAGACTGTGAGTGCCACAACAGCAGGTGCTATTTACCTATCTTTGCCTCCCTAGCAGCTAGCACAATGCTAGGCACAAAGCATGTACTCAATAAATGCCCGTTGATCAGAATGGAATGGACCTCATCCTTAGGGACTTGAAGGAGTCATCTCCACTCTGATTTAGACATCAAAACACCTAACTGTGCTATTTCCAAAATCCCAACCTTAGACCCTCCTACCCTGGGACCCCTGCCCCATGCCCTCATTCCTGCAGAACCCTATCTTAGCCAAGGAGACTTTGGATGCCAGGAACAGAAATCCACTCATAAAAATCCAAATTTTATTAGAGAGCTAATTAAGGGATAGAGAGAAGACTTAAGGAAACCAAAGGAATGCTGAGTCATCAGACCTCAGGAAGGGCAGGGATGGGGGTAGCTCTGGAGCCTTTAGCAACAAGAATTCATGGACTCTCATTAACCTTAGTGCTCTGCTATGAATCTCTTTGGCTAAGCTCAGCTCCCTCCACAGGGCTGCCTCACTGGGTCCTCAGCCACTCACTGACTTGGCTACTAGGTGGCCCAATTTCAAAGTTTCAGGGGAGAAAGCGGCCCTTGGATCCTCTTCTTGGGTTAGTCATCTATCCTGTTCCAATCAGTTAGGGTTGGGATGGGATAGGGAAGCAAAATCATCGATCTTCAGAGCTACTCCTTTCAATTTCTCTGGGAAAGTAATTGAAGTCAGAAGAGGAGGTGGAGCACTATTGACAAAAAGCAAAGTAAAGGCTGGCTAATTTGCTCTGACTGGGACCTTCTGCCTCTTCTGTCCTCCTTTCCTGAGCCACTGGCACCTTCTTGTTTTCCTGTCCAGTGTGTGCCCCTGGTAGGAAGTTACCTTTGCCTTCTGCCAGGCTGCATGGAGAAGTACCATCAAAAAGTGGCCTCAGTGGAGGCTAGTGCAACCTGTAGGAGGTGCACTGCCTGGTTAGAGTTGGCCCTGCAGTGCTGGGTTTGGTGCCAGGAGGGCTGGGGAGACTGCGATCAGGGTGAGTAGGTTGGGGGTAGGGAGCGCAGGCCAGGACTTCTTTCCCAAGCAGACAGGCTGAGCAAGAGGAATCAGAACAGGAGTCCAGGGAGGCAGGTGAGGGGCTTGCAGGTGTAGTGAGCCTGCAGGAAATCAGGTTGAATCTCCTGAAACGGCTCTGTCAAAGGTCACTTACCCACTCGTGTTGGCCAAATCCCTTGACCCTCAGGTCTCCCTGCTGGATTTCTCCATGAATTCTGATACTGTCCACTGGTGCCTTCTGGAACCATCTCTCCCGTGCTCTGAAGACACTTTGTTCTCTTTTTTTCTCATCCAACATCTCTGAATGAGCCATCTTGTTCTCTTTTATTGTTTCCACTTTCTCATCAGGAGCCTGGCCTCAGTCTTCTCTCTGAAAAAGGCCGTGGAGAGTAAGAGAAGAAGCTTCAGTGGCTGCTAGGTATGTGATCTCTGTTAACTTACTTAGCTCCTCCTAAACCTGTTTACTGAATTTTTAAAATTATAACTATTATAATCATAAATTATAATTTAAAAAATTATAAAATGGGGGCCCCTACTTCTTGAGGTTATTATATGGATTAAGCAAGATCATAAAATGCTTGCATGGGGTTTGGAGTGCCAGCTGCTGTCACTTTCTCATGGACTTCCTAGGAGACCTTTCCCTGTCCCCTAGCTTTAGCTGTCTTCTCTAGACAAATAACCTCCAAATCTGTATGTTCAGTCTGAGCTGCTTGTTGAGGGGCAGTGTAGGCCCAACGAAAAAGTCTAGGCTCAGGAAATGCAGATGTGCTCTTGAGTCCTGCTCAGCATTCACAGCTGTGGACTTTGGGCAAGTGACTTCATCTGAACACCTGTTCATCCACTTAGCGATAAGTGGGCTAATGATACTCACCTCACTGGAGTGAAATAAGCTTTGCCATGTCTCTTTCCTCCATGCACTCACCGTGCACTATAATTATCTGCTTTATTTCTTTATGCTCTGTCCCAAACTAAGGGAGAGTAAGGTGCTTGAGAGCAGGGGCCTGGCTTTCTTGTTCACTATTCTATGCATTGCCCCAACACAGGCGCAGTAATGTTTCTCATATGCTCTCGCTTTTCCTATATTCTTTTGGCATTTCAAAGTCAAACACGTACCAAACCAAACAACTAATCATTTTCTTCACTAAGTCTGACCCATCAATTTAACAAACATTTATTAAGTGCTAATTATAAGCCAAGCACAGGGTTAAGGATTGGAGCAGACAAGTGAATAGATGAGACATTCTGTCATTTATGGAAATGTTCACTGTCGACCGGGGAGACAGGTGATGACCCTGGAACAGAGTACTGCAATAACAGGAATGCAGACACTCCTCAGGGATCACCACCCAGAGAAGGAACAGCTGTTCTGATGTGGGAGCTGGAGAAGGCTTTTCAGAGGAGGTGGCAATTGACCTAGGTGTTAATGGAAGAACGTGAATTTGCCAGGAAGAGAAGATTGCCAGAGGGAGAGAGTAATGTTGTCAGAGGCTCAAATGAACATGGTGTGTGTTCAGGTCACAGCCACAGCTGGATGGGAGGGCTCGAAGAGAGAAAATGAGAATGGAAAGCTGAGACCATTTTCCTCCATTTTAAAGAATAGATAATTTCAAACTATAAAGAAATAGAGAAAATGCTATCAAACCTACCTCCATGTACATATAGCCCTAACTACTAACCCCCTGTCCCATTATTTTGAAACAAATCCCAGACATTTTCATCCATAAATAATTCAATACTTTAAAAGATAAAGTATTCCTTTTTTCTTCTTAAAAATGAGTCATAGGGGAAGTGGATGTGGCTCAAGTGGTTGGGCATCCGTCTACCATAGGGAGGACCCAGGTTCGAGCCCTGGGGCCTCATAGAACTATACCAAAAAGAAAAAATAAAGTCAATTTGAAAAAATGAGTCATAGTATCCTTGAACACTGTCCAGGAACTTGTTTTATTTTTATCCTCGCCATCTATGATGGCTGTACATTGCACCATACCAGCATATGTAGAGTTGCCTCCCTCTTTTAGGAGACTACCTAGTATTCCATTTGTGAATATACCATGATTAGTTCCCAAATGATGGACATTTAGGTTGTTCCCAATGTCTTAATATCACAAACAAAGCTGAGAGAATACCCTTGAACATAATCTTTTTCCACATGTGGAATTGCTGGGATCTTGTACACTTCTGATTCTTACAGCTGCTCCTTATTTGGGGCAAGAGGCACTTTGAGTGATTCAGTGAGGATGCTTTCTCCCTGTTGTCCAGGCTTTTGACACATTGAAGTCCTCTCTTTCCCATCCTCCATTTAAGTCGTACATCCTACCAACCCAACTCCCCCCCCACCCCATTTGTCCTCCCTCCATTCTACTGTCATGTCCTGGCTCAGGCCTGCAACTCATCTTAGCAGGACAGTTGCAGCTATCACCACAGAATGTATGCCAGAGTGAACATCCTAAAACTGGAACTGAATTTAAACATCTCTGTTGGCATCTCACCATCTACAATATTAAAACATCCAACACCTGCCCTTCCTTGCTCTCCAGTCTGTCCTCAGCTTCTCATTCATTTTCACACACCTTAGGCTTCACGGAAACCCGACAGGCTCCCTGCCTACTGCCCAGACCCACGCCCCCTGCCCCGTTCCCGGTCTCCCTCCTTTCTCTGTACGTAAAATCTTGCTCATCCTTTAAGGTCAGCTCAA
This sequence comes from Tolypeutes matacus, assembly GCA_026826555.1. Classification (NCBI taxonomy): domain Eukaryota; kingdom Metazoa; phylum Chordata; class Mammalia; order Cingulata; family Chlamyphoridae; genus Tolypeutes; species Tolypeutes matacus. The sequence continues at coordinate 43,740,499 of JAKSZT010053887.1, forward strand.
CACACCCCGTGCCCCCAATGAATCCCCGCAGTGTAAGGAACACTCGTTTTGGATTCAGGTTGACTTGGAGTCTAATCCTAGCTCTCCTTTGGGAGGAAGTGTCAATCTCTCTGAGACTCGTATTTCATCTGTTATATAAAGACAAAAATATCTGCTTTGCAAAATTGTTGTGAGGATTAAGGATAACTGGCATATAGTGGGTGCTCGATTAAGGTAATTCTGATTATTTCCGTGGTCACTACTACCGTGCCGGCCCTTGACCTTCCACCGCACTCGCTGCAACTCCTGGCTCCACACAGGGGGCGTTTGCCTTGTGTCAGCAGGTTGTGGACGAGGCTGTCCTACCCATTAGATTCGAGGCTCGCTGTGGGCAGGGCTCGTGATTCACCCTGGGGCTCCCAGCACCTGGCATAGAACCTGGCACTATGGGTGCTGAAGGTCTGCTAAATAATGAAGCAGAGACAAACGTAGAAACGGATGCAAAGACTGATGGAAAGAGGACAGACGCGCGTAGAGAGATGCTGGAAAGGCGGGTTCTGCCAGGAATCTGCGGCGAGAGGCACAGGGGGCGGGGCCCGGCTCGGGAGGGGCGGGGCCTGGGTGTCGACCCCGCCCCCGGTCCGTCAGTGATCGTGCTCCGCTGGTGCAGTCGGCGTACAGCGCGGTCCCCGGTGCTGCCACTAGGCTCTCTGGTGGCTCCGCTGGCGCGGTGGCGGGCGGTGGCGGGCGCCGACATGCGCCCCCTGTTCGGCCTCCTCCTGGTCTTCGCCGGCTGCACCTTCGCCCTGTACCTGTTGTCGACACGACTGCCCCGCGGGCCGAGTCTGGGCTCTGCCGAGACCGGCGGCAGGTCCGTGGCGGAGGCGGTGGGGATTGGGAGCCAGGTCCGAAGACAGTGTCCGGGAATCCAAGATTCGGGTTCCCGGATTGGAGGCTTCGGGCGCTGGAGTTTGGAGTTCCGTTCCGGGACCGAGGATCGGGGTCTGGTCTACCGAGCCGCGGCTCCACCTTCTCGGGCAGGCCGGCTGGATGGGAGCTCGGGCCCGGCCCGGGCTGGGACCTGTTGGGTGCCGGCCGCGCGGGGTGTGCTGCCGGGGCGCGCGACGGGTGTCTTTGGGGTGATGATGTGCGGAGGAAAACAGGGCCCCTTGCCCGGGGCGGAGCCTGTCTCTGCACCTCTGCTCGCGCCGTGGCCTCGCCTCTCGCCGGGCTCCCATCGCTTTTCCAGTTCCAGCCCTGAAGCCCATTTCAAGCCGCCCCTCGCCCCTACGTAGACCCCAGCCCCCTCTTCAGGGTCGCTCTCAGCCTCTCTCTGTCCTCCTTCCCGCCCCACCCCACCCCACCCCATTTCCGTCAGGGCTGCCCTGGGCATTTGATGGCTTTCGGTCTTCAGGAGAAATATTGCAAGGACAACTTTAAACTGTTGGCGAATTATTTATCGGGTCTGCCCTTCCTCCTAGCTGTCTCTGTCTGTCCCTTCACATGAAGAGTGGAAACGTAACAATACCTACCAGGCTAATTTGTAGTGAGTACTGCGCTCTGTGTGTATTAAGTACTGCCGGCCATATATATTAAATGCCGGGAAGTGTGCCTGTCACAAAGCATTGCGCCAGCAGGGGATGTTACAGATATTTGAATATTAGGGCACCTGTTTTCGTTATCGTATTCTTTTGCTCTAGCCAAGAGGATTCTGCTGTAGGTATCAGACATACTAAGAGAAGCATTGTTTTGAGAACCAGGAGGTTGTGCTCGTAAATGATCATTGATGGATTTAAGGGCAGTTCAGATTGCAGAGGCGACGTGGCCTTTATACTGTAACCCTTGGACAGGATTCAGGGTGCACTGAAAACCAGATTAAGTGCAGGATGAAAAAGTAAGCACTTTGAATGGGCTGGTTTCAAGCCTGACATATTATCAAGAATATTTACGGTGTGGGACAGATAGGCTTTCCCAGAGAATCTTTAGTTAGACTAATAGTGACTGCTTAACAGTCATTTTACCTAGCAACTCAGGAGCAGTGTGAGGCCTGAATTGCTCTTGGCCTAAAGCTTGGGGTGAGGGGCCCTCCCTGAAAGGAAGGCAAGTAGGATTTTTAGTACTTGTCTGGAAATTAATCCATTTGCCTCTTCAGAATAGATCATAAAATCTGAGAGCTAAAACTTAGTGATTATCCAGTTCCCATGCCTCATTTTTTAGATAAGTAAACTGAGGCTCAGGAACCAGCCCCAGATCACACAATGATAGAGGCAGAGTTAGGAAGCTCACCCAGGGGCTCTTGACCAGTGTTCTTCTGTCTACCTCTACTGTATTGTATCAGGTTAGCCATCATATTAGGCTCATATAATGTATAAGTTCCCAGACACGTTTATAAATCTACTTTGGAAATAAGACAGTGAGTGACTTTTTGAGGTTCTAGGCTGATCTGAACTCATGTTTCCATCTGCTTTTCCAAACTCTTAGATCGATGTGGTTCCCTTCAGACCTGGCAGAGCTACGGGAGCTCTCTGAGGTCCTTCGAGAGTACAGGAGGGAGCACCAGGCCTACGTGTTCCTGCTCTTCTGCAGCGCCTACCTCTACAAACAGGGCTTTGCCATCCCCGGCTCCAGCTTCCTGGTCAGTGCCCTTCCCTGCTTCTGTTCTTGCCAGGAAACCACCTTCTGTCTTTATTGAGGGGCCCTCAGGCTGCAACTCATGCAGACCAGATGACAGACCACGATAATGACCACTGTCCTGATGGCTTTACTTGAGTGGCCTAATTTAATCCTCACAACAGCCTTATATTATTGGCATTACTATCCACATTTTACAGATAAGGAAACGGGTGGGGAGAGGTTAAGTAACTGACCAAGGTAACATGGTGAGTAGGGGGCAGAGCTGGGGTTTGAACCCACGGCTTCATGACTCTAGAGTCTGCCTTTCCTCTCAGTTGTGCTGCTCTTGTTTCTAAGGCATTGATAGCTTTTGGACCCTGTCTTCGACACACACACACACACACACACACACACTTAGGGCTGGGTGAATGTATCCTCCTTGGAGCTCCCATAATGTTCTGTATTTTGGTGCTATTATTTTCTTCCTCCTTCCCTTCTTCCCTCCCTTCCTTCCTTCCATTTGTTTTCTGTACAAGTCTGTGAGTTCCTTGAGGGAAGAGTTTGTTCTTTATTCCATTTTATTCCTTTGCCTGGTACACAGAAGTCCCTCAATAAATGTTTCATGAACAAATGAAAGTTGTTCGTGGTGATGTTAGGATGAAGAGGATCAGGAAGCCACGCAGGTGCAGAGAGGAGGCATTCTGATTGCCCAGGTGGTCCCCACTGGCTCTCAGGAGCTGCAGCGTTAGACCGGGGCTTGTGCTCTGGCTGTCACATATTTCTCATCAGTCATCATCTCAGGTCATGCAGAAGAATCTGTGCTTTCCTCCCTGTGCAATTTAAGCTGTTTTATGTGTGTGTTTATAATGTTGGGGTTTGGAGTGGATTTGAATCCCAGCTGTGTGACCATGGGCAAGCCGTTTAACTTCTCCATCTCTCTTTCTTCATCTGTAAAATGGAAATACTCCTCTATAACCCCCTAGGATTGTTGTGTGGGAGGATGAGATGAAACAGTGGGTGTAGAGGGCCTGGCCCAGTGATGGTGCCTGGTACATAGTGGCCCTCAGCACTTGTTGAATGATTGGATGACCCAGCGAGAAATCCTGAAAAAACTTCCTTCTGTCCTACTTCCCTTTCCTACCCCAGCATCTTTTCTCTACACCAGGCTTAGGCTGGATCCACTAAAGCAGTTTCTTTGTTGGAAACTAGAAGAAAAATGAAAAGATCCATGCCAAGAGAGACAGGGGAGGAGTGTGGTGCTTGAGGTGGAGACTGACTCCTTGGGGTTGCCTCTGCATGCTATCTTCCCTCTCAGGCTGATTCTTCTTCAGGACAAAGAGCCAGCTGCTACTTGGTGGGGGTTAGAAACAGAAAAAGGAGTGAATCCTGGCTCTTCCTTGGGCAAGTCATCTTGGACAAGATACTTGATCTCTCACCTGTGAAAGGGGTAACAAAAGTATCTATGACACAAGGTTTTAGAAAGAATTAAAAAAGACATGTAGTCAAGCACTTCACACATAGTAGCTGCTCAGCTGGTCCCATCTCATTTCCAAGGCTCCCTTTCACTTTCTTGGATCCCTTGTTTGGTAGGATGATGTCTACCAGACAAACTGCATTTAGGAAGTATTAGTTCATTTTCCCATTTTTTGGTAATCTAAGACTTTTAAAGTGTCAGTAGAACTCTGATAAACATGGAACACCCGTTGTTAACCTACCATGTAGCAAAACAAAACAAAAGGCATCTTATATAACTTGGTTGGTCTTAAAAGGGAGAAGTCATGGTTTGTGTTTATCATTTGAAATAGCAAAAATAACTTGTAAGTTTCATTTCTACCTTCTTGGAGCCCAGGTGATTGCAGGATCTCCTGCAGCCGAGGCAGCAGGCTGAGTGCTTTTCTCATATTCCTTTTAATTTTCTCCTGACCTCTGAGGGGTTAAGAGCCTGAGGCCAGGGCAGAGGATATAGCTCAAGTGGTTGAGTGCCTGCTTCCCATATATGAGGTCCCAGGTTCGAACCCCGGTACCTCCTAAAAACAAACAAACGAACAAACAAATGAAAAAAAACCAACTCTCATTTGGGAGTGGATGTAGCTCAGTGGTTGAGTGCCTGCTTTCCATATTCGAGGTCCTGGGTTCCATCCCTGGTACTTCCTAAAAAGAATGTCTGAGGCCAGGGTAGTAGCTCCTAGCCTTTCTATTACTTCTCATCTTCCTCTTTAAAACATGAATTGGTTCTTGCCCGGCAAAACCACTGAAGAAGGAGAGAACCTACAACTCTCAAGCTCTAGGGCATAGATGTTGTCATGGCTGAGGGTTTGTTTTCCTCTCAGAATGTTTTAGCTGGTGCCTTGTTTGGACCTTGGCTGGGCCTCCTGCTGTGCTGTGTGTTGACCTCTGTGGGTGCCACATGCTGCTACCTGCTCTCCAGTATTTTTGGCAAACAGTTGGTGGTCTCCTACTTTCCTGATAAAGTGGCCCTGCTGCAGAGGAAGGTAAGGGGAGGAGCACATCACCTTGTGTTCTTGAGGGGAATGAAGAGCAGGGATTTCCCATAGGGCCCCTCCATCCTGTCTTGGGGAGGTTTTTGCAGTCCAAGAACCTTGGGTTCTAGGGGTTCTTTTGATACCTCCAGGAGGCACAAATATGGTTATCCACCATCACCAGCTCTGTGACTTTGGGGACAAGTTCCTGGCTTTTCTAAGCCTCGGGTATGTCTATTTACAAAATGGGGGAAACACTCTCCTTGGGTAGGTTGTTGGAATAATTGGGAACTGAATAATTAAAGAATCTAGAACAGTGCTTGTAACAAGCAGGTTTTCATTACCTAGTGACTCTTTATGCTTCTTACCGGTCATGTCTTCTTTGTCTACAGGTGGAGGAGAACCGAAACAGCTTGTTTTTCTTCTTACTCTTTTTGAGACTTTTCCCCATGACACCTAACTGGTTCTTGAACCTCTCGGCCCCGATTCTGAACATCCCCATTGTGCAGTTCTTCTTCTCGGTTCTTATTGGTAAGATTCTGTGGGGTGAGTTTGAGTCTTTGGAACTGTCATGTTGGCGGACAGCCACGTGGGTGTGTACCTACATTGGAAAGAACAGGCTACGGAGAGTGTCTTCAAGCCTTATGACCTAAAGTAATTATGCCTGGTTGCAAATCTACTCAGGCCTGAACGTGAAAACCTACAAAAATGCTTTTGGGAGAAATGAGAATTGTTCATTCTACAAATGCATTGAATGCCTACTGTGTGTCAAGCACTGTGCTGGACACTGGGATTAGAAGAGAGAATCATTGTAAAGCACACGACTTGGCATGCAGTAAGTGCTTAGTAAACATCAGCAGGAAGGGCAGGAGTAGAGTGAGGGTTTGTAGGCAGGTGTTTTGAGTGGAGGGCAGAAGAAAGGAGCAGAGCAAGGGAACTTCCTGTCTGGCTTGGGCCTCTGTTCTGACTAAAGTCTGCCTTAAGAAGAGCTGGAATTAGCCAGGTTCCTTCTTGCCATTTGACAATTGCATGACCTTCAGCAAGCCACTTACCCTCAATGGACCACTGTTTTCTGAACATTTGAGAGCAGGTTGCACACATCATATTCCTTGAACACAATACTTCCATATAAATTTTCTACAAACAAGGTTATTCACTTATATAAGCACTCTAAGTACAGTTATCAATGTCAAAAAAGTTAACATTGATATAAAGCTTACATTCAATATTCCAGTTTTTTTCTTGTGCTCAATAATGTCCATTTGAGCCTTTTTTCCTTGATTCTTAGATCCCATCCAGTGTCATGTATTGCATTTAACTGTTATTATTTTTTAGTTTCTCTTTCTTTTTTTAAATTGTGGAAACATGGAATATGCTTTCAAATCTAGTCTCATCAGTGGTTCTCAAACTTTGCCACTGTAGCAGTTTGGCAGTTTGATATAGTTATGAATTCCAAAAGAATTTGGTACCGAGGAGTGGGGAAGTGCTTTTGCAATTACCAAAATGTTGGAATAGTTTTATAAATGGGTAAGGGGTATTTTTTGGAGGAATTGTGAGATGCTTGATGGAAAAGGCCTACAATGCTTTGAAGAGACTGTTGATAGTAATATGGACGCTAAAGAGACTTTTTATGATGCCTTAGAAGTAAATGATGAAACTATTATTGGAAATTGGAGGAAAGGCAATCCATGTTTTAAAGTTGCAGAGAACTTAGCAAGATTAACTCCTGGTGTTATATGGAAGACAGAATTTGAAAATGGCGTTTAGCTGAAGAACTTTCCAAGTTAAACTCGGAAATGTGGCTTGGCTTCTCCTTGCAACTTATAGGAAAATACTAGATGAGCAAAATACACCAAGGACTGAACTTTTGGGCACAAAGAAAACAGAAACTGATTCCAGAACTTCCAAGTTTCTGGAAATCAAGTTCCCAGATGAAAGTGCCCTTTTTGAAGACTTAGCTAAACTTAGAACTAGTAAATCAGAATTGAAGATGCAGTAATCTCGGAAAGACTTGTGGAAAGTCTTACTGTCTGATGGTTTGGACCCCTGCTTCCTGCATGCTAAACCAACAAGATTTTTGAGAGCACTATATGAACAAAACCACTGTTTGCTTGGACTAAAAAGGACATGCAAAGGAGATATTGAAGAAGAAACAGCTTTAAGGAGAAAACCATGGAAGCTGAGATCTGGAATTAAGACATCGTCTTGGGCCAAGAGAGGAGCCCCACCCATGTGTACAGAGAGGGTGAGTTTGTCCCAGCAGTTGAAGAGGGTGGATGTTCCCACCCGATGTTCTGGGAAAGTTTTGCCACCTCAGGTTGCAGGGAGGGTGGAGCACATTCCTCAAGGATTAGGGTGGTTAAGGTCAGCACCCCATAGGTCTGAGGGGGGTGGACCTGTCCCCAATGGATTAGGGAAGGCCAGATGGTCAACTCATTGCTCTGACAGGGTTAAGCCTGTATGCCAAAGGTTAGGGAAGGCCAGGTGGTCAACTCATTGCTCTGAGAGGGTTGAGCCTGTATGCCAAAGTTTAGGAGGAATGTTGTCTTCACCTCATTGTACTAGGGGGGCTAAGACTCTAACCCAAAGAGTGGGTAAGGTGTGGCAATCACCCCAGCACTCTTGGAGGGTGAGGTCTAGAGGTTGGTCGACACCCAGGTGCTTGATGAGGGTGGAACCAAGAAAATGGCCATTGGGCAAGCCTGTGGAAAGGGTGGGCTCCCATGTGGCCCCAAGGAGAAGAAAACATCTTAAGAATGACTCTCAGACTTTGAAATCGAATAGAGGATGCCCTGCAGGTTTACTGAATTGTAGAGGACCCATTACTCATGTTTAACCTCCCAATTTCTCCTTATTGTAATGAAAATGTTTATCCTTTGTCCATTTGTGTACTGGAAGCAGATAAATGATTTTGTAAGTTTCAGAGGTCTACAGCTAGAAGGGACTTTGCCTCAAGACGAACTATATTTCTTTAAAATGATTATGATATGATTTTGTACTTGTATTGTTACTGATTTAAGGTTTTTTGAGTATTGTAATGTATTTTTGGAATTCAGAGGGTAGAGTGTAGCAGTTTGGCCGACTGATATAGTTATGAATTACGAAAATAGATATTGGATTATGCTTGTAAACTGGTCTGTTAATCTGGGCATGATTAAGTTATGATTAAGGCGTTGACTCTGCCACGTCAGTTGGGTGTTGAGCCCCACCCCTTGGTGGGTGGGGAATCAAATATAAAAGACATGGCAAAGACAGTGGGAACAGTTTTGATGTTGGAGTCTTGAGCTGGAGCCCCGGGAAGTAAGAGAGCTTGGTCGTGAGTAAGGAAAGAAGGCCCTGGTATAGAGTCAAGCCATTTGCCTGAGAGTTCACAGCTGGCCTTGTGGAGAGAAGCAAAGCCTAGAGAGCCTCATAGTCTACAGCTGACCTTGTGGAGGAAACAGAGGAGCTAAGCCCGGAGAGAAACGCAGCCCCGGGAAGAGAGGAACCCAAGAAGTCTGAACCCTGGCAAACGTCAGCAGCTGTCTTGCTCCAATACGTGGCAATGGACTTTGGTGAAGGAAGGAACTTATGCTTTATAGCCTGGTAACTGTGGACTTCTGCCCCAAATAAATACCAACCAATTTCTGGTATTTTGCATCAGCACCCCTTTGGCTGACTAATACAGCCACCTATTAAGAATCACCTGGGGAGCTTTTTAAAATCTCTACACCACACACCAGGGACCCAGGAATGAGTATTTTTTAACATTTTCCAGGTAATTCCAATGTCCAGTCAAGTTTGAGTAGCAAGTCCCTAGGAGGGATTCTGCTGTATCCTGAGGTTTGCAAACTGCTGAACTAGGTGATTTCTGAGGTTTCTTCAAGTGCTAACTTCCTGAAAACAAACAAACAGTGACCATCACTTCTCCATGCTGGAAGTAGACCACCCTCTTTGAAGGACTGCCGCCTCTTAAACCTTCCCTAGAGCATGGAAGGAAGGACAATTGAAGGCTTCTAGGTTAAACAACAAATCTGTGGTTGAGCAACTGCTATTAAAAGAGAATGCTCGAAAAAACCGAGATCTTTGGAAAGACTCTAGAGACTGAGGTTCCAGTCCCCTGTCTTACAAGCTGTGTGACCTTGAATAGTCTGTGATCTTGAGGCTACATTTACTATAGAAAAGGAAATGATTCTCAGGGGTTCCCAAACCAATCAATCTCTGGTGAGAGAAGCAAGAGGTGGGAGCTTTAAAAATACAAGCTCCTGAGAATTATGGGAAGATGGTAACAGGCAGAGCTGAATGCTTTCACAGAAACAACGAAAAAAGACCCAAAAGCTGTCCAAGGGACCTGTTTTGGGTGTCAGCAGACCTGAACAGTACTACACAACTCCCAGGAGGGTGAGGGACAGAGACGAAGAAGCCAAAATGACAAATGTGAGTTACCAAGCCCCCATGGCCACCGGGAAGGGCTTGCCTCCCCCACCCCCAAGATAAAACCGCTGACTTACTGCAGCTGACTGAGAGGGGAACAGACATCTTCCTTCCTGTCAGCTGTTTCAGGTGAAAAGGGAGGGGAGGTTGGGGTGCTTTTCTTCAGTGAATTCAGCCAGCAGAGCTTTGACTCTCCAATCTGGGGATTCAACACAGGAAAGTTGAGACTGAAACACCTCAGTGGAAAGGGGCACTGACTAGTGCCATCTGCTGGCTGGTCTGGAAATTTCATGGACAAAAACTGTTCTCTTCGCTCTCTGTATCCAACCCCTGGGAGAAAATCTGTACCTCACTAGTGAGTCCCTGGCCCGATTTTGAAAACTTAAACTGGGCAATTTTAAAGACTGAGAATAAATTGAGCCAAACATCAAAAGGCTGTAGAAAAAAAAACAAAAACAAAACAATAGGCAAGAGAGAGAAATTAGTCATCAGAATAAATTCACCAACATATTCAGATGCCTAGATATCAGCAAAAAATTACAAGCCACACTAAGAAACAGAAAGAGATGGCCCAGCTGAAAGAAAAACCAAATATCCTGAAGAGATACAGGATTTAATACAATTAGTCAGTGATAATCACACAACTCTTCTAAATCACTTCAAAGAATTTAAAGAAAATATTACTAAAGAAATAAAGGATATTAAGAAGACACTGGGAGAGCATAAAGAACAATTTGAAAGCCTGCAAAGAAAAGTAACAGATCTTATGGGAATGAAAGTCAAGATGGATGAGATTTAAAATATATTAGAGGCACTTAAGAGCAGATTTGAATTGCTTCAAGACAGATTTAGTGATTTTGAAGACAGAACATCTGCAGTGGAAAAGACAGGAGAACAGAAAGAAAAGAGAATGGGAAAAATGGAACAGAGTCACAGGGAATTGAATGACAATGCAAAACTCACAAACATTCTCATTATGTGTATCCCAGAAGAGAATGGAAAAGGGGTAGAAAGAATATTTGAGGAAATAATGACCAAAACCTTCCCAACCCTTATGAAGGACATAAATATCAATATCCAAGAAGGACAATGCACCCCAAACAGAATAAATCCAAATAGACCTACCACAAGACAACTACTTTTCAGAATGACAAATATCAGAGATAAAGAGAGGATTCTGAAAGCAGCAAGAGAAAAGCAAAGCACCACATACGTGGGAAACTCGATAAGATTAAGTGCCAACCTCTCATCAGAAACCATGGAGGCGAGAAGAAAGTGGTATGATGGATTTAAGGTACTGAAACAGAAAAACTGCCAGCCAAGAATTCTATATCTGGCAAAGCTGACCTTCAGAAATGAGGTTGAGTTCAAAGTCTTCACAGACAGACAAAAACTGATAGAATATGTTATCAAAAGACCAGCTTTGCAAGAGATACTAAAGGGGGTGCTGCAGCCTGAAAGGAAAAAAAACAAGGGCAAGCGATTTGGAGAATAGTTTAGAAATGAAGATTATTAGGGAGGATAAACTAAAGGATACGAAGACAGACAGTAGAACGATAGGACAACAGAGAGCCAAGGGACAAAATGGATGAAGTAATGCCTTTACAGGAATAACATTGAATGTTAATGGCTTGAACTCCCCAATCAAAAGACATAGACTGATAGAATGAATAAAAAAATATAAGCCATCTATATGTTGGTCTACATGAAACCTATCTCAGCCATAAAGACACAGCCAGGTTAAAAGTGAAATGTTGGAAAAGGGTATTCCATGCAAATAGTAACCAAAAAAGAGCTGGAGTAGACCAGATAAATGTAAAATAACATTATAGTATATGAACAATAATCACTCAGTGCAACTGGCAAATTGTTCTGCAATCAGTATTCTGTAATTTTTTCATACAAAGTAAACACTAGCTTTTAATTGAGGGCCGGAGAAGAGAGATATATATTTTTGGATACTTCAGTTTTCTTTTACCATTTCTTATACTCTCTAATTAAAGGAATCTATCTGGATCAATAATTATTTAGCATGACTACTGTTGAAAAAGAAATTTTGAGTTTTTCTGCCTCATAAAATTATGAGTTGGCAAATTGTTATCTGCTGTAATTCATTCCAATAAGATATGAAGAATTCCCAAATAGGAATTTGATTATCTAGAAAGAATTATGGCCTAAATGGAAATTAAATAACTAAACCAATAATTTGTTTTATTCTTAGAGATTATTATGGCCAATAGTTAGAGCTGTAATATAAAAATTAAAAATAAAAATAATTAATTTTCATTATATTTGAATTATTATTTATATTTATAAATGTGTGTTGCTATGCTATTTTTTAAAATAATTGATTATATTAAATCTAACCTGGCCTTGCACTCTCATTTAAAATTTGTAATTTCTTTCAATCTATTTTTCTATTTATTTTTACAATTTTACAGTGAAGGACTTTTTAACAGCTAAAAAAAAAGGCATTGATTGTATACTTTGGATATATCATATAGTATGTGAATATATCTCAATAAAATTGCTTAATAAACAAATAATTGTGCAAGAATAGCCAGAAATAGCAGCTATTTCAATATCCAAGAAGGGGAAACAGAGATTGAGAGGTGAGGAATTTTCTTGTTTGTTTTTTGTTTATTATTATTATTGAAATAATGAAAATGCTTTAATAATGATTGAAGTGATGAATGCACAGCTATGTGATTATATCAAATACCATTGATTGTACACTTTGGATAAATTGTATGCTTAATTAGTATGTATCAATAAAATTAATTTGTTTAAAAAAAAATACAGGCTTCTGGGCTCTACCTCAGGCCAATTTAACCAGACTGTGGCGTGGAGCTCAAGAATCTGTTTTTAACATCTTCACCAGTGGACTATTATGCAACCAGCCTGTACAGCCACCAGTCAGACTTCTGGGATCCAGTAGATTTGATGACCTCTTAGAGTAGGGAAGGGACAATGAAGGTCATGAAAGGTCATCTAATAAACTGATTTGTTTTTATCTTATGCACACTATAAATCTCTTAATTATGGTGCTTCCCTTTTTACTTTGGCTCCCCAAATTTGTGTTCTAGCAAATGGGTAAAACCTATGCATTTTTGTACTAACTTCACTCTTTGACTTGTTTTATTTCTATGTATTCATTTTGCTTTTTTACCTGTTTCTAAATTTTTATCTTATAGGGTATAGATTTTTGTAAACCCTCCCAAGTCCTTTTTTTTTTTTGAACAAGGCAGATTATCTGGGAAGTGAGAAAAGGAGGGAAAAGGTAGAAAAGGAGGAGGAAAGAAGGGAAAGAGGTAATAGGTTTAGGCAAAAAATTGGAGTCACGATCTTAATTGCTGGTGACATTTCTGGAAGGTTATATTTTTTAATTTGTGTTTCCCTTTTCTTCTTCCAGGTTTGATACCATACAATTTCATCTGTGTACAGACAGGCTCCATCCTTTCAACTCTTACCTCTCTGGATGCTCTTTTCTCCTGGGAAACTGTCCTTAAGTTGTTGGCCATTGCCCTAGTGGCCTTAGTTCCTGGGATGCTCATTAAAAAATTTAGCCAGAAACACCTGCATTTGAATGAAACAAGCAACTTTAATCATCTAAATAGTAAAAAAGGCACGTGATCTGGATTTCTGGTTGCCACACTCCTGGATTCTATTGCTTATTTAAGCAATGAGTGTGATTCTCTAGAGACCTGCCTTGTTTTTTAATTATCCTAAAAAGATGATTGGACACTATTCATCTGTGGGTAGTGTCTTGTCACACAAAGGGTGAATTATATCAGGTTTGTTCTCAAACCAACCCTGGTTTAGCAGGACAGTGAGAAATAGAGGGCTTCCTAGAATTCCTGTTTATATTTTTCTGAATAACAGGGAAACTCAGGATAGTCTGTTGTATTTGTCTCTTGCCACCTTCTCAGCTGCCATGGGAGCGGATGCTGATTGTCCCTCTTCAGATGCCTCTTTTTGCAAAGTGACAAGCTTTTGTGACAGGTGTTCCTATTACGTCCCTAGTGGATGTTATTAGTGTAAAGGATGCTGTGTGAATCCTCAGCAGTGACATCACTCTTCACCATGTTAGGCTCTTGAAGAGTGTTTCCTCTGTAATTGTTTGCGAATGACCTACCTCTTCTATAAGTCAAGGGAAACAAGCTGATGAACTGTGTGAGACTTCCACATACAGATGAAATGCACAGTGATTTCTGTGATTCTGTTTGTGTTCAGACACACTGATGTTACCATGTTTATCAAACCTTATGATTGCATGTCCTGACAAGCTGATTGCAAACAGACTATTAAATATGAATAGAGCAAACACTATGTTTTGGATGTGTTTGGGAGAAATTCTTACCTATCTGAATGGGGGTGGGGCAGGGCCTTTGACTCAGCTAAATCAAATGACCATCATTACGTTTTCTAATCTGTCCTTTCTGTATGGGAATCCTTCTTACTCCTCCAGCGAGGAGGGAAGATTCAGCACACTAGGATATAAGTCATTGTAACCTGAATGTTTTTCATTTTGTCATTTGCCAAGAACTGAGGAGTAATTTTATTTTATATTTTAATTCAAAGAAAAGCTTAGTTTCTGAATATATTATGTTGTATTTTAATTACCTGTATAGTTCCCATTATTTCCTGCAGCTGCAGTATTGAATTGGCACAGACCTGTTCATGCTTCCAAGGACAGAAGGACCTTGGCAGTGAAACTGACCAGCTCTGTGATCCTGTACCCTACAAGAGTAGCTCACCATTACTTACCAAAAGTGTGGTCCTTGGGCATCATCTGCTGGGGTTTTGGTCTTGCCAAGAGGTTTAGTCTAGACCTCTTTTCTACATCAGTTCTTGGGAATACTCATGTTCAGTAGGAAGAATGAATTCCTAGACTATTTTTTGGACATCGTGTAATCCTTTCACACAAAGGACTTCATTTTTAAAATGTGTTTCTTTAAAAGAAGTTTTGATAGTAAAAGTGGGGGTGAAATTGGTGGCACTTTGTGTTCTGGAGTAGGGGTGGAGAAGGAGAAGTGAGGTTTTGCACAGTTGCAAGTGTTGTGCCCTTTGCCCTTTAGCAGGGCTCTTAACATTTTCCCCCTTCCCCTGATTCTGCAACAATGTGCCTTATCAGTTGTGAGTTTACAGACAATTTCCCAAATAAATGGATATAAATGTTCTATGTGATGCTTGTTTTTTTTGTTTGTTTGTTTTTTGAGTTTTTTTAACAAGGAGGATGGAAAGAGCATCTTTTCTTGAAGATGCTTTTGCTAGAGGAGAAAAAACTCTGTGAAGTATGAGGACGACCATAACTTGCCAGCCTCAGGAGGCGCCTCTGCCCTCTCTGCACCCCGGGGACCTCTGTTGGGGCCTTGCAGAGATGCCCCGTCATGCCTGAGGGAGAGCTGACAGCACTGGTACAAAGGTCTGATGAGCGAGAGAAGGAGCTATGCTGGCCTCCCCAAGGCTGGGGCAGGTAGGAGGGAAGCCACGGGCCTGAGAGGGAATGTGATAGATTGAAGGAAGACAGCAACAGGAGCAGAGAAGAGGGAGCCTGCTGATCTCTCTTCAGCACCCAATGCTCCTCCACTCTCCTCTCTCTCTCAGCTAACCCAAGAGCTATGGCCCTCAGCTCAGAAAAGTTAGAAAGACTCCCAGCAATAAAGTGTCTCTTGATGGTGAAGTCCTCTCTTACTTTTGCTAACTTTCAACTACCTGTGCCAGTGGGAATCAGGATTTGTTAAAAATCAGATAATTCTAAATGATGTTTTAGCTTTCCATTGTCAGTAGGCTTCTTACTTTAGGATTATTCATTGGAAACCATATTTTTTTTCATTTTCATCTTTTACCTCCTTATGCTTGCTTTAAAGTAGAGTCACTAATAAGGGAAGGATAGTTATAAGATGGGCAACAGGAAAACCATAGGGAACAAGCAAAAAGCCTGTGTAGGCTGTGACAATAATCAGGAGGCTATAACAAAAGAACCATGGTTGTCTCTTCCTTTTGTGGTTTTGTCTGAAATGAATCATAGAAACCAGCTTTCCCCATTACCTGTTCTTCCTGGCTTCAAGAAACCTTCAGGAAAAGACAAGACCCGAAAACAGTGAAGTAATTTTTGTTTAATTCCATGCATTAGTTTGCTTTGATAGTCATTCTTGTTCCCATTGCTGTACAATTGTTCAATACAAAGTGGGAGCTGGCATCAGAAATAACACAGGGAGCAGGGGCACTAACAGTGCAGGAGACCAGAGGGGAGACATGAGAGCATTCATTTTTAGACTTCACCATGTAAAATAAATTAGTTTGCTCCCAATGGATACGAACTCAAGTTATTGCAATAAAGTATGTCTTCCCACTTCCAGAGACTGGGAGTAGTCACTCTGGCGGTGGAGAGCCATCCGGGGGTGATAAGGTCAATATGGGGCATCTTCCTAATAGCACACACATTCTGGCTTGGGTTCCCACTGGTCTGCAACCATTGGAAGATCCTGTCCACCTGGTCACTGGACAGCAGCCTGGGGCCAGGAGCCAGCGTTCCCCTGAGTGCTGTGAAGTGGCTCTAGAGAGTAGGCCTTGGCTCTGTGTAAAATCATGCCATCTTGCCCTGGGCATGTGACAGTTAGCAAAAGCTTTAACCCATCTCCTTTGGGGGTAACCCTGTTTCTCAGAGCAGTGATTTCAGAGCTCTCTTCTGCCACCGGTCCCTGAGAAGTGTTCCAGGTTCCAAAAGGGTCCTCCACTTGGCAGCCTAGTTCATTCCAGTCTGAACAGACTTTGCAGTGTCACTTGGTAACATGCAAACAAGCAGACTAATGTGTTTCTTAAGTACCAGGGTGTGAGGCTTGTAACACTGCTGATGAGTATAACTAGGGTATTTATTCTATGAAATCAGCAAAGAAGAAAAATCTTGCTGCCTGGGAAGGCACTAAATGCATACTTACAATACAAGTCAAAGTCTTGAAAACAATGCCAAATTGTTTTCAGTATAGTCTCACAGTCTAAGGAAGAAGCAGGTAACTGGGACTTACATTAACTTTCTGTTTCTAGAAGATGAAGGAGGAACATGCTCATTCAACACAATGAAATGATGTGAAGGAAGAGAAATTTTGGAATTTGATCCATCAGTGGTTGATGATTATTCAATGGGAATTGTAATTCAAAAGGGCAGTGGGTAGAGGCCAATGGCGCTGCCCTCGCCAGTCCTAGGTGGGACCCATAAGAACACTGGTGTGATCTTGTCATTCTACCATAAGGGCTAACTCAAGATCTCAAACCACTTTTAGGATTAATTAGGAGCTTAAAGCTAAGATGGCCCTTGCACATCAATTCCAATCAAGTGGTAGTTGTTACTCCCAGTGCTGTGTTGTAAGGGTTTCTGAGGCAGTGTCCAGGCTCAGTAAGAAAGAATATGGTGATCAATAAATAATGTTGGTTTTGGGTGTTTAGGGTAAAGATGATGGATGGCTGTATGTGGAGGTATTTTGGTTTCTGGCTTAGAGTATGACATGGTAGCTGAGCAGAAAAACAAAACAGAACAGCACAGGCTAGGAATTTCTTGTACTCCAAATATTTTCTGTTGTGGAGAAGTTTGTTCCAGGAAGTTCAAGTAGGAACGTCTGAAGGGGGAGCGGGAACTGAGATGTGAAGACATGGGGAAAAAGGAGAGTAAATCATTGGATGGATAAGGGGGCATTCAGCCTGAAAGGATGTCTGTGTTCCACGCAGGGGAAGGGCATTTGAAATAGTCTGGGTTGGTATCAGGAAAACCCTAAACCATCAGATCTATTACTTAGAGTAGGAGAGGGGAAAATTTTTGCTCAATGAGGCCTTGAAATGGATGTCCAGTACTTAATTTAAATCCTACAAAAAAATGTCCTTAATTCTAGAAGGTTGGGCTTGTTGATACTAAAATTTTTTAAATATCTGACCTTCAAATAGACCATTCCAAAGCCTCTTACAAAAGAGCTAACAGCTTCATCTTTCTGAGTAGGTCAAAGCTTGAATTCCCCATGATCTTGGAAACAAATCTAAACTTTCATCATTATAATCTCAAAGTAGATGCAGGCTTCTCAGTCCCTCTGCTAAGCAATTTTAAAAGGAACTGTTATTCAGAGGACATGATTGAGAAATAGATGGAAATCAGAACCAAATGGTCATCTCTAACACAAAACTCATTATCTTGCAGTAAGTAAAAAACAGATGCTAAATGTCATATGTGGACATTCATCTCAAGGGGCTTACACTTTTGACCACTGATGAAGCTTGAAATCGAAGAGTCTTGTGAGGTTCTTTGAAGCACTGTTGCATAAAGCTGTGGTATGGCCTGTTCTGAGTGACAGTTTGTCATAACTGAAGAATTAGCTGTTAAATTCCCTGAGCTCTTGATTCAACAACTTTTTAGATTGTTGAGTTGTTCCCAAAGAAACACATCAATTCAAGATTTTTCTGGTTATCACAAGGCAGGCAGTGAAGGGCAAGGCTGGGATAGAGAAGGTATTTCCTTTCTTAACCTCAACTAAGACACTGTTCTTTTCTGAAGCCCCTAGTCAATTCTACTCAAAAAAGCAAAAATGTTCATGTGGTTCTTTATTCAACTCTTGACCATACTGCGGATGACTGAGGAGTCAATAACATCTACTACTCTAACGTGCTCTTAACAGTTAATCCAAATATGTTGTATGGCACTATCATGACAGATAGCCAAGATGGGAACTCAAAAAATAAAAACTGATCAAAATTAGGAGATATCAGGTGTGGGTTTTCTAGGAAGACAATCGTAGGAAACAGAAGTTGACTTTCATCTTCCTCTGATGCCACTGAGGGTGGGCAAGAACTGGACAAACTGAATTGTCAATGTTTTATGTTGGACAGAAAGAGGACTTGCAATTTAAAACGTTGTAGCTTCTCCATTCCCAGGAGTAATGAATCAAAGTACAATGTGGTCTGAAGGCAGGGGATGGAATAATGGCCTTTCAAGATACTTTTCCAGCCCTATGACCTTCTAAGAGACCAGGTCTCACTCTAAAATTCCTCTACTCTTGTTAGGGGATGACATCATAGCTAGGCATTTTATGTGATAACATATATATATATATATGTTTTCTTTTTTCAATCTCCTTTCTACTAGCAACTAAGAGGAAAAAAAGTATTTAGCAGGGATTTTATGTAATCTGACAGATTATAAATTCTGCCACCAATTCTTGAAACTATGTAACACATGCACCCTATGCAGAAACTCTCTAGGTCTGTTCCTCTCAGGGCATTAAATGATTTTTTTTCTTCTAAGGTAGTCCTATGATTTTATTTAATAAACTTGAGAGAGTGTACAGCTTTTGAACTATTTGTCCATTCACTCAGTTATTTGCCCACTCAGGAGCTTTCACAATCAAGTTAAAATCACAATGTTTCCACTGGGCTCCAGGGCAGAATATACATCCTCAGATGATTGTTGATGTACACAGAAAATAAGGGAATACAACTAAGAGGAATACCAGGGAGCTTCCAGGTGGCAGTTCCATTTTCATTCCTTCATAAAAATCACATAATCCATGGTTACCAATCAACACAATCATTGTGCTACACTGTAAACCACACCTTCTGATCGACAGAAAATGAGAATGATAATAATTATTATAAAATAAAATAACAATGATAATAATGCCATAACTTAAGATCTTTCGTGTAGTCCAGCTACAGGATTTATACAAAATGGAATAATTTAATGCAAACAATACTGTTCTCTGTATAAGTTAAACATTTTCCTTCTACCTAAGAGCTATAAATTATAGACACTAAAATTTTAAATCAATATTTCAACCTAAAGTGTAAACAATGGAGGGATCAGACAAGCAAAAAAAACCTGCTCTAAATTCCCTCCAACCTTTCCTTTTTTGGCTGATGCAATCAGTGAAACCCAGAAGAAGAGCAACATTTGAAGTGGTTTAATACCTGTATGTGCAAGTCTTTCCTAATGTCAAATATGATGCAATGCCAAAGAGTCTAGCAATCTTTTCTCTGGTCCTGAGCCCAGAGAGGTTGTTTAACATTAATCTGTCTAGGAGACAGAGCCTGGAACTAAGCCAACATCTGTCTGTATATAAAATTCTAGATGGGAAGCGGCTGTGGCTCAATCGGTGGGGCTCCCGTTTGCCATGTGGGGGGCCCCGGGTTCGGTTCCCGGGGCCTCCTGGTGAGGGCGGGCCCGCCCGCGCAGCGTGGTTGGCTGACCCAGCGAGCGCGAGCAGCAAGGGGGGGATAAATGAATAAATAAATAAAATCTTTAAAAAAAAAAAAATTCTAGAAAAAAATTTCCTAAAGCCAAGGCATCATGAAATACCTTGGGATGCTTTTCAGAACCCATGGCACTGGAGACAGGAGGAACCACATATCTTTCACAATGGAAAATCTTTCCAAGCACTGCTCAGCATCAGTTATTCTTTCTCCAAATTTCTAAATCCAATTATTCAAAACTGCACTGCTGTGCACTATATTATAGTGATCCAAAGTGAAGTAAAATACATTTTACAAACAGCATTTAATAAAAATGCGATGGTGGTAGCAGATGGGTTGCCTTATGCAAGTTGCTTATTTTGCCTTTATTCCAACAGTGGTAGCCAGTCACTAAAGCTTCCAGGATAGAATGAGTTAATGAATAAAAACAAGGGGGATGACTTGGGATTGGACATTGAGAGGCTCACACACATCATAGCTGCCTTCAAAGTCTGTTCTTGAATCAAATGACTCTAGTACATCGCCACCCTGTTCCAGAGAGGGGTGATCCCAGTTCTCCACATAGCTGAACTGAGACATTTTGAGAATGTACTTTTACAAATTCCACATTTGCTTTTGTAACACTGTTGTAGATTTCCTTTTTCTCTTACCCTTTTCTCTTCCTTAGCACCTCCCACCCCCACCTTTTCTTCCTAAAGGAAGTGGTCAACAGGTGGAAAGGCAAAAGCTACAAGAAAATGGCCCTTGAGTCTGAAAAATCAACGCACTGGTCAAGGTAACAACAAAAACAGCATTAAAACGGGAAGTATTTGCCAGGGACCAGGTTTGATGCTATCTATAAGTCTCCCTACCTGATGCTGCTTAAACTTTTAAAAATGAAATCAGCTTCCACATATAGGTTTTTGTGTGTGTGGTTTTGTTTTTGTTTTTTCCTCCTAGAGGAAGCACATGACTGCAAAGACCTTGGGTGCAAGGATCTGGTTATGAAATGTTTCTAGGTCATTTCCATCATCCATTTGGACAAGCTGGTTGAATTGAAAGTGTTTTGTTCACAGGTTACCTGGAATTGCTTTTCTTTTGCTCTAACTTGTTTTCTAAAATACTCATAATATGTCTTGCTCTGGCTCTTCTTCAGTCACTTATGGCCACAAGGCCTGGTCCCCTGTTCAAGCAGCAATAATACCTCTTGGCTCCACTGATTCCCAAGGCTGTTGTTCCTAAATTCCACTTCTTTCTTCCTTCTTTCCTTCTTTCTTCCCTTTCTGCCTTCCTTTCCTTCTTCCTTTTCTTTGTCTCTCTCTCTTGCAAAAAAATTATTGTCACTCTCTCTATATATCACATATAGTTCACTCTTTACAGTACAAAGTGTTAAAATGTCAAACAAAAATAAATATCAATATTACAGTAGCTAGAATATTCAATAAAATAGATCCCTGCCATTCTTGATTGAAATGTTCGGTGAGACTTAATTCCATTTGGATATTTTTTTCCAGAGATTTGTGAAGTTTCATGTCCCTGTTATTGCAGCTCATTTCTAAGGGTAGTAAAGATGGGGCAGCTCTCTTCCCAGACAAAAAAATTAGGGAGAGAGTACGAAGAGTCTGGGGGTGTGACACATATGAAATGCCAGTATAATCAGGAGCTCTTCAGCATGGGTATTCTTTCATTACCAAGTAGCAGAGTTGTAGTGTTTATTGGTCCTAACTGTGGCATCAGAACACTCCCCATCTGAAGAGTCACAGTCCGATTCTTCAAACTGCATAGGATTCTGCAAAGTCAAGACAAAATAAAACCTTAATTCATTTCTGTAATCACTCAGTAAACATGTATTAAACACCTCCCATATGACAGAACTGTGCTGGGAAAGGGGGATACAAAGATAAATGAGAGTGGGTCCTGTCAATGGGAACTGGCTCTTAGAAAGAAATAAGACATAAAAAAGGTGAGAATGATGACAATTACAATACTACTGCACCCCCACTTATATGGCACACGTTTACTGTGTGCCAGTCACTATTTAACCCATTTAATCCCCACAACAACCCTATGAGATAGAAGCTTTTATCATATGCCTTTTACAGCTAAGCACACTGACCTATAGAGAAGTGGCTTGCCCACGCTCCTACAGCAAGTAAATGAGAAGGCTGGGGTTTATATCTCTAGGCAGTCTGACTCTAGGTTATGCACATTCAATCACTAT
Organism: Tolypeutes matacus; assembly: GCA_026826555.1. NCBI lineage: Eukaryota > Metazoa > Chordata > Mammalia > Cingulata > Chlamyphoridae > Tolypeutes > Tolypeutes matacus. The sequence goes on from JAKSZT010053887.1 coordinate 43,762,414, forward strand.
ACTATCCTGCCTCTGAAAAGGTGGAACTGTTTACACATGTGCACAGGGGATAGTGGGACATCGACCATGAGGCCTCATATCCTTAACTGGGTTGGGAAGTGGGGTTGGAAGAAGGTGATGTTTGAGTTAAATCTTTTTTTTTTTTTTTTTTTTTTTTTTAAGATTTTTATTTATTTATTCATTTATCCCCCCCTTGCTGCTTGTGCTCGCTGGGTCAGCTAACCACGCCGTGCAGGCGGGCTTGCCTTCACCAGGAGGCCCCGGGAACCGAACCCGGGGCCTCCCATATGGTAAACGGGAGCCCTATTGATTGAGCCACAGCCGCTTCCCTGAGTTAAATCTTGAAATGAGAATTTCCTGAGCAGTTTGAGGTTAGTACCTCATTTGGGGAAAAAAACCTGTCATTTCTGAGAGCTCTGTTGGTCTTTGTACTTCTACCTACTTCATGGAGGCGGCTGATGTATCTTATATACTAAATGACAGCTGTAAAGGCTGTTAGGGCTTAGGATATGTTCTAAACCAGAAGAGCTCCAGGAAGGGAACAGTGAAGAAAAGCGAAGGGAGGAGAAGCCCCCACCTCATAGCCCCGTTCCTCCGCACACAGTTTGCCCAGAGACATCTGCGTCTTCACGCGGCGCACGGCACACTCCTTGTCAGAGAGCCCGTCAGAGTGCGAGGAAATCTCAATGGGGATCTCCGGTGTCTGGGACAGCAGATCTTCCAGCTTCTCCACCAGGCGGTCTTCAAGTTTATCAGCTAACTCTTCAGGGCTGTGGGAGTGGTCACTGGTATTTCCCTCCTCTCCATCAGACACAGAGAAATTCTCAGAGCTAAATGTTGAATATGACTGGCAGCTGCTGATACAGCGATGGGGCCTAAAACCACAAAGAACCAGAACTTAATCACAGGAACAGCTGCTTCCCTTTCCTCATCTGTAACTCATAGCCTTGTTGAGATATCATCTGTGTGTGTGTGTGTGTGTGTTTCTCCTGCCCCTGAAGGAGAGTCAAATCCAGATAGGTAGAAGGCATTGCTTTTAAAGCAATAAAGAGGGATATTTGAACTTCCCTTTTCATTTGGTTTTTATGTTTATGTGACTAAACACTACACTTCAAAGGCGATGGCTACCTTGGTCTTTGGAAAAAATCAGCTGGTCTAATACATGTATACCTGGTATGGAAATGCTCAAATTTGAAATTCTGCTTCTTATTTTTAGAGTGCTAGATTCTCACAGGTGAAACAAACTTTAGAGATCCAGATCAGACGACTGAAGCCAGTGGGCAAGTAACTTATTCCAGGCCACACCCTCAGAGACGGCAGAGCTGAGGCTTGGGCCAGTTCTACTCACACTGTGCTCAGTGTTCTTCCTGACGTACCACCCCATCCGAGCTACATTCCCAAAGCCCAATACCCAGGGGGTATGGAGGCCCTGGAAGGCTAAGTGCCTTCACCACCCCTGTAGACCAACTGCTGACAGAAATGAGCCTGGAAGGAACATTCACTGTAGCTGGGGGCATGGCCCAGCCCATTAGTGACCCTTTCTAGTTAACATCTAGGCTTAGTTCTGACAAGGCAAAGCTTCTGAGGGGAGAATTTGCAAAGGAAGAATTTTCTTTCCCATTGTTTACAAGTACACTAGAAATAAGAAGGCTGTTAGTTTACATTAATTTAAAAATCAATAGAAAACAAATAGTAAAAAAAAAGAAAAGGCTGTCCTTTCCTTCTGCTGTTGTCTGGTCTTTTTGTATTTTTTTTAGTACAAAGTATTTTTGATGGTCAGACAGAGGAAGACTATGTGGGAAAAGAAAGTTAGAGTAAGATTTACACAACTTCTCAAGGCTGGGAATCCAGGAGGGAGACAGAGAGAAGAATGTTATAAAAAACAAAATCATGAGGTAAAAACAAAATAATTTGCATCATAGTAAAAAAGGAAGGTGGGAAGCCTTCAGGTGGGTTGAGTTCATGGTATGTCAGGAACAGAAGCTAGAAGTAATATAATTGTGATGCAGGAAGAATGAGTTCAAAGAACAAAACGACATATTTTACTCAGGCTCAATCTTACTGCAGAGGAGGAAAAGTGTCAAGGAGATAATAAGCTAGCAATAGCAATGTGGCAAGAATAGCTCACGGGATGAGAACATATTTCAAGTTTGTGCACAGTGTGGAGACCCAGAATACAATTTACCAAGGAATCCCTTGGTTTGGAGAGAATTCCTGTCTCTGGGCAGGTATACAAATCTTCCTGAGGGATTCTTAGAGAGTCAGTCTTCAAGAACCAAATGCCTATTAGCAGAAAAGGCTTCTTGGAAGGAAAACTACCTTCCCTACTTCTACTTAAGGGAAGCTTGTATTCTAGAAGTAATCCTCTACCAACATTATCATCCCTGGCTAAGCAGGAAGCTAATTCTAAAGCAGGGTTGAATGAGGACTCAACTCATCTAGTGATACTTAACATGAGTTATAAAATCCAAAGCATGAAGAGGTATGCTCAAAACCAATACAATTACCCATAAGAAGCATGGCTATCTCTCACAAACTGCCCACTCTTTTCTCAGTTGTAACCTTAAACCTGCATAGCCAGCTGCCAAAATGTGGCAATGAGAAAACATGAGTTCAAATTTCTCTGTAAGGTGGTTGCAGAAAGTGGTCTGTGATTGAACAGGGGGTATAGCAAACCCAGGATTTTCCCTGATTGAAAGCAGTCAATGATTGAAACACTGAAAACAATTGTGTGTATGTTTGTTTTACCTCTGCCTTCGTGGAAATTCAACTTCACTATCTACTTCCCCTTCTTCCTCTTCTGAGGAGTCATCTCCACTCTGAGGAAAGGAGAAGAGTTCTATTTATTTTAGTCTCTCTCTGTGTCACACACACACACACACACACACACTCCATGTAAAAGATTTAATCATCATCAAAAAGCATTTGTAGTAGTTTGCTGAGTGTCTTCAAACATATATAACCTCATTCATTCATTTAGCAACTTTTCCTGGGTGCCCATGATGACAGGCCCTGTGGCAAATCTGAAAGACACATAGAACTGAATAAAACTTTATTTTTGCCCTCAGGAAGGTGACAGCTCAATCAAAATGTCCAGAGGTGAGTGATGGAGAGGGAAAATGGGAGAAGAGGTTTTGGCATGTGGGGCTTGTAATCACCATCATTAGGGTTTACAAGCTCTCTGTCCTAGAGACTCCACCAAGAAGTGAACTTTCAGTTCTACAAAGCCCAACAACTTTTTTCCCTTTTATACACTAATCACTTTTTCATGAATACCATAGTCATTATGTATGTCATCACCACTACTAAGGCATAAACTGTTTGAAGGTCAGACTATGTCTTATTTGAATTGTCTCTCATTCCACTATTAATATAATGCTGCATACAAAATAGGTGCTTAATAAACTTTTATTGAGTCAGAATGTTGGCAGGAGCACTCGTTGGAGAGACTGCCAGGACTATGTGGTGGATCTGGAAGACTGGGCAAGTGTCCCACCTGAGAAGATGGTCTTCCTTTACAGAGAAGAGCCCACCTTGCACCAATGGCTTAAGAACAGCCACACTTAAGGTCAACCACTCTTAACCACAGCATCATGATACACTGTATTACCACAACCCCTTGTGAGGTGGGTAACAGGTTTCAAGTAATCGTGCCAAAGATTGAGAATAATTTATCTTTTCAAAAGTCAATCCCAAAATATTATCACTCTTACCCATTTGTATTCCAATATGCTTTCTTGAGTTGGAAAGACAGGGGATGGAGTTATTCTGACTTTACCCTAGAAATACCTGTGGGAGTGTATTTCAGGGAAGAGAAGGGGAACTGCTCCATGGGAGTGCATTTCTAATGTGGCCAAATGTACAAGGTGTGTGCTCCGTGGCCTGCAGACCCGTAGATGGCATCCCAACCTTGACAGTGAGTTCATAAATGCATGTTTTTTCGTAAGAATTGGGAGGGTAGAGGTGACTGCTAAAGGTTGTGGGTTTTTTTGGGGTGTGTGTGTGATAAAGTGTTCTAAAATATTGTGGTGATGGTTGTACAACTTTGTGAATATACTAAAAACCACTGAATTGGCCACTTCATATGGGTGAATTGTATGGTATGTGAATTATATATCAATAAAGCTGTTATAAAATATTACCTGTTATTAGTCATAGGGGCAGGGAAAGCAGAGAATGGTTTAGCCCAAATCCACTGTACCATCCAAAATACAATTTAATCTCTAGAAGTGCTTAGTCAGTAGCAGTGCTACATATGGAGGAAGAAATACAGTTTTGGTAATCTAAGCACCTCTTAAAATATATGTATATATATATATATAAATAACATTTTTGTAAGCAAATACACATATATGCATATATATTTATATATCATTTTGCAAATGTTTGTATGTATTGTGAGAATTTTGATTTTTACCCATAATTAAAAAAAAAAAAAAAAAAAAAAGAAATACAGTTTTGACACAACAGCCCTTGCTTCAACTTATTTTCTACTAAATGTTTACTTGACCAAAATCTACTCATTTGCAATTTAGTCCCTTTCATTTCTTCAACTAAACTCCTGATTGATGATGATGATGATGATGATGATGATATGAAAACAATCCTTAGAATTGAATGGGTATTTATTGTGTGCTAAACACTTTTCATATATAATCTTATTTTTAACTCATCAGCAAGATAAGCTAACATTTTTGGTGAGCTTGCTATGTGCCAGGTCCTATTCTGGAAGTGATTTATATATATTAACTCATTTAATACTCAAAAAAACCAATGGCAGAGTCCATTATTATCCCATTTTATAGACAAGAAAACTGAGGTTCATAGAAGTTAAGTGGAAGAGCATTGCTTTGAACTCAGGTCTGTCTGACCCACAAGCTTGTGCCCTTAACCACTAGAGCACACTGCCTACCAGCTAATGAACCCCAGTCAGCCAGTGGAAGAGGAGGAGAGAAACAGTTTCAATGATTGAGAACTAGCTGAGTCATGATGGTTATTGATTAATGTTCTCCAAAGTATATTCTGAAAATAACTAGTTCATTGGAGGATTAATAAAAAGGTGCTATGGTCAAGTAATCAAGGGAAATGCTGGATTAAACAAATTTATTGCATGGTATATCAAAGCCTAGAATTTGCTAAAGTGCACTAGGAATCACCAAGATGGGACAGAGAATATTGTTTCCCAAACTTGTATCACATGGGACCCTTTCTTCTTGCAACATCCCTCAGGACTAGGGTTTTTGGGTACTAGTTTCTAGACTATTTTCATTGACTCTCCCCAATATATAATTATTTATTTATTTATAAATTGTATACACTTTAATCAGTGCCCCTGGTTCAGTATTTACCAAGAGGTATACCCTAGTTCTTCACTTAAGCAGTGTGGAAAGAAAGTAATCAAACTTCTATTTATACCTTTGTTATCTCATCCTTTCACAAAATGTGTGTACATTTTACAATGCACCTAATATCATAGGCTCTGACATTCTTTGAAGGCAGTGACACAGACTACTGTTGTCTTTACACTTTACCTTCTGAAGGGGCCTTGCTTTTCGAGGTAGCACTGGGGGGGTTATGTGCTGGGGGGTGCCGAGGGACGACGCAGACCTAAAGCCGTTGAATTTGTTTTCTTCCATTTTCTCGGAACCCTGGGCATTTTCTGAGAGGGGATCATGTGCTGGTGACTTGGAGAGGTCGGGGCTCCTCCCTGCTGGCTCAGCAGAGGGTGCGTCTATGGACCCATGCTGTTCTGGCCTGCACTGGAGGCAGGGGTCATAAGGGTCAGCCTGACAACAGCCCCAAAGGCCAGCCTGGCCCCTGCCAGACTCAGAACTTCTCCAGGAATCTGCTGCCATGGCTGTGGAAATGAGGTCAGGGCTAGAACCAGGCATCTGTCTTTGAGCATGGTTGCTGAGAGGGCTCCTCAGGGCTGCTGCTGGGCCAAAATACCTCAGGTTGTTGGCACAGGTTGCAATGTCCTGTCCATGCATATTGAGTCTGGGATGGTGGCTCTGAGACGCAGTAGGAGGGGGTTGCTGGTATTGCTGCTGCAGAGGATTCTGGGGATGGGAAGGAGGGTACTGGGATTGAGCTTGCTGCGGATATGTGGGATGGGGCATGTTTTCCTGGGCTGGCTGGTTTTTCAAGATTGCTGCAAAGTCACTGTGGCTGCCTCTGCTGTTTCCTCGGCGGTGGCGTGGTTTGCTTCGATAGCGGCTCTTGCTGCTTGAGGTGGACATTTTGGGACTTCCAGACAAAGGGGATGCATTGGGAGCCACCTCCATGTTGGGGATCCCTTCAGATCTCAACAGATCTGGCCTGGGAGAAAAGAACAGGTTTGGTTTTAAACATAGGAAAACATCTTCAATTTCGGGCAAATGTATCCCAAGCCTTAAAATATACATACTTTTTGAATCAGCTGTCATATTATAGGGATTTATCCAATGGAGATAATGGATTTGCACAAATATGTATGTTAAAAGATGTTATGCTACAGTATTGTTTAAGATAGCATTAAGTTGGAAACAAGCTCCATGTTCACTATAGAAGAGTCCCTTCATTCCTTTGGATTTATTTTGTGCCTTGCTAGCCTAGGCACTAAATCCCCTTTCAATCTTGCTCTACAGGTTTCTTAATCTCTTCCTCATAATCCCAGCTACTAACTTGGTACCAATATGCCAAGGTATGGGCAAGGATATTTGCCCATGATCAATAATAGTCTGATGATGAATCTGGGCATATCCTACAAGGGATCACAAAGGAAAGAAGCCTGGTACCAGAGAAGGAAATCTTAGAATAATTAGGCTAAATTCAGGGATTCTGGCCCAAACATAGTCTCCTTGAGGTCTGGGACTATGTCATATCCATCTATGTATGTGAAGGACCCTAGCAAGGAGTCTTACTCATTACAGGTACTCAATAAATATTGAAGGAAAATGGTGCTGGTGGCTGGGGGGCGGGGAGCAGAGAGAGGGAAAAAGAGAGACCAGAAAGTTGAGCACAGCCAGTAAGGGAAGGACTAGTGAGGAGTGACACTGGCATTATACTCTGATCCTAGTGGAGGAGGTGTTTTCACAGCCCTGTTGTCAGGTGCCCACTGAGCCAGTCAGGCTGATCACATGCAGGAGGAAGTTAAGAGGCTTGAAAGTAAGCCATGCCCACACAGACTCCAGGGCAAAGAGGTAAACAATAAATGGCTTCTGAACTGATGAACTGATTCAGAGCAGAGACACTAGGAGTCCCACAAAATAGTGTCAATTCCTCACAGGGGGTGACCTTGCCCTTCTTCAGTACCAAGAAGACTCAAATCAACAGTAGACTTCAGAGCTACAAAGCCCAAACTTTTTTTTTTTTTTTTTAACAGCAGAATCCTTTTCCCAAATGAATTATGAGAAACCCAGTATAGAAAACGGAGACGGAACTGCTTGAAGAGGGTGGGAAAGCAGAAGTCCTTCCCTGTAGGCTCCCCCTCTTCATTCTCTCTACTCCTGCGGTAGCCCGAGATGTCTCCGTGGAAGCCACAGGCTGTCCCAGACCTTGCTTGGAAACAGAGACTGTCCAGCCTCCAATGAATGTGATGAGGAACCCAAAGCTGAGATGAAGTGGCTCATGGTCTTATAAACTGGTTAGGAAGAGAATCCAGACAAGAAGTCTCTCCTGATTTCCAGTCTGGCTTATTGGACAGTCAGAGTACAAAACTGAAGGTACATACAAATCACTTGTGGAACTTATTAAAATGAAGATTCTGATTCAGTAGGTCTGGGGGGGGGGGGGCTAAGATTCTGCATTTTTAACAAACTCTCAGATGATGCTGAACTGAGGGCCACACTTTAAATAGCCAGGGCTTAGAGGAAATTAGTAGGCAACAGGCAGTAGGAGAAGGATTTTTCCTCTCTTCCAGAAAAAGTACAGTTAAAGGCTTGTCTTAGCACAGAAATTTCAGGTGTTACTGGTTTATGGTAAGGTAGGTAAGGGACTGTGCTGCTATCAGCAGCTTCCTGTCCAAAGGTCAAAGTTCTATGGTCAGCTGGCCAACTTGTGTCACAGAAGGAATCTGGATTGAGGAGGTCCTGGGGCTCTTTCGGAGGCAAGAGAACCCTCCAAGGCCCAGTTAGAGGTATTTATTTGCACAGTAAATGGCTATCGTGAGGCCTAAAAGAGAGGTAAGGTGAAAATATCCTAAGTCAGGTCAAGGCCTCTTAGATTAATTCTGAGACAAAAATTATAGATTAACATTGAGACAGCACTGTACAGTTTACAAAGCACTTTACAGTACATAAAGTACTTGGTTGCTACTATACAATACCCAAGGATCAGAGAGGTTAGATGGCTTGTGTCTACCACAAAGCTAGTAAACAGCAGGACTTATAACTTGAACCCAAGTATTTAGATGCTAAAGCACAGGTTCTTCTTTTCCTGTTCTAAACTCCTTTTACAGGAGGTATTCAAACCACCTGGTAGAATACACTCACTTGTAACAGGCTTGATGGATCTATAATTGAACTTTGACTCTCTCCTTTTCAGTCCCTACCAAACAAAAATGGAAACCTAGGCTAAAGGATGGTGAATGGTTTCTCCTCTCTGATCACCTTAGAGGTCTCTGGACTTCTGACTTGATAATCATTGGACTGTCCAAATAATCGAAACTTAAGTCCTTTAAGGGCAATCAATAAAAGCACAAATCTTTGCAGCCCTACTATTCACTCCAGGATGCCTTCCTTGTGTTCAGCTGACTAAGCATCTACTGGTGTTATCAAACTCTTTCAAATCTATTTCTTGCAGCCAAAATAAAAGTAAACGAGATTATATTTCAAAAAGTTAAACAGTCTTGTCGCCCCACCCCACCCCCGCCCCATACACACACACATACACCATGCTCTTAGTTTTTAATGTTGGCAGAACACAGGGAGGAGCCGGTGAACTCCGTCCTTAATTCATGTGCCAAAAGAAAGGAGATGTTGGGATTCCCTTGAAGGTTGTGTCAGATCCATCGGAAAAGAATTCCTCAGAACTTGATCAGAAGATGGTCAGGGGTGATAAGTAAAAGCAAAATTGGAATTAATACATGTAGTTGCTCATTACCTGTACTTTTACTACCTTTAGATGGAGTTTCACTATTGAGTCTATACCCCAGGTTTAGGGACATTTCTTTCCTTTATAGTAGCTTAGCTAGAATAGAGACAATTCTCTTTTATTGGGAGGAATGAGGCTCTAGCTGAACTTAGTAATAAAATCTGACTGGAAGAGTATTCTAAGGTTAACTAATTTAAGGAAAATGTGTTGTAAATAGAGGAAAGAGCAGTGTTTTAAGTACTCAAAAACTCATTTTTCGAGCACCTATTTTGCTAGGTGCTTTAACATGTTATCTTATATAAATGTCACAAAAATCCCACATGGGGTGGAATAAGGAGAACTATGTGGTTAGGCATAGGTAATTATCAACAGCACTACTTTTGTTTTTAGTGGTGGGTTTGCAGGCACTTATTACCTTTTTAAAAATAACTAAATAAAATAACAAATGCGTGGGCCATGCATGGAAAAATGTGACATAAATCAAGAATTATGATTAACCCAAATCTGTGCACTGGAGGTCATAAAAAGAAAAAGAAAATCCATGTGCTATAACTATAACATTTTACCCAATCTGGGAATGTGGGAGTGGGGTGGTTTGAAGAGTTTAAGTGGCATACCCCAAATCACACACCTTATAATAGGCAGAGCTGGGATTTGAATCTGGGTCTGTCTTACCCCCAGTTTATTTCTTTCCACTATTCCATGCTAAGACATGATAAATATCTATGCCTTCAACAGAAAAAAACTAGATCCCTAGAGTCCACAACACACTGCCTTTCACATTCCTCCTCTGTGTTGTCTAGAGTCGAGCATGCTAATAAGGAGCTACAGGAGTGGCCACACCTGCTGTCATCTTATACTGCACCCCTAGGGGTTATTTTCCCATTCTCTGGATCGCTACTATATTTATCTAAATACCAAGTCCGTACAGGTGTCTCACCGTTTAGTCTGCATCCCAGGTTTGTGAGGCACGACTTTTCTTTTCATGAGTTTCTCCATGGTATTAGGGTGGATTATTGCACGGACGGGGTGTCGTTTATAGGTCCCAGGATATTTCTTTTCCACTGCTTGCTCACGCCTACAAGTTGAAAAGAAAAAGCCACATCTCAGTCACTATAGACAGAAAGGATGGGCAGGTTGCTTTCATAGGCTAATTCTACACAGTTCTGGCCACACTTAACAGATACAGGCTATTTGAATAAAAGGCTAGTTATTCAGGTTAAAAGGGTGAAAACAACAACAAAAAAAAGAGGACACTAAATTCAAACCAACCTGGCTTGATTCTCCTCTTTAGCTCACAGATGGACTTAGAGGCTGACCTTCCCTTCCCCAGCACACCTCATAGCAGACACAATACAACGGCAGAGGGTCTTCTTACTTTCAGTAGTTTTTTTTTTTTGTCAGGCTCCTAAGGTTTTCTTGCCACCATCAGGAACACCTTAAACCACTTTCAGCAGTCATTCTGCTTCCCCAAGAGGCAATTCAGTCCTGCTTATTCAAACCCAGTTCTTATTGAAATGAGGACCCCTTCTCTGAGCTACCTAGCAAGGTAAAACTGCAAATACCTGGCAAATGCATTTCCATCTAACCAGGAACGGCTCTGGGGCAACTCCACTCATCTGTAAGCCTCATCAGGGGCAGGGACCTGTGCACAGCACATCCCTTTAGGAATGCTGGGTGAGTGAATCAAATATCTGCTAGTGCTGATTAGCAGCAACATGGAAAGTAACTTATTTCTGCTTATTGACAGAACCAGATCAATTAGGACAGCCACCAGTCTGGATACATACTTAATGAGCTCCTTTTCCCGCATTTCTAGCTGTAGCATGATGGCACTCAGTTCCATGTATAAATTATTAGCTCGCTCAAGTTTTCTCTCATAGTGTTCACGAATATCCAAAGCATGCCTATCAATGAAAACAAAGGGTCAGTGAAGCAGACCAACTCAGGGAAGAATGAAGGTCAGCTCAAATGAAATAAGAAACAGTTTGGTTCATCTCAAAAACATTTACCCAAAGGCCCTCAAAATCTAGGTTTCCCTTGTCTGATGCAAGGACAGATAAGATGGAATGGCAGATGGGAAATCCAAGCTCTCCACTTGGTTTATCCCTAAGAGTCACACTCGGCCACACAGAATAGCCGGGAGGGCCTCAGATAAAACCTCAGTGTGATTTGTGTATAATTTGTAGCCTTCATCTGTGTGGTGTTGGCAGGACCCACATAGCCTTGCTTACCAACCAAAGTAAAAACCACTTTTGGTATCATTAACAAGAATACTGTGTAATATACATACATTTTAAATGGAAATAAGCAGTTAAAAGTTGACAATATGATCAGTCATTTATACTTAATCCGTGGCACAGATAATACCCTGTGTAATATTGTGGTTATCTGTGAACATGTCTGTGTTTCTTAATAGATTATAAGCATTTTATACATTTCTGGCCTTCAGTGGCACCGAGAACAGTGACTGAGTGAACAAACAGCATTGCTCAAGAAATCTTTGTTAGAGAAATTATAATAAAGGAGGATAACAGAGTTGGGAGCAAAGATAAGAGAGAGATATAAAGAAAGGCTAACTTTTAGGGCAACTTTTAAACACCATAACAATAAAAAAAACAGAGGAGAAAGGTATATGGAAGGTAAATGGTGATTCACAAAGAGGGTTTCTGTTAATATTTGAAGACCTGGGGATGAGAAGAGGAAAAGGAGACAGGTACGCTGACCTGAGCTCTTCTCTGCGCCTTCGAATCAGTTCTTCATCTAATCGATGTATACAAGTTCCTTCACTTTTGATCTTCTCAAAGTGTTTTTTCACTTCTTCTCTCCATTCAGCCTAAGCAAGGACAAATTTGACTTTATTAATATTCTAGGGGGGAAGGAATATAGCTCAAGCAGTTGAGAGTCAGCTTCCCACATGGGAGGTCCTGGGTTTTGTTCCTGGTGCCTCCTAAAAAACAAAACAAAACAACAACAAGCAAACAAACAAAAAAAACAACTCAGGGGGGCTGATGTGGCTCAGTGGTTGAGTACTGGCTTCCCACATACAAGGTCCTGGGTTCAATCCCCAGTATATTAAAAAAAAAAAAAAATATATATATATATATATATATATATATTCTAGGAGTTTCAATCCCTGATCTAACCCTGGGGTTATGTACAAAGAATTTTTTTTCTTGCATGTTTCCACCAAAGAGCCTTATTTAGAATAAATGTTCCATAAATATTTGTTGATCTATAGTGTATTATCTCATGCAAACCCCATAACATTTTTGCATTTCAAGTCCAATATGCAATGCTGTCTCTTTTCCAATTCCCCTGCAGCACTGGCCAACAGAAATATCACAGCTGACACACTAAAGACATTTCTGGACAAAGGAGCTCAATCTAGGTCAAGATGGTAGCTGAAATAACCTGGTCTGAAAGAACAGCTCTGATAACCACATGGCACATGTGAGTGTCTGTGAGAATATGATCATCTTTGCAACAGGCACCAGAAGCCCTCTAGGCTTTGTTTAGGAAAATATCTTGAGGAAATATTTGAAGTAGAAGACCCCAGAGACATGAACAGGAGATGGGAATAAAAATATAGGAAACTATACAGGAATTTGGAGGCGAGTGAAAGAACAAGAAAGAGGGAAGGAGGAAAGAGAGTATGGCCAAGGAATTGAATAGCCCTACACATTTTTAAATACAGGCATATCTAATATGTGTTTAAAATTTAAACCACTTCCAATTTCCTAAACCTTGAGTAAAGTCTCTAACATCTATGTTGGCTTTGCGTAAGTGTTCCCCCCCTGCCCTGGGAGATGGCTCCCTCATCTGTCTGTTCGATATTTCCACTCATTGTCTACTTGCTGTGTCTGTTCGCTGTGTCTGCTCACTGTGTGCTCGTTGTGTCTCCTTGTCTTCTTTTCAGAGGCACCAGGAACCAAACCTGGAACTTCTCATATGGGAGGTGGGTACCCAACTGCTTGAGCCAAATTTGCTCCCAGCTCGTTGTGTCTGCTCTTCTTCTTTAGGAGGCACGGGACCGAACCCAGGACATCCCATGTGGGAGGTGGGCACCCAACTGCTTGAGCCACATCCACTCCCCCTGCATAAGTGGTTTTGTTTGTTTGTTTGTTTTAGAAATCAAGGAAAGGTGCTGAGTTTCACACTTGGGTTAATGACAGGACAGATAAAGGAACAACCAAAAGAATGGAGTAAGGAGGGCAAAACAAGAATTTAGGGAGGCAGACCCAAAGTGACCATAAAATTGTAAATTCACAGAAGTGCTAGGGAGGACACTGGAATTTCCATAGGGCATAGAATTTCAAGCCAATTTTATCTAAATCTTAGGAGACAGGAAAACATCTTCTGGAATATGGACTACAGGCGCTGTCTAGAAAAATAACTAAAAGGAGAAGTTTAATTATATTATGTATTGACTACCATCCCAAGAAGATACTGAGATTAAGATAATTTCCAGTGAAGCACAGATGTGTGTGGCAGGTTTGAAATTTTTTTATGAATTCCAAAAAGAGAAATATTATGTTTTAAATTAATCCATTTCTACAGTGTGAGACCCATTTGACTGGATTATGTCAGCGGGGCATGCTTCATGTTGAGGCCCTGCCCTCTTGCTGGGTCTGATATAAAGGGAGAGACAGATCCACACGGACAGACAGAGGAAAAGGGGAGCCAGCATATTTGATTCTGCAATGTGAGAGAGGGGATTACTTAAGCACAACGTCCCCTAGAGGCTGGGCCCACAGAGCAGCTCAAGAGGAGACCAGCCCTGCTATATCCTTGATAGCTTACAGCTGAACTTGGCAAGAGGGTGGAACAGCTGAGACTGATATAGGAGGACCAGAAAGAGACAAGCCCTATGCCTGGTTGCTCACTGCTGAGCTCTAAGAGACAGTAGATTCTGGAGGGGTAGACAGAGACTTCTACTGAGTCTTGCAGCCATCTTGCTTCACCACTTGGCAACAATGCCAGGATCAACAGTAGCTGACTTTGGTGAGACAGGACCTCTTAAGCTGGACTTGTCACGGCCTTGGAACTGTGAGCTTTTACCCCAAATAAATACCCTTTATAAAAGCCAGCACATTTCTGGTATTTTGCATAGGCAGCCCTTTGGCAAACTAAAACAACGTGTAACTAAATGTTTCTAATTTTATCATCTTCCCCTAGAACTATTCCATTACCTTTAAATTCAAGTTAAAGTCTCTCTCTGGATCATGGAAGAAGTTATTCTCAAGTAATTGTGGTCCTATAGAAGGTTTTTGCCAAATCAGCTGTTTCTCATTTGTTTTTATAGAGAAAATTGTATTGTTAATTAGAAAATGACCATCCTGCTTATCTGTTAAAAATATGCTAGGTCTTCATTTCTCTGTTGTTCATATGTCAATCATTGGAGAAAAGTTTCTTTTGTTGACTTTTAGGCACCAAAGCTATCCAACAACCTTCATCAGAAAGTCAGGATCAGAATGCACAACCCGCTTTGTTGGGTAACAGCCTCTGACAGCATCTATGCAGTAAGTGCAGGTTTGGTTGAGCCCCAGGTAATGCTGCTCTCTCAACCATCAGATCATTGTTAAGGAATAAGAAGAGTATTTGAATTTTAAGAAGTCAAATAATGACAAAAAAGGATAAGGGAGAGAGGGCCTTAAAGTCTCCTTTTGTGCAAAAATATGTTAGTGGATCCTAGTACAATACTTAGGATAAAGGAGAGGCCAAGAAAAGGAACACCTCCCTCTGGTGGTAAGGGGTCTGATATTACAAGTCAGATTTTTTTTTTTTTTTAATTCTAGAGGAAATAAACCTCCTGGAATGTAGCTTATGAGAATGGGGAAATTAAGGCAATCTCCTAAACCTATAAGAAAGCAGACTTCCCAAAAGAAGTTCCCTTTTGTGAAGAAGGAACAGGATATGTGGGAAAACACCAGGTATTGATTAATAATGTATTTTCTTCCACATATCATCTAGCAGCTGGGATCTGGGATGGGGCTAAAATGTTTTCTGAAGATACATATCAAAGTAATTGAATACCAGGAGAAATGGCTGATTATTTAGGAATGAAGCAATAGCTTTGGCAGAATCTATATATTGTACTGAGATTGGTTGCTTTGTTCATCTGTTCCATACATGCTGCATCTTTATACATGTGAGAAACCACTGAAGCATTTTCTCTCAGGAAGGAGCCAGCTGGGTTCTTGGCAGTACTCCTGATTGACAGTTTTGGTGGAAGGGGAGCCCAGGGGCTACCAACCACTGATTGATAACTGACCCTTTGAGGATCTTGTGAGCCGGCAGGAGTAGGTGAGGCCTCTCGTAGAAAACTGCTGTAGAAAAAGCAAAACCACCTATGTGCTAAGCAACCAGTTCTTCCTCAATGGAGGAGGAAAGAGTCAAAATACAATTAATAGGAGTTCCCTGGCTACAAGCTTATCCAGGTGTTCCCCAGAAAAGGAACACAGAAAATTACAACCCAAAAAGCAGACTTTTGTAGTTTTGAGGAAGGTAAATAACCACATCTTACAATTGAACAGTTCTTTATAGTTTACAATGTTAATTTTTATCATCTCATTTGAAGTTCACAGAAACTCCGTAAGGAAGGGAAGATATGAGTATCTTCATTGTTTAGATGAGTATGCTGAGGTTTAGAAAATTTACCCAAGATTTATGTGATCGAGTACTACTTGATCAAATGACAGAACAGGGGTTTATACTCAAGGGATCTTAGTACTTCACTAGCTAGTTCATAAATACTTTATTAGCATTAGCCAGAGATAGTCTCAATTTCAAACCCAGAGACAAATCAGCTTATAAATAACTAAAAAATTCCAAGAACTACCAAGGATAGCAGGTTTGGGCTATTTAAGGAGAAATGAAATTTTATGTTGTGATAAAAATGTGGAAAAATTAATGAAGATTAAAAGATGGCAGGGAGAGAAGCAGATGTGGCTCAAGTGATTGAGCTCTTGCCTATCACATGGGAGGTCCCTGGTTGGGTTCCTGGTGCCTCCTAAAGAAGACAGTGAGCTGGCGTGATGGGCACATGTGACAAGCTGATGCAACAAGATGACACAACAAGAGACACAAGAAGAAAAACATAATGAGAGACACAACAAAGCAGGGAGCAGAGGTTCCTGGTATCTCCTAAAGAGGATGAGCAGGACGGCAAGCTGGGGTGATAGACAGGTGCGGTGAGCTGACACAACAAGATGACGCAACAAAAGACACGAGGAAAAACATAATAAGAGACCCAACAAAGCATGGAACAGAGGTGGCTTGAGCAATTACAGGCCTCCCTCCCACATTGGAGGTCCCAGGTTTGGTGTCGGTGCCTCCTAAGGAAACAAAGAAGACAAACAGACACAGATAATGCAAACAACAAGGGGATGGGGAGAGATAAATAAATAAAATAAATCTTAAAAAAAAAAAAAAAAAAGATGCCAGGGAGTGGATGTGGCTCAAGCAGTTCAGCACCTGCCTCTCACATGGGAGGTCCCAGGTTTGGTTCCCAGTGCCTCCTAAAGAAAAAACAGACAGACAATGAGGGAAAAAACCACAAAAAAACAAGCAGACAACAAGCCCAAACAACCAGCAAAAACAAGGAGCAAGCAGACGAGGGAGCCGTCTCAGGGGGGGTGGGGGTAAGATCCAAATGCACAAAGCTTTTTTCCCTTCCCTTCCCCTCTCCTGCCTTCCCCTTCCCTATTCTTGCTCCAAAAGAACATTTTCTGAGTTCAATTCTACACTGATATTATGGATATCTTGATAATAAAAAGTGAGTTTTTATAAGCGAGGATATTGACTGTGGGTGTGTGTTGCCCTAAACAGTGTTTTGCAAAGGTAGGTTCTCAGAAAAGCTTGCACTGGCTTCAGAAGTGATATTCTGGGAACACTCAAGAAAAATGTATTTAGAATTTGAGTTTTCCAAATATATACAGTTATACTGTCTCAATGGCTTGTGACTTAGTACCTTAAGTAAAAATTGCTACATTCAAGATTGTGGAATGTATTTATTGTTTTATTATAAAGGATGCAAAGCTGTGATTGGAAGCACATAATGGAGTCTGAAAGATTTCCAAGAGAGTACTCCCTGTTATTCTTTTTAATTTCACAAAAGGGCCTTAGTCTTTTTCTGGATACTAAAGAGACGACACTTGCAAGATTTCTTATCCAGTGTCCCATACTTACATGTACTTGGGTAGATAGGCAATTGTTTTAATAGTTCTAAGGGAATTTATCTGAATGAATATCAAAGAACATAGGAAATGTCATGATGAAGTCAACCTTCTACATCTTCTTATTTTCTCTAAAAGCAAACACTTTAGTTACATAATAACTTCTCAGAAACACTGAAAAACTAATTAGTCAAGCCTGACTAATTAAAGACACAGTCATGGGGAAAGCTAAGTTTGTGAATTTTATTCAAGAAAATATGTTCGAGCTTTAGGCAACAAGGCAAGAGTATCTAATTTACCATTCCCTAGAAATGGCAAAAAAAAAAAAAAAAAAAAATGTGCCTTTATTAAGATATTCCCCAATGTCTTATAGGTAGAGCATCTCTGTTTATCAGACACTAGGAAAGCAAGTATTGTGAACCTCTACTATGGCAGGTAGTAAAGCATATTGGAGGACTTGTTTAATTCCCAAGGGTGATACCCATCCCAGTACTCTTTTCAACAGACATTTTCTTTGTAGGTAAACTCATCACCCATTGAGTAGGAGGGGCTATGAGGAGCACATTGAGACACCAATTGGTAATAAAATATCTTTTATGTAATGAATCTTTGAAATTATACTGTAAGTCAATGGGGAGATGGAATTCACTATTCAAAAATTCATTTTAGAAATATAATAACATTAAGTGAGATAAAGCTATATGAGAAATTAGAAATTTAACAATATTAGAGTTAAATTCTGTAAGCATAAGCTATAATCAGAATCATTACATTTATTTCAAAAGCCTATTTTATTTCATCCAGTTTTATTCCTGTTGATATTGCCTGGGTCTGGTTACAATAAGGACCTTGGGCATACTCATTTACCATCACTCCACCTCCATACTGATTAGACTACTAACTCTTATGATATTTGTAGCATTTTTAGTCAATAGCTACAGAGTCTTCCCCATCAGCACCTATGCCCTTATAATGTGATGTTGCAGATCCTCTCGTCAAGATGTGAAGTCTATTTCTCAATCCTAGAAATTGGGTGGAACGTGACTTGCTTTGGCCAATGGGATATTAGCAGCATGATTAAAAGAGGTTTAAAATCTCTTGTGCATTGGGGCTTGCTCTCTTGCTCCATTTTTAAACTCTGAGAACACCATGTGAATGAGTCCAAGCTAGTCTGCTGGAGGGTTAGAGGCCACACAGAGGAGAACCAAGGTACTCCAGCTAATAGCCAGGTAACTACCAGAATTGGGAGTGAAGCCATCTGGGACCAGTCACCCTCCCACCTGACCTGCCAACTGACTACACAGTCAAAACTAGCAGAAAAACCACCTTGCCCAAATTACCAACCACAGAATCAGGAGCTAAGTAAATGCTTATTGTTTTAAGCCAAAAATATTTTGGAATGGTTTGTAATGCAGTCAAGGCTAATAGACACATGGGATTATATTTTATTTTGTGCTATTGGTGACACTCTTAAAGTTAGAGAAAATATTCTCTCTGGGTCTAATTCTATGATGGGATCTCTCTGGTATTTAACTCTCCTCTGTGCTTCAGCTTTTCTACTTCAAGGAAAACAATACTTTTAGGAAGGTCAGCAAAATCTATTACAAATGTATGTACATCATGGTTTTTATATCCTCTTTCCCTCTTTTCTTTTTAACAATTTCACCAAATCCCTCAATGAGATCTGGTACATGATCTTTACAAATGAGATAATAATATATATTAAGTTCTTAATAAACTCCAAAATGCAATATATGTAAAGAATCATAATTATTGTTTAATAATGAATAGAGCTACATAATTAACAATTGGAATGGTCTACTTCTAAAAGTTACTCTTTCTCATTGAGAGTTCCCTGTAAGCTCAGTATCACCTGGTATAAAATTTCCCAACTTACCTGAGACTTGAAGTAAGTCTCTTGTGGGGTGGCAAGTACATCTGCAGATGCAATATCTAAATGCATGAGTGTCTGCCGAAAAGAAGGCCGGTTGCGAGGTTTACTCTGCCTAAAGGTGAAAAAGACAGCTTGTGCATTTCAGAAGTTATATACAGAAGGAAGAGGATTTTAGACTACTTTATGAAAAACATCTTTGACTCCATGTACTTTCTGTGCATGGCTATAGCTCAGGCAGTTTTCAAATACCAAAGAGCAAAAGGAAAATGCAGTTATGAGACAGATACCTCAAATGAGGAAATAGAAATCTCTAGGCTCAGTCGCCTGTTTGATAATAGTCTCTTAGGACTGGTAAAATAATATTATCTATCATTTATTAAAGCCTACTATTTTGAGATATCATATCAAATGCTTTGTTTATAAATTTTAATTGCTTATCATAACACAACTCTGAGTAGTTGTTACCCCATTTTAAGGTGAGAAAGCTGATATCCCCCAAATTATACAGATAGAAAGGTACAGAGCTAGGATTTGAACCCAAGTTTCTCAAACTCAAAAGCTCCCAGTCTTTCCACTACCAGGTGATTTGCTCAATTTACATATTAGAGGTATTCCCTGCTATTTTAGAGAAGTTTTATATATGGTTTTGAGGCAGATGTTAAGAAGGAATATTGGGAGAAATACATTCTTACCATGTCTGTCTCATAAGGATTTTGAATCCATCGGGGCAAGTAGAAGGGACAGGGAGGTGGAGGCTATTGCTTCCAACACCCCAAATAATGGCTGAAGAGTCCACATCTTTATAAGGGATTTCTCCAGTCAGAAGCTCCCAAAGCACCACTCCAAAAGACCTACAGTAGTACCAGCAACACATACAGAAGACATTTCAGAAAGACTGATTTGTAGACAAATTGTGTTTTAGTTCTTAAAATTTTAATCAAGTTAAGACATATTCCCATATTTAAAATGTCTAATATTGCTATAAGAAAAACAGAAACAGCCAGGAAACCTCTGAAAAAAGAAAAATCAATGAGGGGTAACTGGCACTACCAATTTTAAGACATATTATGAGGTCTGAATAATGAAGTCTGTGAGTGAACAGCCAGCCAGACTAATGGAATGGAATGGATATCTAGAAAGAGATCAAATATACATGGGAATTGAGTATATGATAGAAGTGAGGACATCTCAACCCAGTGGGAAAAAATTGATTACTCAATAAATGCCATTGGGACAACTGGGTAGCCAACTGGGAAAATGTAAACTGAATATGTACCCCACTTTACATTAAGAAAAATTCCAAATGAATCAAATATTTAAATGTGAAAAATGAAACCATAAAAATCCTAGAAGAAAATATAGCAACAAGTTTTAAAAATAGTTTTGGAGTGAGGAAACTATGAAATCTAAAAGCTATAAAAGGAAAGACTGATAAATTAAATGGCATTAAACAAAACAAAACAAAACAAAAATCCTTCAGCATGGGGGAAAAAAAAAACACCATAAAGAAAAGTAACAAAATGTGAAAAATCTTTGCAATTCATATACTCAAAAGGCTAATCTCCCTAATTTCATAAAATAGTTCAATAAATAAAGAATAAAGATCAGAAAAATGAGCCAAGGATATGAACAGTTCACAGACATGAAATTACAAATGGTTCTTAGATATATGAAAAGATGCACAACCTCATATATAATAAGAGGAATGCAAATTAAAACTGCACCCAACATACCATTTTTTACCTATCTGATAAGCAAAAATCCAAAAGTTTGTAGGTGAGACTAAGAAAACATTCATACACATTTTGGGTAGGAACATAAATTGGCATAATTCTTAAGGAAGACACTTTGGTAATATTTACCCAAATTACAAATGGTCCAGCATTTCTACTTTACTCTGTTTACTCTGGTATTATATACAATTTTAACATATCCTGTTACTAATAGCCATTTTTAAGGGTGGAAGAAAAACAACTACAGGGAACTATACGGTTAACATCAAAGATTTATAACCTCAGAGGAAAAGTTAATAATGATTTAAGAAAAAAAGAACCCCACCAAAAAACAAAACAAAACAAACAAACAACAAACAAAAAACACCAGCTTAAAAAAAAAAAAAAGCATAGCCCTTAGGGGCCTTTTAGTAAGAGGGCAAACAGCCCTATACACCTCAAATAAGCACATAACTGTATCATAGTAAAGTGCTTTGCTAATATGTATAATAACAAGCTGAGCCATCAAGAATTTTACTCAAGAAGGTAAGAATTATGTAATACATTTCAGAAAGATAACTCTACTAAAGTAGATGACTCTATTAAACAGTTATTTGAAGCAAACTTCCAGTTTTCCAGAAAGTTCAGCATAGTCTTTGAGAGTCTCACAAACTAATTATTTATTGAATGGATATTTATCCTTTCAATTCTTCTTAGCATATATCATCATATTGGACAGTACCTCAGATAAAATGAGACAAATCAACCAGAAGTGATCAACACTAAAAAATATTCTAGGAAAGTAGGTGTTGAAGGAGAAAAGTGCTAATAGGGTAGAAAAGAGAAAAGGGTTTTCTAGTTGGCAGAGATAATGCCACTCACCATATATCTACTTTTTCAGAGACAGGTTCATTCCTTATCACTTCTGGTGCCATCCATGCCACTGTGCCAGCAAAAGACATCTTGGTACTTTTATCACTGAGTTCCTTAGATGTACCAAAATCTGAAATTTTTACTGCATCTGTGTGAGTCACTAGAACACTTTAAAAAGAAAGAAAACATCCAGGTTATTAGTACTAATGAAAATCATGACTCTAAATGACAACTGAGGATTTTATTTGCTGCTTCCTCACCCTGCAGAATTCAGCTTGCAATCTCCAATGTTACCTAGGCACAAGCTTCACATTATAAACAGCATCATTCACACCTGTGAGGCAGCACAGCGTAAGAGACTTTTTTTTTTTTTTTTTAACTTTTTATTTTGAAGTACTTTCAAACTTACAGGACAGTTACAAAAATAAGACAAACCCCATACAGAAACTCCAACATACCTTACTTGCCCCCAGATACCCAGATCCAGCAATTTTTAACATTTTGCCACATTTGCCATATCTATCTATCCATCCATCTGTCCATCTATTTATCAATCCATTTTCTGAACACTGAATGTAGGTGGTATGTATCATGTTCTTTGAACACTTAATACTACCCTGTACATTTCCTAAAAACAAGAATATTCACTTATGCAACCACCTTAAATGCAGTTATCAATTCAAGAAATTTAATATAGATATAAAACTTACAGTCTATATTCCAATTTTTTCATATGTCCCAAAAATGTCCCTTTGAGCCTTTTCTCCTCACTTGCTGGATCCCATCCAGAGACCATGTTTTGCATTTAATTGTCATTGTTTGTTTAGTTGCTCTCTCTTTTTTTTCAATTGTGGGAACATATATACAACATAAACTTTCCCATCTCAACCACTCCCAAGCAATGGGATTAATCACATTCACAATCCTGAGGTGCCCTCACCACCTTCCATCACTAAAGCTCTCCCAAATCCCCAAACAGAAACCCTTCACCCCTTATGGCATTAACTCCCCTTACCCTCTGCTCCCCACCCCTGGCGACCTGTGCTCTAATTTCTGTCTCAATGAGCTTGCAGAGTCTCCAATGTTTTGTAGTTACCAGGGGGTTGAAATGTAATACCTAAATATGTGACAATCTTATTTGCTTTGATACTAATTTAACTTCAATAGTATATACAAACTATGTTCCTTTACCCCATTGTCCCCCAACCTTTATGTAGTTCTTGTCACAGATTACATGTTCATACAATTTGGTCCAAAAGCACTGATTTATCATTACATTCATTACATTTTATGCATTTGCCATGTAGATCCTGTAGGAAGTAAAAAGTGGAGTTACGAACCAAAAATACAATAGTACTGGCATTTATATTTAATGACGTCACTACCCTCACTGGAGAGCTTTATTTTTTCATATGGCTTTGATCTATTGTCTACTGTCCTTTCCCTTCAACATGTAGAACTTTCTTTAAATCTCCCGTGGGGCCAGTCTAGTGGTGATGAACTACCGCAGATTTTATTTATCTGGGAATGTCTTAATCTCGCTCTCATTTTTCAAAGATTTGCTGGATATAGGATTCTTGGTTGGTAGTTTTTTGCTTTCAGCACTTTAAGTATGCCTTCCTGCCTCCATGAGAAATTGGCACTTAATCTTATTGAGGCTCCCTTGTACATAACACATTGCTTCTCTCTTGCAGCTTTCAGAATTCTCTCTTTGGCATTAGACACTTTGATTATAATATGCTGTGGCCTGGGTCTATTGGCTTCATCCTGTTTGAAGTTCATTGGGCATCTTAGATGTGTATATTCATGTGTTTTATTAAATTTGTAAAGTTTTCAGCCATTATTTCTTTTTTTTCTTTTTTTTTTTTTAAAGATTTTATTTATTTATTCATTTATCCCCTCCTTGCTGCTTGTGCTCGCTGGGTCAGCTAACCACGCCGTGCGGGCGGGTTTGCCTTCACCAGGAGGCCCCGGGAACCGAACCCGGGGCCTCCCATATGGTAAACGGGAGCCCTACTGATTGAGCCATAGCCGCTTCCCCATTATTTCTTGAATAGTCTCTCTGCCCATTTCTCTTTCTTCTCCTGGGATGCCCACAATGCATATATTGTTACACTTGATGGTGTTCCACAGGTTTCTCAGGCTCTGTTCACTTCTCTTCATTCTTTCTTCTTTCTGCTCCTCAGAAGAAATTATTTCAATTGTCTTAATCTTCAAATTCTCTCTTTATTCTGCCAGCTTCAATCTGCTATTGAACCCCTCTAGGGAATTTTTTATTTCTGTTATCATGGTCTTCAGCTCTATTTGGCTCCTTTTCCTAATTCCCATATCTCTGTTGATATTCTTTATGTTTATCTGTCATTTTCCTGATTTCCTGTAGTTCTTTATCCATGTTTTCCTTTAGCTCTTTAAGCATATTTAGGACCACTCAAATATTTAACTTCCTTAATACATCAATATACTCAATGTCTTTTTAAACCAGTTTTATTGAGATATATTCACATACTATACAATCCATCCAAAGTGTACAATCAGTGGCTTTTAACATAATCATGGAGTTGTGCATTCATCACCACAATCAATTTTAGAACATTTTCATATTTAAAAAGTCTTTGGTATTCCCAGGTCTGGTCCTCCTCGTTGATGATTTCTAATGCTTTAATATTATCCCTTGCATGGACCAAATCTTAATAAAGATTTCTCTTTCTTTTGTAGAAATCTCGACATTTTGATATTTTATGTGTTGTTGCTGGAATTTAGACACTGAGGCATCTGGCATCTGGTTTGTATCCAGCTATGACAGAGCTTTCTTTGAATGCTAGAAGCTAACAGGGTGGGGGGGGCTGGAGAAGAAGGAGGAGGAGGAGGAGAGAAGAAGGAGGGAGGGGAGGAGGAGGGGGGAGGAGGAGAGGGAAGAGGAGGAGAGGAGGGGGAGGGGGAGAGGAGGTGAAGGGGAGGGGGAGGAGAAGAGAGCAAAAAAAGAAAACACCTTTCCCAGTCTTTGCAAATGCTCTCCAGGGCTTATCCACACAATGAGTTTGGAGAATAACTCTAGACCAAAGCATAGGGGCCTCCCTGATCCTTTCTGTGCATGCCTCTTGTCTTGGCTATGCACATGGCCCTGGGAAGTCCCCTGTTTACAGGGTTCCCCTTTTTCCCAAGGAAACAGTTTCCTCAGAGTTCCCAGTAATGTACTGTATGTCCCACAACCAGCAATCCCTTGCCCTAGGCAGCATGACTTGACTGCTCTGCCACAGCATTCTATCGGAGAGCTCTGTGAGATGCCTTCTATACACAGACAAGTTCTGGGATGGTAAGTCCCTCAGGTCACCACCAGAGAGACTGGGCCACATACACATGCTCCCGATATGTGCACCAGAGTTTCTCTGCTCCTTCTGGAATCAGGACTAGGTATCTGTACTGGGATCATGGGCCGGTAGTGCTGAGCTGGGGAGGGTTGGAAGGGGCTGCCAGGGTGCCACAAGAACTCACCGCTTTTAAGCAGCCTTTTTCTTGGTTTGGCACTCGCCCTATTACCGCAGGCCTTTAACTCTTTTCTGGAGCTTTTGCCAGTTCTTGCTGGTTGTTCAAAGCTTCTGTGGGGGAACAGAGCCCTGAGGTGTCTTACTCTGCCATCCTTACTCTGCAGAGGGAGCCGAAATGGACTTTTTATGCCTGGGTTTATCCTGCCTCCAAGTGGCCTGTGCCAAGTTACTTAAATCTTCTAAGCTTATTTTCTCAGGTCACAGTATCTTATGCACAATTCATAAAGCAAAAAGATCTGAAAACAGTTTATAAATCTTTTTTTCATATGCCTAAGGCAAACTCATTTTATTTATCACACTTCATATGACTATCAGAGGTTTCACTACAGATAAATTAATGTAACTGGTTATAGGGTGTTGCTCCAGCTTCTCTGGAAGTAGAAGGTAATGTATTATCTTTCTGAAATTATCTGGCTCCAAGAGTTTTGAATTTGGGATTATGGACTTGTAATAACCGCATTATAAGTTTGAATGACGTAGGATACGTAAAGCATCTGTGCTCAATAATTATTGGTTTCTACCCTTGCCAGTCTCAGCACCAAACCACTAAGAAATTTTAAAATGTTTTTTTAATTTTAAACTTAATTTTAAAATGCTGTTTAATGATGGCCAACTAAAATGACAAATGGGACTGTGACACAAGGAGGTCATTACATTAAAAGGCTAATAAGTATGCTGAGATTCCACTAATGTTGACAGGTAAAAGCAGGAATAAATCTAAGCTTAAGTAGGCTCCACACAAGTAATATTTTACTTTTCACAGCAGGTATCTGAAATGTGATCTGGGGCAAATTGCTTTTGCTAGTCTAAAAGATGATTACAATCTGGTGCC
Source organism: Tolypeutes matacus (assembly GCA_026826555.1). NCBI lineage: Eukaryota > Metazoa > Chordata > Mammalia > Cingulata > Chlamyphoridae > Tolypeutes > Tolypeutes matacus. Next base: position 43,788,519 of record JAKSZT010053887.1, read on the forward strand.
AGTCAAATTCAAAGTATTAACATCCTCATGCACTGACTGAATTTATTTGAAATAATCTGTTCACAACTTCAGAATGTTAATGGGTTAGCATTTCAGAGGTTTTTAAATGATATAGGGACCGATTTTTAATAAGAAGGATTAATACTCAAATAGTATTAGAATAGAGGAGGCTTGGAAACAGAAAACTTCTAAACCTAAGCCCTTCCTCTCTATTTGAACCATTTGCACTCTCCCCGCCCCCACCCCACCCCCACCCCCAAATGCTAATGGCTTTCTATTTACCCAACAACTCAGTGTTTACAACTGCTTTTGAATACCTTCATCCACATGACCCCAGGTTTTGCTCCTGATACGTAAAATTTACATAATTTATGAGTTTTGATTTAATGGTGTTAGACTTGATGAAACTATAAAGGCTTAAAATATCATGCGATATCTGAAATAATTGTAGAATTGATGGTGTCATATACCATGAAAGTCAGAAAAGGTAATATATCCCTAGAAAGAGAAATACTAGAAGCTTTTCTTCCACCTCTTTTGTGCTGCTCATTATGGCACATGCTGACATGACAAGAGGGAATGGAATGGGAGGAGACTAGAAAAGATAAAATGTCGAAACTTTTGTGAAACCTCCTGACACAAAGTTGGGGTCCCTCAGTACAGCAAGCCAGATTGATCTTTGTCTTATCAAAGTTAGCTTGAAGCCCAAAGAGGCCCAGGCTGCTGAGGGTTGGAGACTGGTTCTGATAACAGAGGGAAAGGCTTCCTGGGTCACCAACTTACTACTCTACTCATTAAATGACAGGAACTAAAGAGAATGGCATGTGGTTTTATACATTCAAGATTTCCTCTTTCCCTCTAAAATTAATTCTCAAGAAGAACAAGTTAATTGTTCCATTAAAAGGATCCATTTAGGATCACCTTCAGCAAATAGCTCGTATAGTTTGTGGATGGCAAAAGCAGCAGTTAAGAAGAATGAACACTATGTAATAAAGTTCATTTGCAAGCAAAGCATAAAGGAGATTGTTCAGTGGATTGACCACTATAATAAACTATGTTGAGAATTATGGTGATAAATTACAGTTGCTTTGAAGTTTATTATCAAGGACTAACTTGTATCTTCCATGGAGAAGAGGCAGGATTCATTGTGAATCCTTTATCTTCACATGATGAGGTTGGATTCAGTGGTCTTTGGTCCACAAGTTTTTGGTTCAAGTCCTAACTCTATGACTTTAGGCGCTGAGCACTAGTTTCTCTTATGTAAAATAAGAATAATGATATGTGATCCATCTAGCCCACGCAGTTTTTGTCAGAATCAAAACAGATATGGTAGTGGATATTTAAGAATATTGTAAACAAAGAAATCACTAAGCAACTGTGTTTTTTAAAATGAGATTAATCCTTCTCTGTTTTTCAAAACCAAAGTGTGATGACAAATAGAAATACTATTTAAAAATAGGAGTTATGGGAAGCGGATGTGGCTTAAGTGGTTGAGCATCCGTCTACCATATGGAAGGACCTGGATTCGATCCCCAGGACCTCCTGGTAAAATAAAATTTTAAGAAAGGCAAGCAGGCAAACCGGGCCCACATGGAGAGCCAGGCCCACCGAACCATGCAGCAAGATGATGACATAACTAAAGAGAGATGCAGGGGAGAGCCAAGGCAAGATGCGCCAGAAACCAGGAACTGAGGTGGTACAAGTGACAAGGTGCATTTCTCCCACATTGGAGGTCCCTCGGATCGAATCCCAGTGAAGCCATGTAGAGGAAAATGAGAAGAAAAGGCAAGCAACAGACACAGAAGATCACCCAGTGGACACAGACAGCAAGCTGGGGGGCAAGGGGGTGGGCAGTGGGGGACAGGACTCATAGAACTGTAAAACAAAAAGAAAAATAAAGTCAATTTGAGGAAAAATAAATAAATAAATAAAACCCTACTGGTGCTCTTTAAAAAAAAAAAAAATAGGAGTTATATTGAAATATACCATTTTATCAAGCCCTTCTTTCCTTTAAGCAATTTGGAAAACAAAATAAAGACTCCTCTTTACGTGGTTTTGGGAGCCAAGGAATCATTTTGAAAGCAGGAAGTACTAGAAACATTTCTGCATCTCTTAAATAATCAGTTTGTATTTTTCTTATGGACATGTGAACCTTGTAACTGTTTATTTCCTCCTTTGCTTAGACTCTAGGATGCTCAGGCCAAATTTGTAGCCCACCTCTAATAACTGTACAGAATCTTATAGCATGTGTTGTGAATGAGCTTTAGTTCTAACATCGTATTTTCTTTTTGCCTCTGTTCCTTATTTATCTGTTTTATTGTATACATTTCTGAAACTCAGTTATAAAAGTCAAAAATTTTTTGAACACGTTAGGAGAACAACAGATCAAGACTTTAGGTGGGAAAGTCTGGCATTAATTATCCAAGATGATGGAAGTGAATACTTCAGATAATAAAGAATGCTGTTTCATAGCTGTACAATTTAAAAGCAACAAAAATGGACAACCAGTGTCAGGTACCTGGACACATCTGACATATAGGTAAAGAAGGAGGTCAATAATTATCCAAAAGACACACAATACCCATGGTGCTGATTTAACTTGAACTGAAAGATGTCTGAAAATGTCAGCTATGGTTGATAAAATTCCTTATTTCAAGACAATAAAACAAAACAAATGTAGAATTAGCCCACAACTCACTTAGGTGACTTGAGATCACGATGAATAATTTTATGGAGGTGCAAATAATTCATTCCACTTGCAATTCCCGTGGACCAGTCTACCAGTAGTCGAGGCGTGATCTTCCTGCCAGCACGCAAAACCTCATAGAGTTGTCCATGTGCACAGTATTCCATGATGATACAGTAACAAGGGGCCTGGGTACAAACACCCCTTCCAAGAAAACACAAGCATGTATATAAATATACACATACATACAAACAGACATATATATGTTTATATTTAAGGATATTTAATAAATTTAATAAAAATTAATTCTATTTGATCCAAGTTATATTTGAAATGCACATAGATAATCTTTCCTAATGCTTAAATGAGCATTAAAATCCCTCTAGCCTGCAGGTTTCTATATTATGCATATAGAAAATTTTAGTTTGTTCTGTTCAATCTGGATAGCCATATGCTGTATTGTATCCATGCTTCTCCTGTAGAACAATTCCATTCAGGTACAAAGAACACTCTTTCCTGAGGTTTATATGTAGGCTGGGTATTGTGTTGTTTTAGATCCTCAAGAATAATTTAAAATATATTCCTTTTAAATTTAGAGTGCTTTGTATATGGTGTATAGACAGAGAAAATTCAAACAAAAATGTTGCTAGTTTCATTGTTGTTTGGAGAATTTTAAATAACTCAAATTTAAAATTCACTAGACTGAGGGCAAAATGAGCCAACTTTCTACATTATAATAGTCTTTGAAAAATCTTTTCTGTTTAAGATAAAAATAATGTTACACAATGTATTATACATCTATGCAGACTATACTTCCATCAGTCCCTACCTCCTCCATGAAGCCGTTCCTGATTAATCCAGTTCTCTCCTTTTTTTCTTTTCTCTAAATTCCTATGATACATAGCAGTTGTTAGTTTTGTATATGTATTTTTTTCTTTTTCCATATAGATTATCAGATCATTGAAGGGAGAGGTCCTCAAGTTCTTTTCTCTCTACCTCAAGGCCTAGAGGTTCACAGCAAGTTCTTGACAATTATTTCTTAACTTGCCTTTATACTTCCTTGGCTGATAAAAGCCTCTATAAAAACATGTGCAGGGGCAGGGGGGTAGGAGGAAGGACACTGACATAAAGACATCTTCTATTTGTCAGGCACGTTTGCATGCTTATTTAATTGTCTTATTTAATCCATCCTCCCTCCCTCCAAATATTATCAGATAGATATTTCCTCTTCCATTTTCATAGATAAGGGTCAGAGAGGGAAAGTGACTTGTCCTAGGACATACAACGAATACGTGGCAGATCTGGGAATCAAACCCAATCTCATTTCAAAGCCATGCTCTTTCCACTCACTTCAAGACACTGCTTCCCTTTAAACTTTTTAACTTCTGTATAGACAAACTCATTGGGGATTTCTATATTAACACTGTTACCTCAAAGAAGTGAGAATAATCATATTAAGTCTGCTTTACAGTTTTGTTCTGAGGGTGAGAGAAGAGAAGAAAAATTACCATATGTAATTTTCCGTGTCCTATCTCTTAAGGGTACATACGTTTTCCTTTGAAACTTCTCAGAGAAGTTTCCTACCTACAAGATACCCGTGAAAGTCTTGGACCAGTTACCAATCCATATCCTATCTCTTAGGCTGCTGTATGTGACGAAAGACTTTAGAGTGCATGGCTTGAAGCACTGGATCATGTGACGATCTTATAATAAGAGCAGGTTATGAAGAAGTATAATTAGTCTGCATTTTCCCTGCCTTGATGTGCCTGTCACATGTTGCAAAGCTATTCCTATTACTCACCCATCATTTTCTAAAATACCCAGAATTCTCATCACGATTTTTAATTAAAATTTTTAAAAATTTCTGTTATTTAACTTTTAGAAAAGTTCACTGGAGCACAACTGCACAGCAAATACAAACAGATAATTTAATTTTCATTATGGACAAATAAGGAAAAAGGCAGGAATACTGTAACACGCTTAAGAATATAAAAATAAATATTTGCTTGAAGGTACTCAGTATCATGTTCAACTATGCTTTAACTCATTACACAAACATAGACAGAAAGGGTCTAAGGGTGATATGTTAATGTACTTCTCATCTCTCTTGACTGACGAATGAGAAGCAATCATTCCATCAGCACGATGCTTCTTAGTAGCTATAAATAACAGCTCTATAATCACTTCTAATTGCTACCTTTTCTTCCCCCTTGGCACTGAATTCCATTAGTAACAGTCAGGTTTGGTTTTCTTCAAAGATCATTTGAAAAAAATTGGAAGAAAAAAGAATATAGTATTCTTATCTTGCACTTCCTCTTCTGCACATGGTTCTTACTAACTTCAAAAGAAGTTGTAAGCACAAAATCGGTATCTCGAGAGATGTATTAAACTCTAAGCATGCTCTTCTATCTTCCAGACGGCCCTGAATGTGGTTCATCAGCCAAGCAATTCATGGTACAGATGGCTGCAAATATAACACTGCACAATGCCCCAAGAGCATAGTGTAATGGTCCAGGGACACAGACTCATTGTTGTTTCCATGTAGAGGTAAAGACTATTCAATCATCTTCAGCCCAAAAGTTAGCCACTAGCATGGCAATATCCATCCAAAATGGAGAAAACTGTTTATGTAGGTAGGAGGGTCAGAAGAGTGAGGTAGGAGAAAGTCTGGGAGAGAAAAGGAAGAAGCAAAAGAGAAGAAGTAAAAATAAAGCTTCTCACACCCCATTCTCTTAGTATACATTTCTACCTTCAGGTATCCAGGCCATCCTGCTGGAAACTGGACAAAAAACCTAGTTCATTTCAGGAAGCCAAAAAAAAAAAAAAGCTATGGTAATCTATAGAATAATTCTATGTCTTAAACCCAAAATCCAGTGGTCTAAGTTTAAAAGTTCCTGGCCTTTCCTTCCAATTAGGAGGGTGTAGCATACTGAAAGCAATGATTCTCTCAGTGAAGTAAAATGAAGGAAAGCAGTGGGTCTCTGTTTGTCTGCTTAAAAATAATCCTCCTATTGTCTTTTTTTTCTTTTTCCGTTTATCTTACTGTTTTTTTTTGTTTGTTTGTTTGTTTTTTTAAAAAGATTTATTTATTTATTTTAATTTGTATCCATTTTCACAAATCAGTCTTAGTTTATCACCAGCATTCAAAAAACCAGACCTAGGGAGAAAAACTAGGTCTGGGGTATCTTACTGTTTTTTAAACTTATCATCTTTGGGAAGATTATCATTGGTCTCTGTAGCATTTTGTTTTAGTCTCACAGCCTCCTTGCCCTAGGAGGGCAACCAATGATAGAATCACAACTGATGTTCTCTCCCATGCCCTCTGCATGGGTATCCCTTCCACGATGAAATGGATTCAAGTCCTTCATTCACTCTGTTAGCATCTCAGTTGAATGCTTCTCTTCTTTTGCACTTCTTTCCATTTTCATAAGGGGTCTTGTTTGGGAATCAAAACTCAACTTCAATACTCAATACTCATTTAAACTTATCCTATAAAACTCATACCCAAGATTTCTATTCCTTGCTCTGGAGATGCAGTTCCAGAGAATTAAAAATTAGCATATGAATCATTCTTTGACCTGGGAGAAGTCCTTCCTAGTTTAGGCAAGGGGAATTTGTAAGTTATTTCACTTTTAACTGTAGCTTCATTGGTCATACTATTTTCCAGGAATGAAGAATATCTATCAGATATACTAAGACACTCCAATTTCTAAACTTTCACCCCACCTAAAGATTACGTCTCCTGTTATTCAATTTATCCCACCTAAACATCCTCTAAGGCAACTCATCATTCACTTGTTCAAGAATAGCACAAAATTTAAAGGCTGGCAAGGGAGGGAACTTGAGGGAAAGATTCAGGAGGAAGATGACACATATTTAGAGTTCTGCACGTCCAGGTTTGGTGAATTTCCCCAAATTTACCTATGGCTTTCCCTCTTCTCCTAAGGATCCCAGCCAATAATATGAAAGTAATGGTTTATACTAGGGAGATCTGTTTGTATACTCTTGAAAACAACCACTTTATGAAATGAATATAACTTACTATCATCAATAACTCTACTATCATTAGATTTAGAAAGCTGAGTGCTTAGCATTACCTGAAAAGGTATCCAGCAAAAAACTTGAGGCAGGGAAAAATACTCTGAAGGTACTTATTACTAAAGTTAATATTTAAGAAGGAAAGTTAATAGAAACTAATAAAAAAATATATATCTATTATACTGGAGTGTAGGATGTTCAGGTTATCTAGAAGTCACCTCTGTCATCCACTGATATAAGGCTGATACAGCAGATCTGACTGGCTGGCGGGATACTGCTTCCTTCCTCCCTTCCCTAGTTTGCATCCCTTCTAAGCAGTGCACGCTCTGGCAAAAAAGAGCTATTAGGTATAAAATCCCTTAAGGATATAACTCAAATTTAATCTGCATCTCTCAAAGCAGCTAGCATAGTTCTAAGTCTATAGCATGTTCTTGACATGTCACTGAAAATAGGAACTTATATATGTATATTAGGGGAAAGAAAATGTCTCTCTTAAAAAGAAAAAAAATAATCCTTGACCTACTTGAAAGCGATGATGTTAGGGTGCTTCAACTTCCTCAAATGCTTGATATCCGTCTCATTCTGTTCTCTCACTTTCTTGATGGCCACCTCCTCCGCTCGGAACTTGCCCAAAAAGACAGCTCCTTGGGCTCCACTACCCAGCCACTGCAGCTCTGAGATCTCCTCAAATGGAACTTCCCAAGTATCTAGGCACACAAACAAGAAACAAGCTTGACAAGATCTTGGAATTTTCTCAGGAATCATTCTACAAGGTCACCCCAAAGATTCAACTTCAGCATCATTCAGAATGACCTCTACCCTCTGACTCCCACTTTGTAACTCACCAAAAGATATAACCTTTCTATGGGCTTTGATACTAACTTTAGATCAGATATTCATATATATTACTTTGTATCAAGTTTCAACCACCTAAATCAAAAAGAGCAGAGATCTTCAATATGCTGTCCTAAAAACAAAGCCCATCCTGACATTTCCTCAGTCCCACCTCCTCAGTTCAAAGCTTACATGTTCCGTCAATTCACCTATCTGTCCCCACACCACTACTCCTACCCCATCACCCATTATAGGTTTTGTTTTATTCCTCTTTGGATTTTTAGTACAGATGCTCAGTGAATTGTTGCTGAATGAATCTTCGATGATACTTTCCTAAGAACCTAATTATGCATATTAGTATTTACATTTTACTGAGTAGTTACTATATGCCAGACACTAAAATAGTGCTTTACATGTATCACGTGTTTAATCCTTACACTAACTCTACAAGTCTGGCCTTTGTTATTCAAAGATGGGAAAACTAAGACATAGGGTAGTTAAGTAACTTACCCACAGCCATATATCTGTTAAGTGGCAGAACTGGGCCTAGAACCCCAGATGTGACTGACTCCAAGGACAGTGATTTCTCTACTATACCACACTGCCTCACATGAAGTAGTCAGAAGGGCCATTAGTCATGGTATATTTACCCATATAGCCGCAGTCTTTTCTCTTTTTAAGTTAAAACGTAATTTCTCTTTTTCTTAGAGAATTTTTTTTTTTTTTTTTTTTTTAACCAAAAAGTTAGCAGGGTCATTTCTAAGTGGTGGCATTATTGGTGAGTCATATTATGTTCTTTATCCTTTTGGCATTAATTTTTCCTCTAATACTTTTTTTTTTTTAGTCGTTGGTTAAATGTTTATTGAGAGCTTGCTTTGTGGAATATCTAAAACTTTTATAATGAGGAGGATGCTATTTTAAATAAAACACTTCAAAAGCTCAGTATGTGCTTTCATCTCATGAAGCTTAAAAAGAAGACTAATCCATTGATCCTTGTCCTTGTCCTCCTTTTAACCCATGCATTATCACAGGTAAGAAATATACATCAAAGAACTAAGAGCCCCATGAAGTGAGGAGAAAGATGATGACAATGTTAAAGGTTATGAGAGATTCTTGTCAGACCACTGATCATTAAAAGGCCACTGTTTGCAGAACACTGAACAAGGTATTGTTGCATTAGCTTTGAAGATATTTTGGTCTTGAAGGCAAATCAGCTCACTACCTACTACATCGGTGAAGCAAGAGCAGGAAGAGTTTGACAGTTTTCTAGAAGAAAGCAAATTTCCCTTTTTTCTAGTTTTCTCACTTTAAGGGAGAAGAGATTCTGTAGATTCTTAATAAAATATGGTTTCTCATTATCATGGTTAAAAAGACAACTTTCAAAATATAACTCTGGAGAGCATATATGGCTCAGGCCATTGAGTGCCTGCTTTTCATGTCGGAGGTCCTGGATTCAGCACCCGGTGCTTCCTAAAACACACACACACACAAAAAAAAAAACAAAAACAAAACGAAAAAACCAATTCAGGGGAGCCAATGTGGCTCGATGGTTGAGCACTGGCTTCCCACATAAGAGGTCCTGGGTTCAATCCCCAGCCTGATACCTAAAACCTAAAACCTAAAACCTAAAAAAAAAAAAAAAATATATATATATATATATAATATATATATATTTTATATATATATATATATACACACACACACACACACACATATATATGTATATGTATAAAACTACATAAAGCAAAACAAAAACATAAACAGTTATAGTGAGGGTAGTTTGTAGCATGGACATTCATCCTATTCTCCTGACATAAGCAATATTAAAAGTTTCTGCTCTATTGAAATTGAATGGATGCTGTATTAATGCAAATCTCTCTAAAATAGAAAGAGCTCACAAATACTAAATCATCAAAGAAACCTTAAACCAAGTAAAATTTGGCAGGAAACAGCAAGTTTCGGCTTGCCTACTTTCAAGATCTTGAAGGCTTCTATGACTGACAAGTGCATGCAATCTCACTTTCACCCCCACAGGCTTACTCATGCAGTACACATAGTATGCAGATTTTGATGGTACTCTGTAAGAGAATTTTGCTCATTAGGGGGTCCAGTGAAGAGCCTAAATCACTAAAAACTGTCATTTTGGGCATTCTGGAGGTTGAGCAAAGTACTATTACTGGATTCTGGGGCAAGAACTTAACTAGGCAATATTTCTTTGAATAACTTTATAAAAGCCCGAGTTACAATATTTTTAATACAATAACTACTAAAATTAGACCAATCTTTGGTTGTCTTTTATTTGCTCTTTACTCAATCTATATTTGTCATTAAATATTAGAAACATTAGAAGATATTAGAAAAATCAGAAAATACCTATTTTTATCTGTTATCCCATGCCATATTCACTTTTTATCTTTTCTTCTGGTTTTTGTTTGTATGTTTACAGCTATGCAAAAATTGCATGCATTGTATAATTTTTCTACTTTTTTCATGTATTATATATCTCCATATGTTTACAGTTTTCATTGCAAGTTTTAATTGCTGTTTACTGTATCCTTCTACTTTGTGTACTTTTAAAGTGTTTACATCTTTTTGTTTTACTAATTTAGATTTCGATACTTTTTTCTTTCTTTTTTTGGTATTATTTCCTTAGACTCAATCCATAGGTTACAAACAGTTTTCTGGATCTTGGTATACATTTCAAATTGCTATCTAAAAGGATTTTTCTAGTTTTTGTTTTCAGCAATATATGACTATGTCAATTTCACCACAACTTTGCCAGTGTTGAGTATTATTGATTTTTTTCTAATTAGGTATGAGAGTATTTTACTGTTTTAAGTTTACACTACTTTAATTACCAGTGATATAGAATATTTTCTCCACATTTGTTTAATACTCACATCTACTTTGTGTGCATTGTTAAGACCCTTTGTTCATTTATCTAGTAGGATCTTGTAGTTCTCATAAACTTGAAAGGGCTTTCTCTCCTGCTGATATAAATGCAGAGTTTTTTTATTATTTTCTAACAAAGAATTTTACATAGTCATCTGTCATTTCTTTTGTAATTTCTTCCACTGTCTAGTCTATGGTTGATTTTAAAAGTTAACCTTTACATCCATCTGGAGTTTACTTTGGTATATAGCATGAAGACGGATGTGAGTGAATTTTTTCTATATTCCTATTTAGCGATTTCAAAACAATTTGTTATAATAAATAATCCTTTCTTTCATATTGTTTTATGATACTTTCACAGTAATTTAGAATATTTTAATACATCAATGCTCATAATTTTTTAATTTTATAAAATGAGAATTGAATGAATTATTAAAATAAAAATGATAAATACATTTGGCACTCAAATACCAGGGGTTCAGGGTATTATAATAAAGAATGAAATTCTCCTCTACCAACAGTAGCTCATGCCTGTGCTATTCAGCCAAGTCTTAATTATCCATGGAAAAATAAAGGGGATAGCATTGGTAATTGTGGCAATATGAGATTATTTTATGAATCCAAAAAAGAGAAAGATTATATTTGTAAATTAAGCTATTCCTCTGGGTGTGATACCCTTTGATTGTATTAAATTCATTTGAGGACCCTTTGATTATATTATTTGGTAAGATTGCTGTAGGGCTTTTTATTGGACTACACCAGTAAGGCATGACTCAGGTTGAGTCCCTGCCCCCTAGCTGGGCCTGATATAAATGGACACTTACTCAGTCATACACAAGAAGAGAGAGCTCTGCCATTTTTGATCCTGCCATGCAACAGAAAGACTCAAACAGCTGAGGCCCTGGGAAGAGATGAACCATTTGCCTGATAGCTTACAGCTGAAATTGGGAAGAGAGTGGAACAGCAGAGAATGATGTAGGAGGCCCAGAAAGAAACGAGCCCTATACCAGAAGACAGAGGACTACAGGATCACTAAAGCATGAAGCCTCAAGAGGCTAGGCCCATAGAGCAGCTCAAAAGGAAAGGGTAAGCCTGGAGGGGAAGGAGAAACCTGGGCAGCGATCAGTGGCCATCTTGCTTCACCACGTGGCAGCACACCAGGAACAACAGTAGCTGACTTTGGTGAGAAAGCACCTCTGATGGTGCCTCGGTTTGGACTTTTCATGACCTTGGAACTGTAAGCTTTTACCCCAAATAAATCCCCTTTATAAAAGCCAACAGATTTCTGGTACCTTGCACAGGCACCCCTTTGGCAAGCTAAGACAGTAATTCAAGAACATGTAGTATAAAATAAATTCAGTAATACTTTCCATTGATATTCTTAATAGAACTGATTATCAGAAGTAAAATTGATTAATATGAATTTAGTCTTCTCTTCCCCACCTCAATGCCCCTGTAAATATCTAGTAAGGAGCCAAGGAGCAGGAAAAAGGCAGAAAAGAAGAAAGTCAGCGAATGAGCTGTACAAAATTAGGGGCCAAATTGAAAGGAAAACAACTAACCCTATAATAATAGAGAACTGCCTGTGCTCTCTCCAGAGTCAGTCCCAGACTTTTGGCTGCTTTTATATCTGTCCCATTAGTAGTGTCCCCCAGTTTTTTATCTTCTCTCTGATTCATCACCATGACTACTATCTATATTCCAGTGTCCACCATGAGCCCTAGGACTGAAAAAAAGCCCCAGGTCTACCCACTTTAAGGCGTTCGTTCCCCTTTGTTTATTCAGACATGACTGTGATAATACTTGCTTTGAGAATGGAAACTATTTGGTAATAAAAGATTTCAATTAAGCATTCTGCCTTACATGGGCTTTGTTACCAACATGCTGAAAGGGAGATGAAGACATCATTAAAATTTTTTAAAAATCTAGTGAATTTTCCTCAAAAGTACCAAATGCAGGGACACATCTGTCATATGTGCTATCCTTTGGTTGATTTCGATCCAGGATTACAGATTAGCTCCCTGATGCCAGAGCCAACAAGGAAAACACGACATTCAGTTTCTGGCTAGCAAATCTCGTTTATGGCTCACAGGAACAGCGGCCCAAAGAAGGATACCCTGTCATCTGCTGAGGAGTTGAGCAGCTGCTGTGTCCTTTAAAGAATCTTAAGCTGACCAGACCTGTTTATTATTTATTCATGAAATAAACCTTTCTGAAAGTCACATAACCAACTGGAAGACAAATTAAATACAAGTTTGTAGAACAATTAAAAATTTTAAAAGGTTCCTTTTAACAGACACACAGGATGTGTCTGTTGCAGCTTTATGAGTATGAACCTCAATGATGCATTTTGGATCCTGAAACCCCCACATTACTTCAGGCTGGAAAGTTTTATCAGACCCTAGAAACCAAATGTAGCTTTTTATATTAAGCGGATATTAATAAGATTTGTATCTAAGCAGAGAAAGGGAACTTTTAAAAAATAATAAATTAAGAGGGGTTATCTCTATATTGTGGGATGACAAATGATTTTTATTTTCCACTTTGTACTTATATTAATTCATAATTTTTAAAGTAATAATATTTGCTTAACATAGGAATCCCCATCCTTTGTATGTAAGGAACATCTTCTTGAAACCTTGAGATCACGGAGGAGGAAAGGGAGTAGAATGTGTAGGGCATGGGAATATTTATGAAAGAAAGAGAAAGACAGACTGACAGATAACACACACACATACACACCAGGAACAGATGCTGTGGTTGACAAATCCTGCAAAGTACACCTGGAATTGACAGATTTATCAATCACAATTTATGGGGAAGGGAGGATTGGAGGAAGAGGTTGGTAGTTTGGCTTAAGAGAAAGTATTTCAGAACCGGGAAAAAATAGAATGCATGAGAAAAGTGGCTAATGGTGATGGATGTCGAATGGCTGCTATGGAAAAGCTGTCAATAGTCTTGACTAAAACAGATGAACAGGCTTCTAAGGGTGGGCCACAAAGTCCAAAATTCAGTTATAAAATAAAACAGAATTTCACTTCTGGTCAATAATGTTTCCTTTTAGAATTTCTTAATGAGAGAACTCATAAAACCAGAATCATTTATATAAAGCTATAAAGTTTAAAAATGACAAATCCCTTGAACCCAACCATTCCACTTCTAGGAATTTATCCTGAAATAGTTGTGCAAAAATAAAGTAATAGACAGATGTTCATTGCAGCATGGTTTATAATCTCTAAAAACAGCAAACAAATTAAGTGCCAAGTAATAGGAAGAGCTTAAACAAATAGAGGCATGTTCATAAAAATTAAATATTTGAGGCCATTAAAAATGATAAAGAAGTATATTTAATGATATGGGAAATGTTCACAATATGAAGCAGATAATGTTACAAAACAGTATGACTCCATTTAAAAATATATATATACACACATACAAAAACAGACTGAAATAATATATATAAAAAACATTAATTGTGGTTATTCTCAGGAGGCTGGAGATCATACATTATTTAATTTGATGGGGGGAACTTACCTGCATTTTCTAAATTCAGGGGCAGTACCATGTGGCTTCTGTCTGGTTTTGAATTGTGGTGGCCATCAGACTTTTTATTGTATAAACTAACAAAAAAATCTTTTTGAACATGTACCAACTATGTGATTTATTTATAAATTATATATCTGTGTAACTACATTTAAACATCAAGTATACCTTAAAATATGCATAAAGTTAGAAATTTTAAATGAGATAAAATAGACACTCTAATATTTTCTTCCTGTACCCCCATGGATTGTATTGTAAGTATTCTACTTTGGATACCACTGGATTGGACAACCACAAAAGATGGGCTTCTGCCAAAAAAGACCCACCAATTGTGAGTCTCCAGGAAATTGAAATGGGATATTCATCTGGCACTAGTTCTTTACCCGCAGTTCAAAGGTTACGCAGGTAATAGTGGTGGTGGTAGTGGTAGAGGTTTAGATAGGAAAGACTTTGCAGGTCCATATTCTAGCTCACCTTGCTGTTGCAGTTTGTAATCTGTGGAATATGCCTTTCCAATGATATTCCATACAGGCCTTAAGCATCCGAATAGTCCTTCAAGAAATCCACCAGTGCCACTGCCCGACCTGCTGAACTGAATCTTGATATCTTCAGTTCCACTTGGGCTGTCTCCATCCACAGTGTTGCTGTTCCCCTGAGATACAACCATCTCTGACTCATCTTGTTCCCTTAGCTGAAGAACGCTGTTCTCAAACTGGTCCCTGGAATCCTCGCTTACACTTGTCAACACTGTTGTGGTGACGGGGCTGTTCATGCTCTCTATTAGCTCTGTTCGAACCACCCCCTTTTCTTGCAGGTCCTCAAGGAGCTTGGGTGAAGGGTGGTTCCCCATAGATGCGTGTTCATCTTGCAGACCACTGATGGTTTTGTTTTCACTCAAAGGTAAGTGTGGAGAAGAGGAGCAGCTCAGGTGCTCCTGAGGGTTGGCCATTGTGCCATGAGTGTGTCCAAGGTCCTGAGATGACACTCAGAGGATTAATAGAACAGAGTTCAGATGCAAGAGAGGGCTCCCAAACCTTGGAAAAACAGAAGAGGGACATGAGATTACTCTGTCTTTAGTCACCCACATGATTACACTACTGTTTGTAATAATAAAAACATCAAAACAATGGGGGATTGGTTAAATTGTGGTATATATCCACATGATGAAATACTGTGCAGCAATTAAAAATCATGTTGTAGAAGAGTATTTACTAACATGAGAAAATATTCATGACATATTAATATATTAGCGATAAAAAGAGCAGAGGTTACCAGGGGCAGGGAGTGGGGTGGGAAGGGGATGGGGAGTTAATATGTAATAGGGGAAGTGGATGTGGCTCAGTCGATGGGGCTCCCGCTTACCATATGGGAGGCCCCGGGTTCGATTCCCGGGGCCTCCTGGTGAGGGCGGGCCAGCCCGTGCGGCATGGTGGGCTGATGCAGCGGGATGGCCCAACAAAGGGAGACAAGTAGACACAGAAAAACGCACAGCAGGTGGACGCTGCGAGCACAGGCAGCAGGGGGGGATAAATAAATAAATAAACAAAATCTAAAAAAATATATATATATATGTAATAGGTATAGGGTTTCTGTTTGGGATGATGGGAAAGTTCTGGTAATGGATGGTGGTGAGGGTACTGCAACATTGTGAATGTGATTAATCCCACCGAATGAAATGCTTGGGAGTGGTTAAGATGGTCAAGTTTATGTTGTATATATGTGTGTTTCTACAATTAAAAAAAAAAAAGCAACCAAAGAGACAAGACAATCAAATGCAATCCATGATCCTGGAACAGATCCAAAAATGAAAGAGAAAATGCCCCAAAGGGCATTACTGGGACATATGAAAAAAAAAAAAAAAAAAAAAAAAAACTGGAATATAGTCTGTAAACTTTATATCCATGTTACATTGCTTGTATTTGCTAACTATACTTAAGGCGGTTACATAAGTGAATATCTTAGTCCTTAGGAAATGTGCATGGAAGTATTAAATGTTCTGGGAACATAATGTACATAACCTACTCTTAGATGTTTAGAAAATAGATAAATAGATACACAGTCAGATGGTAGATGTATAGATAGATGGATAGATAGGTAGAATGATATGTCAAATGTGGTAAAATGTTAAAAGTCAGTGGATCTAGGTGGGTGGTTTGTTGGAGTTCTCTGTATGGGTTTTGTATTATTTTTGCAACTGTCCTATAAGCTTGAAATTATTTAAAAATAAAACATTTTTTTAAAAAGTAGGCTAGAACAATATATACAATGTAAACCTTTTTTTTCAAAAGCTACACAAATACATATACAACAAAAAATTGGAAGGGTAGATCCAAAGAATTAACCATAGTTAATTCTAGGTGATTAGATTTTAGGTGGTTAGATTTGGGAGGGGGTGATGGGCTTTTCAAGGTATTCCAGGCACTCTGCATTAATATGCATTATTTTTATAATCAGAAAAAAATTGTTTTCCTTTCCAAAAGAAAATCAAGTTGTTCTGATATATATTTTTAAATTAGAAACCACATCCTGGGTTATTATAAACTGCTATTCATCTTTTCTCTTTGCTTTAATGTCTTATCCATTGAGGCGTTGCTTCACTTTCTAAGGCATTCATTAAGTCACATAGATAAATGTGTATGTGACCAGACAAATTCCTGAGATATAAAATGTGCTTTTAATGTACTCCACCAAATTAGCAGAACTAAGCCCCAGCCAGTGAACTGTACCAGCTCTCTAAACATGTGCTCTGCTTCTCATCTGCCCACCAGCACCAGTTTCTCAGGGCCATCCAACCTCTGAAAATAAAGATATAGAATTGTTCTAGACTAGAAAGAACATGAAAAGTCGATCTTAAATTAATGCAAGGTGTGTCTCATACTTTCTTTACAAATCCCTATATAATAGTCCTTCTTTCCTTCACTCTGTATTAAGCATCTAGAATTTGCTAGAGGCTAGAGTGTAAAGATGTCCTTGCTCTGAAAAGAAGGCAAAAGACATAACCACAAAGACTGGCAGAACAGTGCTTATACTCAACCAAGTGCTCTGGGAGCACAGAAGAGAGGGAGGGATAGTTTCATGGGCAACTGCCCAGAAGTTGTAATTTTGATCAATTAGAAGGAGTGCAGGAATTCATCAAGCAAGGAGACAAGTGGTGAGAAGAGTGAGAGGGCATTACAAGTAAGGGGGAAAGCATAAACAAGGGCATGGAGGGATGAAATACTATGGAATTGATGAGAAAGCTGACGTGTCTGCAATGTAGGTTATGTGTGTGTGCACAGAGAAAGATGCACACACAGACGGAGAGACAGGTAGAGGCTAGATTGTAAAGAGCTTTGTATAAGGAGTTAGAACCTTTTCCTGTCGTTGAGGAGTCATGGTATCCTACATTGGGGTTCGCAGATAAAAATAGAGCAGGTGTAGCTCAGTAGTTGAGCGTCTGCTTCCCATGTATGAGGTCCCGGGTTTAGTCCCTGGTACCTCCAAAAATAAAAATAAAAAAAAGACAATCCCTATTTTATTAATTTCCTATCTTCATTACTGAGACTCAAGTTTTAAGCCTCTTTTCCATATAACTTTGTTTATAGAGAAGTTTCAGATTGCATAAAAGTATAGAGGATTCCCATATATCCTACTCCCACCTGCTCCCACATTTTCCCCTATCAGTAACATTTTACATCATTGTGGTATATTTGTTATACTTGATGAACAAATATTGAAGCTTTGCTACTAACCAAGGTCTATAGTTTACCTTATGGCTTATGTTTTTCACTGTACAGTTTTATGGAGTCTGACAAAATGTACAATAGTCTGTATCTATCATTACAATATCACGCAGAACAACTCCAAGGCCCTAAAAATGCCCCATATTCCATCTATTCTTTCCTCCCCCTCCCCCCAGAACCTCTGGTAACCTATCTTTATATCAATGTTACAAGTTCTCCCATTACAACAATAAGTCTACTTTGGTCCATAATTGCATTCCTCTCTTATGTTTGTTAATTTCTCAATCTTGAGGATTTTGGGATGGTGATGCCTGCTCTGCCTTAGATTGAGAGGGGGATTAAATTTTATGCAGCAGATGGAAGGAACTGTTTTGCTTGCAGTTGTAGATACTCTTTGTGTTTTGGGACGGGGGATGTCCATCATCATCATTTTGTTAGTTGTCCTGGGTGAATCCGATAAACTGGAGAGTAAATGTTGGCCGCAACTCTTTTGAGATTCAGGGCTCGACCAGCATATGAACAAACCCAAGATTTAAATCTCTGGGACATGTTATTTAATGGGTATAGTGCTAATTGTAGGTTCAAATAAAAGGGTTAGAAGAATCATGTGTAGGGAAATTATAAATGAGTCTAATTCTGTTACACTGGGGAAATAGATTATCATATATTCCAAGGTAAGGCCCACCAATGGGGTGCAGATTTCATGGGGTTGTGTGCCTTGCCTGTAGTGTCCAGATGTCCCTAGAGCCCTCAGGAGCACCCCTGTTTGTTTTGTTTACTGTGGCAGCTAGCGAGAACTGCCTGGGACATTCGTAAGTGTAACCTCTGAAACGCCCTCCAGACTCACTTTGAAATCTCTTAGTCATAAAAACTCTTTTGTATTTAACGTTTCTCCCTTTTGGTCAAGATCTTTTTCCAAATGCATTATTGATTGGTGTTTGGTATTAATCCCTCGGTGCCAGGTATCCTTTTTTTTTTTTTTCTTTTCCCATTTCCATATCCTATGAACAGTTTGTGTGAGTGGACCAATGAAAATACCCTATCTTCAGAATTCTCATTCATTCATTCAACCATTTATTGAGCTCAATGGGCTATTCAATGGGCTAGGCATTCATGAATGGTATTTAGTTCCTACCCTTTAGGAATTTACAGTCCAGAAGGAAAGACAGATAGATAATAGCAGCCACATGATTAGTGTTATAATATAGGTTTGTACAAGGTACTATGGGAGTTCAGAAAAATAAGCATCAAATATATCTAGAGATGTCACAGAGGAAGTTTTGTTTGAGTCGAATCTTGAAAGGCAAATCAGGGGTCACTAGGAAAGAGACTGGGCATTCCAGGCAATATTGGGGAGCACCAGGAGATCACTCTCAGAAAAGGTGGGCAAAGGT
The DNA here is from genome assembly GCA_026826555.1 of Tolypeutes matacus. NCBI lineage: Eukaryota > Metazoa > Chordata > Mammalia > Cingulata > Chlamyphoridae > Tolypeutes > Tolypeutes matacus. The sequence goes on from JAKSZT010053887.1 coordinate 43,807,628, forward strand.
CAGATGATAGTGGACCTGGTATGACAAGCTAAAGATTTTGATCCTCAAGACAAAAGAGAGCCATTAAGGAATTTTAAGCAAGGGTGTGATTTGGTCAGATTTGTAATTTAAAAATCAATTTGCCTTCAGTGTGGATTGAAGGGGCAAAGACTGAAGGCCAAGATACCAGTTAGGAGGAAGAGTTCATATAAGACATCATGAGGGCCTGAACCAAGGCAGTAGCAATGGCAATGAAGAGGAGGTGATGGATTTCTAAATCTTACCTTCTAAGGTGGAATTGGAACAATCTAGTGATTGATTAGACATGGGGATGGGTGAGGAAAGGGGAGAGTAGAGGAAGATTTTCAGATATATAGATAGGCAATGTCATTAAGGCCTACTATGTGCCATATACCAAGCTAGTGATATGTTATCTGACTTTAAAAAGATACTTTGTAGAAAGGAATTTGATGAAAAAAGGTAAACATGAGGGCTCATTCACCTCAGGAGCAGAAGTCTCAAAATAAGGCAAGGATAGACCCAAATCAAATTTTAAAATATTTATTAAACAGATATTGGGAGGTGTGCCATGTACTAGGCTAGGTTCAAAGAATAAAGAACATTACTCTTACCATTACTACTTTTAATGATAAATAAGATAAAGTGCTTTTTAAATATTTACAGAGCACTGTTTATATAATCAGTGATGTGCTGGTAAACCAGCTCTCCAGAAAAAAACAACAATTCAATTTATAGTGTTTACTGATTTCCCTGGTATAAATACTCCCAACAAGGTAGATTTCAAGGTAATAACAGTGTAACAACCTGCTTGCAAAGTTTCTAAAATATTCAAGAATTGACTCAACAAGTTGGTGTAAACCAGCTCCAGCAGCCCACGACAGATCTCAATTAATCGTTACCACAATCCTTGTAATGGTGTTGTTCCCATTTTACAAGGAAGTAAGAAACTTCTCTAAGGTCATGTATTGTGTAAGTGGTAAAGGATGAATTAAAATCTAACTCAAAATTCAGATTCCCAAACTCGCTGGCATTTTTTTACAACACAGTGGCACCTCTTAATGATAACCCCTCACTTTCTTAGAGTATTTTACAGGTTTAAAAATGCTTTTATCTGTGACCATTTGATCTGAATATTTGGTTGTCTGTGTAAGGAGGCCAGAGCATGGGATCATTATCCCTGTTTTTCACAGAAGAAAACTAAGGCCTAAAGAGAAGTTCCGTAACATGTCAAAGGTCACAGAGTCAGGATTGAATACTCAGGTTATTTTTTCTAGTCCAAGAACTCCTTCCTGCACTATATGGTCCATTTAAGACATAGTGTCTATCCTTTTGAAGCTTACAACTACTTAAGCAGTTAATAATTACATCAAGGTTATTACCTGCTCCTCCCTACACCCAAAATGACAAATGTGCCATATTCTATTATACAGAGCTGTGAGTAAAGGGAAACAGTAATAAGGACAGGGGTAGTTAACATAGACTGAATGAAAGGGATGGGCCTTGAGAGGGACCTTGTGATGGTTTGAAGCTGTATGTACCTCAGAAAAGTGATACCAAGCAAAAATGGGTTATTTTCTCCTGATGTTCCTTTAAAGCCAATTCCTGAGACACTGGGGTTTCAAAGAGAGATAGAGTTTTGGTTGTGCAAGCAATGGAACACAGTGGCCTTCTGGCCCAAAACTGCCTCCTTGGTAGGCAGAAATTCTAATATTTTATAACATCAGGATGCTAATGAATAATTGGGGTAGAGCTGGGCACAGACTCCTTCATTAATAAACATTAAGGGGTTCAGCAGGATTGAGGTGGGCCCCAAACCAGGGGGAGTCACAAAGTTACAATCATTGTCAGATATGGAGGTTCTGGATAGCAAAGTACAGAGTAGAGGTCAGTCACAAGGTTTTCCATATGGATATTAAACAGGAGAGTAGAGTGGTTACCATCACAATGGCAAATATACACAAGGGTGAGCCTAGTTCTGAAATAACCATAAACAAAGGTAAGTTCAGTCTAGAATTACCATCACAATAGTAAGTATACACAAGGGTGAGCTCAATCTATAAACAGGGGTAAGGTCAATCTAGAACCATCATCACAATAATAAACATACACAGGGGTGGGGTTAAGTCTAGAGTGAGCCTGCTAGACAGGTGGGACCACTCTAGCCAGCTTCAGTAATTTCACATATTAACCTTTTGCTATTTTATAATATTAAGGCATCTATATAATGATTTAGCAATCATAATTACTTGTTAATTCTCAACCCTTGGTTATAAATGTTCTTTTTTTTTTTTTTAAAGATTTTATTTATTTATTTATCCATCCCCCCCTTGCTGCTTGTGCTCGCCGGGTCAGCCAACCACGCCATGCGGGTGGACCTGCCCCCACCAGGAGGCCCCGGGAACCGAACCCGGGGCCCCCCACATGGCAAACGGGAGCCCCACTGATTGAGCCACAGCCGCCTCCCTATAAATGTTCTTAAAGTTAATCCATTCCTCTGGGTATAGACCCATAAGCAGGACCTTTGGGTGAGTAGGATCTTTAAGATGTGACTCACCTCATTCAGGGTGGGTCTTAATCTTCTTACTGGAGTCCTTTATAAGAGAATGAAATTCAGACAAAGAGAAAGAAAAAGCTGAAAGCAAGGAAACTCAGAAGAGAAGGGAGAGACCAGCAGAGGCTGCCATGTGCCTTGCCTTGTGACAGAGGAACCCAAGATCCCTGGCAGTTGGTCTTCCAGCAGACAGCATCGCCTGATGATACCTTGATCTGGACATTTTTCTCAACCTCAAAACCATAAGCTTACAGGCTAATAAATTCTCATTGTTAAAAGCCAACCCAGTCTATGGTGTCTGCTTTGAGCAGCTTTAGCAAACTAGAACAGACCTTGAAGGGAAGATGTATTTGAGACTGACAGAGGAAAGGAAGTCATGGAAGAGTAAGAGTGTTAGCAGAGGCAGGGAAGCAGGAATGACCAGGACCTGTGTGAGAGGGCTGGAAACCCAGAAATAATGAACAAGCTGACAAAAGGTAACCGCTGCCCTCACACAAGGCCACTGAAAGCTCGAGGGAAAATGCAGATGATTTTTCATTTAAACAAATCAGAGAGATCACTTTAACTGGATGAGGTTAGGACTTAAATTCTAAAGCATGGAGAAATCCAGGGGCTGGAAAGCTGCCTGGGAACATAGGATGGAAAAAAGAACAACCACCACAAAAAGAACAAAAAGGTAAAACCCCTTGTTAAAGCAATAGCTCTTTGGTCAACTGAACCTGCCCCCCGTTCCCCCCAAACCCCATTCTCCCCACTGTTGCCCCTCTTGTGCTCATCTCGAAACTCTGAGGTTACCGATTCCATCGTTTTGCTTTCTTGCTGACCTTCTGCCACAAACTTGATCTGTCTCTTGCCTTTGGCTTTTCTGACCTTGCTCTGTCTGTCTTTTAAGACTGCTGACTTCATACAGTCTGACCTGGCCACTGCCTTAGCAGTTACATCCAGCCTGCCTTTGCTATTGGGACTGCTGGTTATCCTAGACAGCACAGGGCATACATTATGCTATTGGCTAACATCAAATTTGAGGATAATGCAAATAACCAAATATATATGTGAATTTCAGCCAACCACATATTTCTGCAATTTATTTTTAAATCAAACTACAAGGCTTTATATTAATTCCTCGTAAATGTCCACTTTGTTAACCTTTGTTCTGAGTTTCTGCCTGATGACATTCTAATGGAAAGAGCTCATATGCAAAAAGTTAGAAACACTTGTGCTCATTTTCTAATCTCTTCCCACCTCCAAGAGGTTAAGGGTTGAATAAACAGCATGAAGTGGACCTGTTCACAACTGGTGCTTGGGAAGGAATCTAAGGGAAAGAACTCCAGCATAATCATCATATTCAGTTTGACAGAAGAGATCAAGGAATCACAGGACCCTCAAGGATAATTCAACTCACTTGTTTTAAATGTGAGAAGATCAGAGACTTGCTCAATACAACTAGTTGGTGACAGAGCTGGAATGAGTCCTCCTTCCTCATTCTATGCTCTTTCCACTAGTTCATTTGTTTCCTCAGAAAAAAGAGAAACAAATAGTAATGATATCATGACCACTGATGACAAAAACAATAGTAATAATTCACACTAACTAATAATAACAATGCACTAAAGCTGTTCCCAGGAAGCACAAGCCCCCACCTAGAGTGGTGAGCCTGCATGAATCAGTGGGGAAGTGGGAGGCTGCTATTGGTGATTCAGCTGCTCTGGGAGTAGGCAGAGTGAGGTAAGTGACAAGGTGTGCATAAAGATGTGTAGTCGAGTAGGCTTCCCTCCTGCTCACCAAGAATATCAAGTCCAGTCAAAACCAATGGAGCCAGAGAAATTGGGAGGCACAAGAACAAAGGGAAAGAAAAAATCATTATTCTGAATATATTCAAATACAGTCGGAGCTGACTCTAGATTTAAGAAGGGTGTAGGAGGAGAAAAATACCTGCATTTTACCTGTGTTTGTATGTACACCCACACACAGCCACCGCACAGTTGAAGAAACCGGTAAGTGAAAACTAAGGAACAAAAGCAACCCCACTCTCTCTGCCTCTGTCTTCTGCCTTCTCAGTTTCTCCCTCCCAGATTTGGCTCAGGTATCCCCTCATGGGCACTGGCTGTCTGGTTCCTTTAATTCATGAGAAATCAGAGCTAGTATTGTTAGAAGGGGACAGAGAGGAAATAAGGCAAGATCTGTAAAATGGCTCCTGAATAGGTAAGGCTCCCATATCTGCCTACTCTGTGAATTTCTCAGCCCCAAGAGGAGGAAGTGGTTTGTGCAAAATTAGTAGACAAGAGTCGGAGAAAGCAGCAGCTGCCCATTTACCAGGACAATGCCAATTTCTGGAAATTATCTTGGGTTTGTGCCAAGATCTCAGGAGGTGACATAGAGAGAAAGAGGAAAGGAAGAGGCACTGCGGCCGAATGGCCCTAGAATTCTTGCATTTTTATTATACAGTAGAATTTTTCCCACTTTGCTAATGGAAGATAATTTTATAATGTTCAGATTTTGAATTTTATATCATAAATATGCATACTTCAGAGATTTTGTAAAACTTAGCCCCAAATAAAGTTTTCAGTAAGACTAAATTGAATAAAAATTCTAAATTAAGCATTATTACTAGCAGCTTCTAGCAAACTAAAACATAGGTCTAAATTCAAATCCTAATCATTAACTTGACTTTATGTCTCAATTTCATTATCTATAATTGGTGATAACAACAGAAGCCATTTCATAGAATAGTTGAGACGATTACATGACAAAATGCAAATATAACAAACATATCTGGTACAAGATGAACTCTCAATACTTGTTAGTTACCCAAAACTTTAACTAGACAAATTAGAACAAATAGGTATATGTCAATCCTAGTGAACACTGAAGAACATAATGAATAAAATCACTAAGCTAATGTTTTAGTAAAAATGCTAGTATAGAGTATCAAAGCCTTCTACATATACAGATATAAATACAAAATAAAAACTTGTGGATTAGAAGTCTAAGGTATTTATCCCATCACTTCAATGGATAAGAAGAAAAATTTACTGTATATCATAACATTATTTTGTAGTATCCCAGGTTTGGATAATTGATTGAAGAACTTGGGAAAAATGGATTTGAAACCATGGAGCAATAAATTTACTTAATTAAAAAAAAAAAAAAAAAAGGTATATGTCATATGCTCCATTTATATGTGAGTTCAAGGGAGGACAGCCTTATTAAGGAAAGTGAAAAGATGAGAAAAGGGAGCTAAAAAGAGGGGATAGATATACAGAAATTGAGACAAGTTGAGCTTATAACATTTACCTGAAATTATAAATCAAAGCACAAAGAATCAACAGAGATACCAGATGAAAAGGGCAAAGGTAAGATGACAGGATGATAGGATAGAAAAATCCCAAATATAAGTTGCAAACAACAAAAAAGGAAGGCTCCCAAACATTCTCCCAAATATGAATGCTATTTAGTTCTAATATTTGGTAGAAAAGAAATCAAATCTATTGGTTTTTAACATTGCCATGTTATATGAGAAGATGATTTTACTGATAGGAAAATATCTCTAGAAAAAGGTTGTTTATACTTTAAGCAAAATAGCAATTAATAGGGAACCACTGCAGAACTGTGTTCCCAAGGGATATTATGGAATTTTCTCCCCTAGAAACCCATGTTTCCACATCATGGTATGTACACATGGAGATGCTCTGCCTTTCAGGGACCACTCTAGCATACCTACCTTCCTGCAGACATACTCTGGCAATGCTCCTCTGTCTTTCCAAAGCTTGCCTTCACTTTCCTCAGGAAGACCCTATCCCAGGGTAGTCTAAAATGCTTTCTGTGAACATTGCATAACAACTCCCCACAAACTTAGAAAAATCATAAAAAATAATCCTCAAGTGATAAGTTTAGCATTGTAGTAATTTGCATGAGCTCTGGATTCAGACTGTCTGGGTTCATATATGATTCTGTCCATGAGTAAGTTGCTTCTCTTCGTGTGTCTCGGTTTCTTTAATCAAAAACTGGGTTAATAACAGCAGATATGTGGCCAACTCCTACTCTCCAGTGCTTTGGACCTGCCCTGGACAACTAACAAATTGATGATGATGGACCAGCCCCATTCCAAAAGCAAGGAGTATCTTCAACTGAAAGCAAAACAACCCCATTCCTCTGCCCCATAATATCTACGTCCCTTCTTAGCCTGAAGCAGTCAGAGTGGACATGGTTCCAAATTCCTCAAGATTGAGGAATGAACAAAAATAAGGGGGGGAGTGTAATCACTTATAAAGTAGATTTATTGTTATTATAGCAAGGAATAAGATCAACTGAGAAAATACACATTTTAAAGTAGTTTTTCCTTGGTCATCTCAGGGATATAACCTTGGAGAAAGGCAACCTTAAAGTTGTCCCAAAGGACGGCTACTTCCATTGTATAAAGAACAGACCATTTTTCCAAGTGGTAAGTAAAACAGCTTTAGCCCGGGAATAAGCAACGGCCTAGCACGCAGGATTCAACCTCACTACTCATTGACCACAGGCCCTGGGACCACTCTGACCACTCCTGTAGTCTATATGTCTTGTCTAGTTTACAAAAATTGAATGATCCCACCACTGACTTATTTATTACAGATGCTGAGAGATTAAAAATTTCCCTCATGGGGAGACAGTATGAGTAACACAAGTTAATAATTTGATGTTGAGAATAAAAACATATTTAATGGGGGTCGGATGTAGCCCAACTGGTTGGGCATCCGTCTCCCATATGGAGGGACCCGGGTTCGATCCCCGGGACCTCCCGGTAAACAAAAAACAAACAAACAAACAAACAAAAAACATATTTAATAATTACTTCTAATAAACATCACAATATTATATAACTGCATTTGTTTGTTTACTATGCTAGCATACTATATTTTACATGCACACATACCCTCCTTTATAGATTAGGTATGGTTCTAAAGAAAAAAATAAGCAGAATCTAATTAGAGATGAATTCATATTCCAAACATACTAGGGAATGAACTGAAGGAAACTTTTTATGCTGTACTTGATCAATTCTGCACAATTGATCTGAATTCTGAAGTCAGTGTGAATACTCTACCTGTATGATGAACGAGCAGCAGAGGCAGGTGCTAATTAGCCTATAGGCCCTATGTTAGTCCAGGTCCTAGCAAGAAGCAGAAGGCACACTGCACACTCAAATGGGGCAAATGAGAAGAGTTCCATAAGAGACTATTTACAAAAGTGTAGGCAGGAAAAGCAACAGGGATGGTGCTGTGCCCAGAGCTAGCAACAGCCAGGAAGCTATTATCCATGTAGGAGAAAAAATAATAAATAATTATCAGGACCTGGGGAGGATGGCTACAGGAGAAGGCTGCCCAGCAAGAGCACTGGCCTTTGGTAGAGGGATGAAACCTAAGTACAGGGATCTGATAGGGACGGCACCAGGAGGAATTAATACTGAACCCCAACCTCACACTCCTCTCACTCTGAGGCTCCTGCAGGTGCCTCTGATTGGTTGAAACCAAAAGAAAAACAGGGCAGGGAGTCCATTCATGCAGTCCATACAAGTCAAAATTCAAGAGGCACATAACTGTGCTTTGAGAAGGGCAGAGAGTGGATCCACTATACCAGGAGATCCTGTGGCTCAAGGCATAGGCATCTTGGCCAAAGCTGGAAATGTGACCCTTAGTGCTGAGCTCCTGCTACTAAGAGTTCTATATCTGGCTTCTGAATCTTTTTGGTGAGAAAACTCTAATCCTGGTGTCAGTCATGGGCTCTGACTGGCTATCCATTGCACAATCTGTTCGTTCTGCCTGGGCTTAGGCAGGGGAATCTTTTTCCCTCTAAATATATAAAATACAAATTATTACATTTTGGTCATCCATGAGTCTCAATACCATGTAACATGTTCCAAAAAAGCATTTCAAAATGAATACAAAATGATATCCATATAGTGATTAAATGCGTGTTGTAGGGGCAGCCTCCTACCCACAGGTTTTTTTTTTTTTTTTTAAAGTTTTTTTTTTTTTTTTAAAGATTTTATTTATTTATTCATTTGTCCCCCCCTTGCTGCCTGTGCTCGCTGGGTCAGCTAACCACGCCGTGCGGGCGGGCTTGCCTTCACCAGGAGGCCCCGGGAACCGAACCCGGGGCCTCCCATATGGTAAACGGGAGCCCTACTGATTGAGCCACAGCCGCTTCCCCTACCCACAGGTTCTTAAAAATGAGAATAAGAATCTTCCTCATAGGTTTTCTGTGAGGATTATCTGAGGCAATGGACAAAAATGTGCTTTGCAAGCTATGAAGCCGTATCCTGGTTGTTGCTATTAAAATATATGGTCGTCACAAGAAGATGTTGGGTAGTGTACTGACTAGTAAGAACAGGTGGGCTCTGCTGACAGTGAGAGACGAAGGAAAATATTTTTGAATGAAATTATATCTCTTTTCCCATCCAATTCACTACCAGCATTTGGATTATTTAGCTGGACAATAAAATGTAACTGAAGTAGAAATATGAACACAACACATTCTGCACTTCTTTTATATACTATATAACATTAAAATCAAACAGTTCATTGCCAGTTTGGTATAACAGAGGTATAGATGAGCATCAGTGACAGACTTCTAATGATACATTGAGCATTTCTCCACAAAGCTGCAGATCCCACACATGGTTCCTGGGCAAATCCTACATGTACTGGCAGGCAAGAAGTTGTCAAGAGTCCTACTGCCATCCTTGCATTCCTTTTTCAGGTCTTGCTTAGGAATGACAGAATCAAAGGTTGTTGCAATTGGAGGGAGCAGTGAATGGGTTGTGACTTCTATTTTCCAGGAGAAATAACTCTCATTAATTTATGAACTCACTGAGAGTAGAACCAAGTCATATTTAGCTCTGCACCTTGCCCCTTTTCCTTTCCTCCCTATCTTATCCCAGCACCTGGTACAGGACGGGATATAATATAATGCATTTCATTTTTTTGGATGAGAGAACTACACACATACACACACATATACAGAATAATGTAGTAATATATTAATGACAATAGCTAATATTTACTGAGATTATGTGCCACTCACTGTTCTAAATACCTTTCCTGTATGAACTTATCTAGTCCTCACATCAATACTTTAAGAAAGGTATAATTATTATCCCTGATAATAATTAATGGAGAAACTGGGGCACAGTTTCTTACAATGTTGTGAAGAAAGGATGTGAATCTAGTTGCACTCCTGTTTCAGAGCCTAAGCCCAAACCCAAGCCTTTAATTACAACACGTACTGTCATCTTATAATGATGACTTTCTATTTTACTTAGAAATGTCCAAGTCAGAAAAATATACAATAGACTCACATCTTACCAGCAGCTTAGGTTCTAAATTTAGAACAGAAGATAAAAATTCCTATGAATGAATAAAGAGAAGTGGAGCATTCTAAACTATCCCCACTTTCTGTAGCATTTACTCCATTTTGTTTTCACATTAAGCCTCTATATCTATATACTGTACAATATAGTAGCTTCTAGTCACATGTAGCTATTTAAATTTAAATTTAAATTAAATTAAATAAAAAATTCAGCTTCTCATTTGCACTAGTCATATTTCAAGTGCTCAGTAGCTACATGTGGATAGGGGCACCCATATTGGACAGTTTATGATATAGAACATTTCCATCGTCACAGAAAGTTTTATTGGCCAGCACTGCTCTATACACTCTAACCATATTAATAGATTTGTTTGTTGTGAGGATTAATCAAGATTGTGGCCCTTCACATACGGGGATTTGGCAAATGCACAGAACTCTACTTCCTTCTTTAAAATAACAGATTTTTGATCAAATTTTAGTAATACCTGTAAATGCAATGATTTACATAAAACTTGTTCTAATTATGGTTCATCAGGATCAAATTAAAACAGATTATCTTTTTTAGGATTTTCCAAAGGACCATAGCCAGATGTCTGGAATCATTAGAGGAGCCAAAGGGATAATTTTAAAATACCTAAGCAGATTGAACAGTCATTTGTAGAGAAATTTTAAATCAATATTTGATTACTGCTACTCTCGTAACAGTCATTCGTTGAAGTTCCCAATCATAGGACTAGTCTATGGGAAAGGCAGAAAATTAGGAGAGGGCTAATGAAGGGACAGGAGAATAGGCCCAGAACAGAAGCTTTTACCATACCACCAAGAGCTCTTGTCATTTCTCAGAGAAGACTGTATTACAGATAACCAGGATAAAAATTCCAGGATGAGCAAGGAACTCTAGACTCTGGATCCAATGTCAAATTTTCATAGAGAAGTAATTAAAACCATATTAGTGAGAGATCCTATTGCTTTAGACTTTTATACTTCTCCTTATTTAACATTGTTTTTGCTCACAGAAGCAGTCCTCAGTTTTAATTTGTTAAGGTAATGTTTCAGACAATATGATACCCTGGAAAATGTATGATAGGACCTTTTGAGCTTTACCAAGAATAGCTATTTGAAATTGGCAAAGAGCAATCATTTTTCACCTGTCTCATGTCACTGTTTTAGAATGTGAATTTGACTTTGTGCTAGAGGGTAATCCATATCCATTAATCAATTATTCATTGGGGTAATTCCATTTCCACTCGTAATGTATAGTTGAAGTCTTATCCTTGATAAGTCCTATCTGCCCAAGATAAGGATGATAAGAAAAAAACATCAATAAATATTAAGTATTTATTCTAAGTGCTAAAAAAGCAATAAATACATGACACAGTTCTAATGGAAAGAAAAATAAATACAGAACAATGAAATATGTGCAATGGAAAACAGCATATAGTCCCTCAACAGAAAGATTAATATTATATTTAGAGGACGGAATTGAAAGACACATTTTGCTGCCTCCCTTCAGATATTATCATTTCAACTCACTAAAAGTGTACATGTTTTCAACAGACATTGTTATGCATTGAGTCACGTCTCCCACAAACACATGTTCAAGTCTTGTGGGTATGAACCATTTGTAAATAGGATCTTTGAAGATGGTATTAGTTAAGGTGAGGCCAAACTGAATCTGGGTGGACCTTAATCTAATATGATTGGAGTCCTTATAAGTAGAGGATATTTGGACACAGTAGGAGACAATTAGGGAGAGAAACAGCCAAGTGACGCAGGCAGAGCTTGAGTTACGGATAGCTGACAAGCCTTCAACCGGAAAGAACACTACAGACTTCAGTGAAAGTATGATCCTGCCAACATCCTTAATTTTGGATTTCTAGCCTCCAAAACTGTGAGACAATAAATTCCTGTTGCTTAAGCCAACTAGTCTGTTTACGCCAACTACTTTGTTACGGTAGCCCTAGCAAACCAAAACACCTGAATTCCTAAAAAAATTGCTTATAAATCACATCTTTTAAAAAATGTTAACATTTAAAAATCACTAAGAGAAGTTACTATTTGAAGTAGTACTGGTTAAACTATATGCAAAGTGGAGAATACTTTAGAAATGTTAATGATTGCTTTACTATTGTACCTCTTTTATTAATTTGAATTTTCTTGTCTCAATTTCTAGTATCAACCCATTAGCCCTCACTACTCATAGCTTGCAGTAAATTTGCCTGAGTATTTATTTGTCCCTTATAATTTGTTTCAGTCTTAGAAACCAGATAACCAAGATTGTTAGAACTGTGTGCAAAATAATAGTAATTGGGTTGGTTTTGTACAAAGGCTTAAAGAATCTTTTTATGAATTTTTGCACATGGACTATGTGATATCTATTTTGGCTATGTGAGAACATTTTCCCCACTCATTTTCTGGTTTTTAAGTGTGTTCTGAATAACTGGTTGTAAATTCATGTGTATGCATGTTTACCCATTTTCAAAGCATAGCATGATCTACTGTTAGAATACCTGTTAACATGAGGACAAGAAAAGACAACTCGACCTAAAGAACCTAGGAAATGCCCTTTTAGCCTTTGACAATAGCTGACAGGTGGCTTTTTAAGACTTCAACTTCCAAAAGGAGTGGATATAACATAGAAAACACTTGTTTCCTTTAATAATCCATTAAAAAATCTTATTCATATGCTGAAATTATTTTTATATTAAACCTTTACGCCATTATTCTAGCACTAAACTTAATATTATAAGTGATCTCTTCACATTTCTCTCACTAGAAGAGAAGTTAGCATGGAACCTGGCATTAAAAAATATATCCTATGAACTAATGAATCAAGGTAACACATTTTAAAACTTGTCCCCAAACTCCTTCAAGTTTCAGTGGCTGTTTTTGAAGCCTAGCACTCCATAATTTGCACACACCATTATTTTATAAATATTAACCTCTCTTCAACACCGATGGATCTTAAAAGTTTCAGCCTGCAACTCTAAGGCAGAGCACACACTCCTTGAGTCATTTCAATTGTCCTGTCTGGTCCATCTCCAACTCTATTCCATCTTTCCTTAAGATTGCTACCCCAGATGTCACTGGTCCCTGGTTACGGACGAAGGAGAGGATACTGTTTTCTATTTCATTGCTAATCCCCTTCCCCTTCTGATGATGCCCAACAAGTTAATGAGTTGGTCATAAACAGCACACTGAGCAAATCTCATCAGTGAATAATCTACCATTATTGCAAGGTTCCTCCCAGAACTGTAATAATGAACCTAGGAAATGCCCTTTTAGCTTGTGACAATAAAGAAGTCCAAGATATTATAAATAGTGGTTTTATCCATACTTAATACATTATGTTTACAATGTTCTGTGATAGGAAAGCATGTGGGTTTTCAAGTCAAAAAGACTTTATTTGAATCCTAGCCCTGCCACTTACCAGCTAAGTTGTAAGTACTCTGAACACCAGTTACCTCTTCAGTACACTAGGGATAATGAACCTCCCTTTTGGGTTGTTCTAGATGCAAATCAAACTAACAGGCATTTTACTGAATGCCTACGTATAAACAAGACCCTAAAATTTTCAAATAGTTTCTCTTTGTTGTCTTGGCATTTCTCATACCAGATAAACTAAATTTCAACTTTAAAATAGAAGATTTTATTCTATATCCCCACTTTCTGATTTTTTCTAATTCTGTTAAAAACGATTTCTCATTAAATATGGTAGATTGCACCTAAACATTTATCTCTGTCCTCCCCTCACATCCCATTAAGATGACAGTAAAGTGACTAACGAAGGCATAACCTGCAGCAACATGGAAGAAATCTCAAAAGCACAATGCTAAGAGAAAGAAGCCAAACACCAAAAGTTACATACGCTATGACTCCACTTAAATGGCAGGCTAGAAAAGACAAAACTACAAGGACAGAAAACAGGCCAGTGATTGCCAGGGGCAAATGAGGGATATAGGGAACTGACCTGAGCCTTCTTCCCCCCTAATTCCAGTGCTGAGATCTACAAAAGACATTCTGAAGGCAAAGTTCCCAAGACATGAGCAATGGTAGAATTACCGGCTACATCAACAGCCTTCTAAGGACACTGACCCTTTTCCTGGCGCTCTTACTGGGATGCCTTTGACAAAGACAAAGTCCACTTAGTTGTCTAAATTGCAGCAAGTTTTGTTAAAATGCAATCACATTGCATTACAGTTATAATTTTCTCTTTGTGTGTATATGAAAATTAATTTTGTATTTAGAATCCTTTAACACCCTTTGAGGTTAAAAAAAAAAAAAAAGGTACCTCTGGGTGTTTCTAAATGAAAGTTAATGATTGTGAGTCTAAAGAATAAAATGAGGTAAGAATTACAAGGTTATATGTCCTTCCGAATCTGAAAGCCATGGCCGCTTAAAGGAAAAGATTTCTTAGTGTTTCCCACCCCAAAATCAGCACTGGGTTAAGGGCAGAGGTAAAGATCCAGGGTCTAGTGACAAGAAATGGTTAAAGAGGGAGCCATTACTTATATCCTGATGGTTCACAAACAAACACAAAATCAGCTCAAGAACTCTTTCCCTCATTTACCAAGTTAAATCAGAGTGTACTTCCCCACTTCCTTTCAAGGAACTTTTGAGTGTCATGTGTACACTATACACAATCTTTTATGATTTTCTTTCCTTTCCAAGAATGCTTTAAATATTCATTTTTAACCTTATTTCACATTCCACATCTCTTTCCACCCTATGATTTCCAACTTTCATTTGAAAGATCTTTCCATGGGACTCCTTTTTCCTTTCCCAGCATAAAAACATGTAGTTTCATTAGTGAAAATGGGTATTATGATGAGGTCATCCATTCAACCTCAATAAAATAAAATAAATTGAGCACCAACTTTAAAATATGAAGATAAATTATTATTAAACACCTATGGGGAATCACAAAGTCCTTATACACAGTCTATTAAACGGCCTTCTAGTAACTATTGAAATGTCCATAGGGCTAGGATGGTCCACTCATTGTACCAGTAACCTAGAAGTTGATCTCATTTATAATACCTTGAACAATCAAGGCCTTGGGATTAGCAGCTTTTCCTTTTCTTTACATATGTCTAATCCCATGGGATAAAATTAAAAGTCATGATTGGCTATGGTAACAGAGAAGCTCAAAGGAGAGTCTGATTATTTTTTAACCTCAGTAGATTCAGATTCTGATTTATTTTCTCTTTCTCCTTACTAACTAGGCAGTATCAAGATAAAAACCTCAAATTTCACAATAGCTATGATTGAGAGTTAAAGTGGAAGAATAAAAACATATTTAGCATACTCCTACACATGCCTGCCATACTACTGGCTTTATTTCAAACTTTTTCTTGGCATGGCAATGTAATGTAATTAAGCAAGGTGCTACAAAAAGAAAATTTAAGAACTAAATTGCTGGCTAGAAATGACTAAATTGAGAGGCAAGAGGTATTCTGGGTTTCCTGTTGTTCAGACTTCAAACTTTTAGGTAACTTTTCCTGACTACTCTGAGGCTTCCAGTCTTTTTTAAACTTTTCTGTTCCTGGATGTTCACTATTCTTTTACCCACAGTCACTATATTATAAAATTCTAAAGGCTTCATTCCCACCAATGGTCCTGTTACTATTAGTTCTCTCTTGCACAAATAAGTCCCCAAATCAAAACTATTTCCAGCAAGATCAACTGATGTCAAGTGCTTGTTACACTTTAGGGCATTACAACAAGTGCTTTCAATACACAAGATAACACTGTAAAGGAACTAGAGTAGTCCAACCAATTCACTCATTCAGTAAGCATGTATTGAGCATGTGCCAGTGTGTTACGGTGCTATGGATGGCAGAATAGACATCAGACAGCCCTACCCTCAGGGAGCATTCAACCTAGTGTGTCAGGCCCATAAACAAGTAACTAGATTTCAGGGCAGTACTAAATAAGCCTTTGAGACCTGTACAAATAATGGCACAGTAGAAACAGTAACTAACTCTGACTGAGAATATCAGGGAAAAATGTCATAGAGGAAGAGATATTTAAACAGTGAAGCAGGATATTGAAGGAAGATTAAGAGTCACACCAGTGGAGAAGAGAGGAAGGAGATGGCGGTACTATTTGAAAGAAGGCATATATTTTTGGTAAAAGGAATTTCATGAAGAAAAGAATGGAAGGCAAGGACATAAATGGCATTTTTCAGGACTAGCAAAAAGTCTGGAATAGCTGGGACAGGAGGTACATGGAGAGCAGTGATCGGCAGTGCTATAACTATAGGGTGGTGCCGCATCATGAAAGGTTTTGAATGCTGGGCTGACGAGTCCTTTTTCTCTGATGGGTAGAATTTGGCCTCATGAAAACATTATTCTTTTTTATGCAATGATCAGAAAACTTTTGTTCCAGACCACAGTAATTGGAATGAGCAAAGTATATGGTTTCTGAAATCATGCTGTTATATATTAAAGAATATCAGGAAGTGGATGTGGCTCAAGTGATTGAGCTCCCGCCTACAACATGGGAGGTCCCAGGATTGGTTCCCGGTGCCTCCTAAAGAAGATGAGCAAGACAGTGAGCTGATGCGACAGGCAGGCGAGTGAACTGACACAATAAGATGATACAAGAGACACGAGGAAAATATAATGAGAGACACAACAAAGCAGGGAGCGGAGGTAGCTCAGGCAATTAGGCATCTCCCTCCTGCATTGGAGGTCCCGGTTTCGGATCCTGATGCCTCCTGAAATAGAGAACCAGCAAACAACAAATAGACACAGCGAGGGGGTGGGGAAAAATAAATAAAATAAATCTTAGAAAAAAAAAAAAAACAGAATATGTATATACCTTGTTAGTAAAATAGCATTGTTTGCGGGGCATAAAATTGAGGCAGGTTCTCCTTAGATCATTCACTGGCACAAACACATTCTTCAAAGCCACTTCTAGATATCTAACAATAGCTAGGCAGTAACAAGCACGCTGGCCTTTAAGCAAAAAGAGGCAGGCCACAAGAAGTGTTTGGTGTACCAAGAGGCATTGCTAGTAAAAATACCGTCTCAGGGCTTATGAAATTTTTGTACATTTCCAATAGGATTGGCTGCATAATTTTGTGGGGCCTCTTGTTCAAAATTTAAAATTTCAAGATGTAGACAGTAGACCAATGCTGACCCTGAACTCATGACAAGCCATTTAGTTTTCACAGCCTGGTATGTGTAAAGCAGCTCTCACATTCAAGTGTGAATCTTTGCAGCCAATTTACCCAGAATGTACCCCCTCCCCACCAGTGTGCTTTCCTCCCTGCCTTCACTAGCAGTGGGGACTATAAGAGAGTCCTCCTTAGGGAAGTGCTAACCCCTTCACCTGTTCCTCTAATGCCATTCTTCCTTTCACTGAAATTTCAGGCACTCTCTCCTTAATCTTTTGCGTTTACAATTTCACCTTTTCATAATGTCTTCACTACTAAGGGGTAAGGTGATAAGTTTTCAACCACATACACGTCTTTAACTGATGCGTTATTTAACTGATACTGTTTATGCAGAGTGTCCGTAAGTATGGCTGCTACTGCCCTCACGTGTCTGCTGCTGACGCTGATGGTGGTGCCGGTCCCACTTGCTGAATCCTCTAGGCACTGTACTAGGGATTTGGCAACCCTGAAAATTCAAATGTCGATGATCCCATTGTTATCAGGTTTCCTTGTTCTTTATATTTTAGTCCTATTCCTGAGCATATTAACACCTTCCCCAAAGGAAAAACAAAGGAATAAGAAAAAAATTACTCATGTCAGACAATTTTGCTATTTGTTAATAAAGAGATCTAGTGAGAAAAAAAGTGTTAATGACTTTTTTTTTTTAAGGATTTATTTTTATTTCTTTATTTTCCCTCACCCCACCTCGCCCCTGGCTGTTTTTGAGTTCACTGTCTTGGTCTCTATGTCCATTCCCGTGTGCTCTCTGTGTCTGCTTGTCTTTTCTTCTTCTCGTCTTCTCCTTAGGAGGCACCAGGAACGGATCCTGGGACCTCTGATGTGGGAGAGAGGCACTCAATCACTTGAGCCACCTCAGCTCCCTAGTTTGTTGTGTCTCTCATTGTCTCTCCTCTTTGTCTCTTTTTCTTGCACCACCTTTCCATGCCAGCCAGCTCACTTTCACCACGAGGCACCGGGAAACAAACTCAGGACCTCCCATACGGTAGACAGGAGCCTAATCACTTAAGCCACATCCGCTTCCCATGACTTTTCAAAAAAGATTTAAGACAATCATTTAATAACAGCTCCTATTTTATCTGTGCATTTCATTTATCCTCCCTGACTTTCCTTCAGTGGATAAATTACTACATTTATCCGTAACAACAAGTTGAACATCTTAGGTAATAAAATCATAGAGATGATACTATGCCTTTAAAAAAAAACAAAACTTTATTTTAACTTCAAAAAATAAAATAACAGACAAAAGGTAGCTTAACAAATTATGAAAGCATTACTTTAAAAAAACCCTGTCCAGGCACATTTATCTTACTTAATCCTAAAAACAAACTTAGATATTTCTCCAGTGTTCCAAAAGACGAATAAATAAACAGAGATTGGTTAAATGACATGACCAAGGGTTCCTTGTTAATGAAGAAAATGAAAAAAAAAAAAAAAAATGCTTGATCATATTCACATCTCATAAAACTAAATTCTGTATTTTTTTTTTTTTTTTTTTTTTACCTTTAACACAGATATAGTATCTTCTTTGCCTTGGTTACAAAAATATTACAATATTACTGTTAACTATAGTCTATAAGTTACAGTAGTTGTATACCTTTTTAAATTGCCTTAGTTCAACATACACATAGGCTTGTCAATGGCAAAAGACTAAAACAGACTATTTATTGTAATTCAAAGTTCTACTTACCCAATTAATAAGGATGTACATTATACTGAACCTTGTGCTGCATGCTACATTTAAAATGGTTCAAGTTTTCATAATTATTTGTGTACCATAACTTCAGACAAGCCCAAGTTGTCCTGTATCAATCAAGGGCATGCACTTGGTTTAAAGTGCTAAGTGGAATTAATTAATTGAGACTTCATCAATTTCAGAAGAGCAGTAGGTTCAAACTCATGTACTCATGTACTCTCAACTGATCTGAATTAAACCCTTTTCCTAGATTATTCCTTTTTGCTTTAGCTAGATAGGAATTATTTCAGTCTATTAATAATTTCCAAAGCATTGTATATGTAGCTGAAGTTCTTCTTTACCTCCATCTTGCCTTCTTATTTTTGATTTAGAAAACTATATATCACTATCCTCTGAATATATGAAAGAGGGGGTTTTTCTTTTTATATGCAGAAGACATATCTAGTACCTCAGGACATTTTGCCTCCTGAGCCATAGCTTAACAGCATTAGCAAAAGCCGGAGGGGAATTGAGTAGCAGCTGAGTCAGTCTAATAAGTTACACTGGGGAAAGCCCTTGGAATTCAGAGGCATACTGCCCAGCTGGAGAGACAAATCTAATCTCTGCTAATGATGTTCCTCCCTCTCCTTCCTATCAGAGCTGGGCTTTTTACACATGCGCACATAATTATATATGCACACTCGAGTCTAGTGAAGCCAAACAACACAGCGCCCAGGGTTAAATTACACAGTAAGACTTCCAGGCGTCATCTGGTCTCTATAACCTGTCTAATAAATGCTATTCAGGGTTCACATAGTGGAGCTGTTAAAGATCTCAAAGTTCAAAAATATATACAATACTAAAATCCAAAGGTAACAATATTCTGGTTGTATTATGCGGCTGAATATAATAAACTTGACTTCATAAATAAATCTAAATAATCAAATACAAATTAGGAGACAGACATACAGACTTTGTTCCAAAAAGGACTTGAGCCTGTTACACAAAAATGTACACAGCACAATAGGTAAAGCGGTGAAGAGAAAATATGAATAAATTGTCAAAAAAAAAAAGTGCCAAGATAAAAATTAGACAAAAATAATTTGTATGCTAACAACTGTTAAAGATGGTTCACAAATTTGACCCAGAGCTTTCTGTGGATTGAAGAAACGAGAAAGACACAATTAATTATCCAAGTAAAATAAAAATACACCAATTGCCCAGGAGCAGTTTGACATGTACTAAGGCCTGAGAGACCTTTATTCCATTGAGTCTCACAAAATAAGGAAAATAAAACAGCCTCAACAATACTCTCACAGCAAATATAGTAGCAACTTTCCTAGGACAGTTACTGGACTGTCTCTCAGTACAAGCTGAGATTCCCAAGTATTCCAGAAAAGCAATACTTAGAGTAAGAGATTCCAAGTAAGTAGCTCTTTGAAAGTCTGATTTAAATCAGAAGGGCATGGACTACATGTTCTTCAGGAGTCCTCCTTGACCATTATTAATCATGCTCAATGTTTTAAGAAAAACGAGTAGTTAAGAGCTATAGCTCATATCCTCTGTCAAGAACCAGGAATGTAAATATTCTGGGTTTCCATTTCAGGGGAGAGCCATAAGTTTTAATAAGGAACCAAAAGAAGAAAAAGCTAACCCTCTTCTATGAAAACACAGGAGTCTGACCAGAATGTGTGCCTCAAAACCTCATCTCCACAAGGAGGTGAGTTAAAAAGATAAGCCTGACAGTGTGGTTGTTTGTGTTTTTAATTACAACTCATAATGTTCACATTCTGATGAAATTTTATTTTCAATATTTTTATAAGTACAACATTTTTATACAAAGCTCTCTGAAAATAGTATCAATTATTTTTAAAAGACGGGAGCAATTTAATAGTTAATATATGTGCTGCTTTACTGAAGTAAATAGGGAGTGGGGGGGGGTAGTGAGCTACCATCTGGGGCTATAAATTATAATCCTGCTACATGGTAATGGATGGAAGGCTGATCCATGAAGCTCCCCTAGGAGAATCCATCTATCAGTGCAGCCGTCCATGGAAGGGACTAAAGAAAAGGGTAGCTTCCGTGTACGGACAAGGGACTATGCTATGGCAGAAGAATATAGTGATGTCAGATTTCAAAAGCAACTCTCAGATATCTGTCCCCTCCCACATGCCAAATTCCTGAATTCAGGAAATTATAGGAGAATTGTCACTCTTTAAATATTGACAATTAGAGGGGTCTTTAGGACTCAAGGAGCTCTGGGCAAAAAAACAAACAAAAACAAAAAAGCAGTGCTCAAGTGAGAGACAACAATAGGTTTAGGGCTGTTTCACTCATTTTTAATCATTTTGTCAATATCTCTTGAAAAGACAATGATGGCATTATTTACCATAAAATGAAAACCACTAATGAGAAGTTAATTTAGCAAGAAGCTACAAGATTTTGCATACATGTGCTTATATAAACTTGCAGAGCTGCTAAACAAGGTACCCTATTCTCTTCTGCCTCTTACTGCAGACTAAGGGCTTAGCTGCTTTGGACTATTTCCCCAAAATATAAGAATTTTAAAGACAGTATGAGCAGGAAAAAAGAAGGCAAATGATAGGAACAATATTAAATAAGAAGGAAAACAGGAGAGAAAATAAAGTTATAAAAATAATCAGAAAATTATGTCAAAGAAATACTCACAGGCTATTTTTTGAGGTCTCAAATCAAGCCTTAAAGGGCACCTGAGATCATTCTTAGAAAAGGAATACTGTTAGATGTGCTAAAACAACTGGATTTTTGCCATGCTCTTAAATACCTAAAGCTTAAGACCTGCCATGTCTTCTAAGACTTTAAGTGCTTTTATAGACTACTTCACATCAATTCTCACAATAGCCATCTAAGAAAGGCATCCCTTAGATTTGCCAGCAAAATCACAAGACTGCACACACATGAACAACTCCCAGGTGGTCACTTATCAAATAGTTTCTATTCTGCTCATTCATTGACTCAACAAATGGTTTATCACCTACTGTGCCAGCTTCTTTGTTTGGCAGTAAGGATGATACAAAGATGCACAAGAGGGAAACAGATGTGGCTCAAGAGGTTTGGCGTCCGTCTAACCATATGGAGAGACTGGGGTTCGATCCCTGGTACCTCCCAGTAAAAAAAAAAAAAAGATACACGAGACAGTGGACCACTGCTCTGGAGGAGTTCATAGTCTTTTAGAAGAGAAATAATGAATAAATTATTATGTAGTATGAGAAGCTTTCTAAAGGAGAACAGTATAGATTTTTAAAGTACAAAGAATGGAAAAGTGCCTTCCAGGATGAATAGAAAAGGGCATAAAGAATATCAGTCAAAAAACAAAAACAAAACAAAACAAAAAAAGAATATCAGTCAGAGGGACAGGCATGGAGGTGTGAAAGAAATCATATGGTTAATTAGGAAAAGGGGAAAGTTGAGTAGGGCTGGTGCAGGGTGAAGAGAGAAGACAGGACTGGAAAGGTAAATTCAAGGACTTTTTCCCCTGGGGGCAGAGAACTATGGAGAGGTGAAGGGAAGTGACATGATTAGATTTGAAAGATGAGTCTGTTTAAGGGTAAAAGATGGATGGAGGAAAGATGGAGTATGGGGAAAAGGTAGTAAAGAGAGAAATGAATGAATATGAGAAATATTTAGAAGACAGAACTGATAGTAGGTAGTGACTGGCTGGATGTGATGGTGAGAAAGAGCTTTCCAGTATGGAGGGCTGCATGATGTACTACTAACCAGGGCAGAAAATACAGAATAAGTGCCAGTTTGGGACCTGAAGTTAGGGTTTATACTTTCACGTGTTCTAGACGGTTGAAAACAGGGAACAAGGAAGCAGCTAAACTAAAATGAGAACAAAGAACTACAAATATTGTTGGGGAGGAAAATATAAGGAAGGGAAATGTTTCACATAATTATTATCCCCAGGTCAGGAGAGTTACAAATTTTATGGACCCACTTCATCCTTAGCTTGGTACTCAGTATTATCCCTTTATCAGTTTCCTTTGTCTCTTTTATGATCCTCCTGAATCTACTACCAAGCCCCTCAGCCCCCACACACATATCCAAACACATGTAAATAATCTCCTCTTATCCTATCTTCAAAACCTTGTCTTCCATGAGCATATCCTATTAGCCACTTATACTTTTATTGTTTCATTGCTTTATTTAAACTTTACATTTTCTATATAGAGCTCTTGGTACATCTGAGTTCTCATGACTATTAACTATTAGGACTAACATGGACACCACTGTTCCAAAGGCCTTTCAGGACAGCTACTAATTCCATGAATATCAGAGTATATCTACATTGATTCTGACTGCTTAGGCCCCCAGAGAAAATGATTCAGATTCCACATAATCTGCAAGGGATAGAAAGGATGATTGCACAAGTATAAGAAGGAAGTCAATATTGCAATTCAACAAACCTTTTCTGAGTACTGCTGCATGCTAGGTACTGTGCTTCTTAGGCAATATAAAGGTGAAAAGACAACATCCACTTATCTTTTGGTATGTCTGACATATTTCATAATTTAATAATAATAAAAAAAAAGTCACGGTCCCTGCTCTTCAGAACTCAAGTCTAGGAGGGGAGATAGCCACAAACATAAATAGCTCTAAATCGAGGCAGACTGTGATAAGTGCTTAATAATAAATGTACAACAATAAATATAACAAAGGTACAAAAAGCAGTGGGTAACAAGGGATAGAGAGATTAAGCTTTCTGCTTTGGGGAAATAAAATCTAGTTATCTGTCTTCACAGGAATATGAGATCAAAAGTTAGAAATTTGGGGGGAAATGCCTTTCTTGATGATGCATCTGAATATTTCTGCATCTATGACTAAAAAGACTAACTCACTGGCTCACAGGCCCAAAGCTGCTGCCAGGTCCTCTTTCCAAGGCTCTTGGTCATTTCTCAGAACAGATAATATTGTTGTCAGTTCTTTACACCACACCATTTCCAATGCTCCATCCATCCCGGCTTGCCAATATTCCTCAAAACCCTCTCAGGTCTATCAGCTTCCCTCATTACAGCCAGTCAGTGTGCTGTTGTCTCCTCAACACTCCCAACCTCCTCCCCTCCCCCAACACACATACAGGGATTACCCTAAAGCTTCCAGTGAATAATTTCAAAGGGCAAAAAAGGTGCAGATTCCCTTTAAGTACAGTCCTTCCAGAAGGCAGGGAGAGGCCAGGCAAACTTTCAAAGACCCCCTAGCATATGGGTAGGCTGTACTCTAGTCTCCTCCACACTAGCACTGACAGGCCTGGAGCAAAGCCTGACAGGAATGTAAAAAAAGCCCCTGGCTCCAGCCTACTCCATAAGCCTCATGCCAGGCACAGAAATGTGTTTTTGTGGCGTTTTTGGCCAAATGATATCTTGGATATATTATAAGGGTCACACTGATGACATTTTCTTCCTCCTAAAATGGAATGTAAAGAAATAAAAAGTCCTGTTTAAAGTAGGGAGTTTCTGGTAAAGCTCTAAGAAAATCTTTTTCATAATTAAAAGGAAAGATTTAGATTTATTTCATTGAAGTCAAATGTTTTTCTATAATGAAACATAAATATTTGCTATGTTAAAAGATGCTGCATACTAAAACATTTACATACTGCATAATAGCATGTAATACTACTCAATAATTTTATTTATGACTTCAGTAATTTTGCAGTTTGATGATATGGAAAGACGCTACCAGGAGTCAGGAGTCCCAGCTGTGTCATAAATTAGTTGTCTGGCCTTGGGTAAGTCACTTAACCTCTACATCCTCACCTGTAAACTGAAGGAATTGGACTAGAATGATCTCTCAGGTCCCTTTCAGCAATTAAAATCATTCTGTGAATATAAGGAATCAGATCCAACAATGGAATAGAATATTTCAAAACTAATTAGCTCCCCAAGACTGGAAATGCTCAATGTGGGGCACACCTATCAGAGGAACTGTACAAGAGAGCCCTGCTATAGTAAAGAGGATTGAACCAAATGGCCTCTCCCATGCCTTTTAATTTCAAGATTCTCTCAATTTATAAACTAGCTCTGGAGACCATGAAACAACTTGAGAATGGAATTAATTTAACGATAAAAGGGAGGGGAGACTTTGTCTTCTAGTCACAGTAAACATTTGCTGTTTTGTTAGCAGAGCAATGACAGGTATAGCAAGTCACTGTGTAGCTAATAGGGACTGTTTGTCTTGAGCCAGGTTGCTGGGTGGTGTAACTAACTCTGTAAACATAAGACCCAGCAAGGAAAAGGTCTAAATGCCTTCAGCCACTCCAGGCTGAGTACACAGGATTTCTTCACACAAAGCTTTCTGAATGCCAGTCAGAAGCATTAAAGGAAGGAGGGAAGATCACAACCAGCTCTCATTTGTTTGGGGCATTACAGACATTCCCTACAGTGGGTGTGCTCCATTAGCCCATGCCCTTAGGGATACATATTTTAAAAAGTGGCAAATAATAAAATAACCACTGAGATATCATACATGTTTGTATTGAATTGGGTTTCCAAAGTTATTTTGTATATTTAATTCTTTTAATCTCATTTGAGCTTATAATAGCCATGTGAGGTGGGTAGAGCAGGTATTATTGACCCTTCTCTGGAGAAAATAGAGGCTTAGTGTAGTTTAGTGAAGTTCCCTTTCCTCAACAGTGGAAAACTGATCAAATTATTCATATATCACTTGGCACTCCTTTATATGCTTTGGTTACAAGAGGTTTGGCAGCATATATGTACCTGCTTTGCTTTCAGTTTATTTGCACATATTCAGTAAATGGCAGAGAAATAAAATATTCTTAAGTAGTTTTAGGAAATACATTTTAAAAATGAAACCAAAACCAATAATCCTGAATTGTAATGATATTTTTAAAAGCTTAATTAGAAAGAGACATTGAATTAGAAATGCCTGTTGTGCCTGAGAAATTATAAAAGGGGGGCAAAAAAACTGTAACAAACCCGATTTAAGTTGTAATTCAGCAATGGATTCTGGTAGCATGTAATGGTAAAGCACAGTATACTAGGAAGAAAGAGAAAAGCCAGCATACCAGGAAAAAAAAAAAAAAAGAGCAAAGTATTTGAAATAGGTGGTATTATTTAATATCAAGAAACAAAAGTCTTTCTACAGAAATCATATTGAAAAAAGTAAATTTAGATTGACTAAGAATTAAGAAGAGGATCTAAGTGCTAAATACAGCCCATGTTCAAACAAGGGCAAAAAGTTACTGCTTAAGAAAAAGGATTCCTTTCAAATTATTACTGCTCATTGACAACGCTCCCAAAGCTCTGATGGAGAGGTACAGCGAGATTAATGTTATTTTCATACCTGCTAAAACAACATACACTCTGTAATCCATGGATCAAGGAGTCATTTCAACTTTCAAGTCTTATTATTTAAGAAATGCATTTCAAAAGGCTATAGCTGCCAAAGATAGTGATTCCTCTGATGGATCTGTGCATAGTAAATTGAAAACCCTCTGGAAAGGATTCAGCATTCCAGATGCCCTTAAGAACATTCATGGTTCATGAGAGGAGGTCAAAATACCAACATTCACAGGAGTTTGGAAGAAGTTGACTCCAATCCTCATGGATGACTTTGAGGGGTTCAAGACTTGAGCAAGTGACTGCAGATGTGGTAAACACAGCAAGAGGAGTCTGAAGATGCTACTGAATTGCTGCAATCTCATGATAAAACTTTAATGAATGAAGAGTTGCTTCTTATGGATGAGCAAAAAGAGGGGATTTTTGAGTTGGAATCTACTCCTGGTGAAGATGCTGTCAGCACTGTTGAAATGACAACAAAAGATTTAGAATATTACATCAACTTAGTTGATAAAGCAGTGTCAGGGTTTGAGGTGATTGACTCCAATTTTGAAATTAGTTCCACTGTGAGTAAAATGCTATCAAACGCCATCAAAAGTTACAGAGAAATCTTTCATGAAAGGAAGAGTTGATTAATGTAGCAAATTTTATTGTTGTCTTATTTTAAGAAATTGCCACAGCCACCAACCTTCAGCAACTACCACCATGATGAGTCAGCAGCCATCCACATCGAGGCAAGGCCTTCCACCAGCAAAAAGATTATGCCTCAGTGAAAGCTCAGACGATGACTAGCATTTTAAGCAAGAAGTATATTTTAATGAAGTTATATACATTTTTTAAGACAAGATGCTTTTGCACACTTAATAGACTATAATATAGTGTACAACTTTTCTATGCACTAGAAAACCAAAATATTTGTGTGATTCACTTTATTGCAATAATCACTTTAATGTGGTGGTGTGGAAATGAACCTGCAAAATCTCCAAGGTATGCATATCGTTACTATATATGTAAATGCATTAAACTCTCCAATCCAAAGGCAGAGACTGGCAAAATGAATAAAGCAGCATGACCCAAATATATGCTGTTTATAAGAGACTTACTTTAAATTCAAAGACACAAACAGGATGGAAGCAAAAGGATGGAAAAAACATATATATCCAGTAGTAATCAACAGAGTGCGTGTGCTTAAACTAATATAAGAATAATATTAGAGTTTTGTATTATAATAAATAATAATAAATAGAATTTTAATCAAAAACTGTTAAAAGGGATGTTTAAGTTTCCTGTCTGCTTAAAGTAGATACCATTAAATGGGTTGGTTTATACAATGGGGATTTATTAGTTTACAGTTTGAGGACAAGAAAATATCCAAATCAAGCATCACTGAGGCAATGCTTTCTTTCTGAAGACCAGCCATCAGCAACCTTTAGCTCCTCTGTCACACTGCAAAGCAAAATGGTGCTGTCTGATGGTCTCTCCCTTCTCATCTGTGGCTTTCTCTTTCTCTCTGTATTCCTTCTGTTTATAAAGGACTCCAGTAAGCAGATTATGACCCATCCTGAATTAGGTGGGTCACATCTTAACTGAAGCAGCCTCATAAAAAAGGTCCTACTTATGGGGAACAGATGTAGCTCAAGTGTTTTAGCGCCTTCTTCCTACATACA
The DNA here is from genome assembly GCA_026826555.1 of Tolypeutes matacus. NCBI lineage: Eukaryota > Metazoa > Chordata > Mammalia > Cingulata > Chlamyphoridae > Tolypeutes > Tolypeutes matacus. The sequence continues at coordinate 43,835,382 of JAKSZT010053887.1, forward strand.
AGGTCCCAGGTTTGATATTCGGTACCTACTAAAAACAAAACAAACAAACAAATGATAAAACCAACTCTTATTGGGGAGTGGATGTAGCTCAGTGGTTGAGAGCCAGCTTCCCATGTACGAGGTCTTGGGTTCAATCCCCAGTACCTCCTGAAAAAAAAAAAAAAAGTCCTATTTACCATGGGTTTACAACCACAGGATTAGATTTAAGAACATGTTTCCTGGGGTACATTCAGCTTCAAACCACCACAAAGGAAAAAGAAGGACACTATATATTGATAAAAGGATCAATTCATCAAGAATATATAATTATTATAAACATACATATACCTGTCATTAAGCACCAAATTAGTGACTGATTTGAAGGAAGAAATAGACAATTCAACATTAATAGTAGAAGAATTCAATACATCAATTTCTGTAATGGATAGAACATCTAGAAAAAAGATCAATAAGGAAATAGAGGACTTGAACAATACTATAAACCAACTAGACCTAGCAGGCATATGTATTAACACATTGTCTATCAATAGCAGAATATACATTCTTCTCAAGTGCACATGGATCATTCTCTAGGATAGACCATATGTTAGGACACAAAACAAATTTCGTTAAATTTAAAAAGACTGAAATCATAGAAAGTATATTCTCTGACAATGGAATGAATGACAGAGGGAGAACTGAAAAATTTGCAAATATGTGAAAATTAAGCTATATACTCTCAAATAACCAATAGAGCAGAGAAGAAGCCACAAGGGAAATTAGGGAATATCTTGAGATGAATGAAAATGAGAACACAACATATAACAATACATGGAATGCAGCCCAAATGCAAGTAGGGCTCAGAGTGAAATTTATAGCTGTAAATTTTAAAAAAAGAAAGATATTGAATCAGTAACCTACCTCACACCTGGAGGAAATCAAAAAAGAAGAGCAAGTGAAACCCAAAGTGAACAGAAGGAAGGAAATAATGAAGATTAGAGTGGAGATAAATTAAATAGAGGATTTTACAAAAACAACATCAATAGAATCAACAAAACCAAAAGTTGATATTTTTTCAAAAAGATCAATAAAATTGACAAATCTTTAGCCAGACTGACAAAGAAAAAAAGAGAGGGGACATGAATAACTAAAACCAGGAATGAAAGTGGGAACAGGAAGCGGATGTGGTTCAAGTGATCAGGCTCCCATCTACCATATGGGAAGTCCAGCATTTGATTCCCGGGGCCTCCTGATGAAAAGCAAGCTGGCCCACACAGCGAGCTGGCCGGAGCAGAGTGCTGGCCCACGCAGAGTGGGGGCCTGTGAGGAGTGCTGGCCCGCGTGGAGAGCAGGCGCAGCAAGATGACGCAACAAAAAGAGACACAGAAGAGAGACAATGAGAGATGCAGGAAATAAGAAAGCTGAGGTGGCGCAGAGATTGAGCAGCCTCTCTCCACTCTGGAAGGTCCCAGGATCAGTTCCCGGTGCCGCCTAAAGAGAAGAAAAGCAGACACAGAAGAACACACAGAGAGCGGACAGAGAGAACAAAAACAACGAGGGTAGGGAGAGAAATAAATAAATCTTAAAAAAAAAGAAAGTGGGAACATTACTGCTAACCTTAAGAAATTTTATAAGAATGTACTATGGGGGCGGATGTGGCTCAAATGGTTGGGTGTCCGTCTGTCATATGGAGGGACCTGGGTTTGATCCTGGAGACCTCCCGAAGGCGCATGGGCTGCCAGGCTCTGTGTGCCGCTGTGCTGTCGGGCCCCGAGAGCCATGCAGCAGGATGATGACGTAACAGGAGGGAGACAAGACGAGATGCTCCGAGGGCTCCAGAAGCCAGGAGCTGAGGTGGCGCAGGCGGCAGAGTGCCTCTCTCCTACATTGGAGGTCTCCAGGATCGAATCCTGGTGAAGACTGGAGGAGGAGGATGAGAAGAGATGGCAGGAAACAGACACAGAGAATTGCCCAGCGAATGAACACAAAAACAGCAAACGGGGAAGGGGGGGTTTAAAATGGATAAAGTAAATAAATAAATCTTTAAAAAAAAAAAAAAAAGAATGTACTATGAACAATTATATGGCAATGAATAAGAAAACCTTGAAGAAACGGGCAAATTCCTAGAAACATACAAATAACTGCTGCAAGAAGAAATAGAAAATTTCAACAAACTAACAACAATTAAAAAGAACGAATCAAAAATAAAAAACCTCCCAACAAAGAATGGCTTCAGAAGCCATTCAGAAGCCAGATGGCTTCAGTGGTGAATTTTTCCAAACATTCAGAGAATTAATACTCACCCTTCTCAAACTCTTCCAAACACTGAAGAGACAGGAACACTTCCTAATTCATTCTATGAGGCCAGCATCACTCTAATACCAAAGCCAGATAGTGATATCAAAAGAAAAGAAAATTATAGATGAATATCCCTCATGAATATAGATGAAAAAATCCTCATAAATATACAAGCATACCTAATTCAACTGCACATTAAAAGGATTATAGGGGGACAGATGTGGCTCAAATGGTTGGGTGTCCATCTCCCATATGGAGGGACCCGGTTTCGATCCCTGGGACCTCCCGAGATTAAAAAAAAAAAAAAAAAAAAGGATTATATACCATGATCAAGTGGGATTCATTGGAGAAATGCAAGAGATGGTTCAACATAGGAAAATCAAACAATAGAAATAAATAAATTATATGATCATCTCAACTGATGCAGAAAAGGTCTTTGACAAAATCCAGCACCCTTTCTTAATAAAAACATTTAGAAAACTAAGAATAGAAGGGAACTTCCTCAACATGATAAAGGGCATATATGAAAAATCTATAGCTAACACCATACTCAGTGGTAAAAAACTGAAAGCTTTCCACCTAAAGATCAGGAACAAGACAACAATGCCCATTGTCGTTGTTCATATTCAAACTGTATTGGAAGTGCTAACCAGAGCAATCAAAACAATTAGGCAAAAGAAAGAAAGAAGAAAAAGTGAGAGAGAGAGAGAGAGAGGGAGAGAGGGAGAGAGGGAAGGAAGGGGGGGTGGCATGCAAATCAGAAAGGAAAAGGAAAACTACTTCCTATTTGCAGACCACATGATCCCATACATAAAAAAATCCCAAAGAATCTACAAGAAAGCTAGTAGACTGCTAGTGGAACTAATAACTGAATTCAGCAAAGTGGTGATAGATACACACAATACAAAAAAATCAGTGGTATTTCTGTATACTAGGGAAAAATAATCAAAAAGGAAATCAAGAAAACAATTCTATTTACAGTAGCAACTAATAGAAAAAAATATTTTGGAAGTAGCTATTGAAACATAGTAATTTAAATCCAGCTCCACTTTGGTTTCTGCGAACATCAGGGTCTTGAATGGGGCAGGCCTGTCCTCCATAACCTAACATTAAAAGAAATCCTTATCAATATAGATAACCTTTCTCAAAGGAGAACTGGTAATATGGAGTGAGCCCTGTTTCAACGTGCTATAGTAGAAGCCCTGATTGGAAGAAAGAAATCATTATAGAAGATATAAAGGATTATGTGATTATTTTTCTTTCTCCAAGAAAAAACATTGTTACTTTGGTCTCCAAGTCTCTGAGAATACTTAAAAGACTAGATTAGGACCTAGCCTTGATCATTAACGCAAGCAGTGTAAAGCAAATATTCACTTATTTTTGATTAGACAAACAGATGGAAAGGATTCTGCTAAAAGAAAAAAAAAAAAAAAAAAAAAAAAAAAAGGCCAGAAAAAAAGGGGGAAGGGAGAAACTGGCAAAGTAATAAAATTTCACTCCAAATTGGCACTTGAGCCCTAGCAGCTGCAATATCAGGTGGGTATTTCCCAGGAGTTTCTATGCTTAGCAAAGATTTAAAATAAGTCTATAATTTAGGTCTAGAAGAAGTGACTGAAAATATCCAAAGGTATGTTGCATCTGTTTTTTTTTTAGTGTGTATATGTATTTGAATTAAATGCTTAATCTCATTTTAACCAAGAGATTATTTTCCTGGGGTGGGGGTGGGGGGTATGGGGGATAAGCATTCGTTGCTTTGTATTGTGATTTTATGTCACTAGTCTCAATTATCCATGGTTCTCTAGGCAGATAGCCTAATGAGGGCCATTAAACGCAGGCGGGGCCTATTACTAGAAATGCAGGCGCAAGTGCCTGAGGGGTAATAAATTGAAATTGAGCCCCCTTTAGTTATAGCAACTGTGACAGCCTCTTCTAGGACTCAAAAAGTCTGGGTCCTGATCCGCTCCCTTTGGTATAAGGTGTAAACTGCTGTCCTGGCTGCCACCTGTCTCATCAGCTCAACCACAGTCTCGCTGATGTTTTTTTTTTGCTATCACCTTTCTCCAATTCTTCCTCTTTGGCTATTTCTTCAGCCCTGCACCCTCAAACAACTGATTCTTCAGTTCTCCGGCCTTTTTAAAATCCAAAATTTACCTTAAATGCCCTCTTAGAACTGTTCAAGTCCACCATTACCCCCAGTCCAGGAATTCACAATAAAAATTAGCACCTTTAAAGACAATCACCCTCTGTTTAGTGGGAAGCCCTACATGGTTTTCCTTAAATTTTTTTTTTCCTTAAATTTTTACACAATTAAAATCGCACACTTTCTGCACATTCACTTAGCATTGCCCTGAGTCAAAATTGCTTTTTTTGCAAGAAGGTGCTTTTACCACACTAATACACATGAAAGTATTGTTACTAAAAGGAACCACCATATGAAATTATTACAGCTGTCAGGACTAGACATTAGTCCTCTTTGACTAAATATTAAACAAAATGAAAAAGGATACAAGAAAAAACCCGAGCTGATGAACACTAAAAGGGAGTTTTCTGTTATTTATCTTTTTTCTGTGGCAAAATCTGCAAATTCAAAACATCAATCAACCAATGTGTATTGGAGAATTCTGAATAATTTTCAAAAGCTAGCGATTATCATACAAAAATAAAAGATCTCTTTTTCAAAGACTGTTTATGTCATTTATGGATTTAGTAGGTTTTCATTTTATTTATTACAGTCTTTCCTCACATTTCAGCCCGAGTTTGAGGATGATAGGGGGTAGTAAGAGACAGACAGTTAAGAGCCAATATGATAAATTTTGCTTGTTAAGAGCTCTAATAAAAGAGGAAAAGGCTAAAACACACAACCAAATGGAGGTTATTGGATGATCCGTAGCCCCATCCTCAGCCCAGACCACCAAATCACTAGACTAATGGGAGCTTTCTCTTAACTACAAGAAGCAAGAGCCACGACAAATGACATTTAAAATGGGCATGCCTAAAGCTGGTGAGGTCAGCTCTGATCAGGACTCTATTTCCTGCATTAGGAAGTCCCTGGGCAAATCTGAAAGTGATTTAAGTTCTAAATCTCACCCAGATATCTCCATCTGAAACACTCTGACACCTTCTCCTCCTTCTCAGCTCTAGCTGCATCCACAGGGATTAAACATCTATAAAAGTACTGTGAAAGAATTGGAATAAAGGTAGATTTTAACCAGATTGCTTTAGAAATTGTCTCCTTCCTATTTGATGTTGGTAATTAACAACCAGATTCCAAGAATCCTACAATGTTAGAGCTAGAAAGGACATTTGAGATCATCAATTACAATTTCTTCATTAGAAATTGTAAATAATAGAAAAAGACAAGAGAATAACTGCCTTGCCAAGATGGCCTGAGACTGCTACATAGGCTACTCCAGTCTTAGTCCAATTCTTTTTTCATTGCATCATTGTACCTCACAGCAGGTAAACAAAAACATGTTGATTTTATCCATTTTAATACAAGTAATTTTCTAGATAGAGAAAACAAGCAGGTAAATGGTTATATGATGGTTTAAAAAACAAAACAAAACAAAACAAAAAAACCCTTACTATATACACCAAGGGTATTCAAGGCGGTACATATGAATCAAAAAAAAAAAAAGCAAAAGAAATTTCAGTGTCTCCAGGATTACCTGTAGTAGTGGTTCTCCCAATTCACCTGAGAAATAGAACACATTATCATTGTGAACTATGGGCTACTATGCCCTGATTCTCAGTGGTGTTACTACGGAAGGGCTCCCTGCACACACACACAGACACACATTTAGAAGGGTCTATCCTAATAAGGCAGCAATCAAAGTTTTTAAAAAGTCCCCCAAGCATGACTTTTGCCCTAGCCCCCACCCAGTAGAAAAATCACTGATCAAAAAAAATGGCACTCATGGAATAAACAAATGTTTATGGAGTATCTACTATGTACCAGGCACTGCATATAAGACGAACAAAACAGACAAAAAATTAATACTATTCACTGTTACTTTTAGAACTTAAAAGAGGCTCTTTTTATATAGCCAAGGTGCCAGACTTAACCACAAACCACTCTATTTGATGGTTCCTCAATCTCCTTGAGGAATCTGTATTGTCACTTAAACTATATGATGAAAAAGTCCCCATTTGGATTTTACCCCCGCCCCCAGCACTCCCCAGTCCCTCCCTCCTTAATTTTTCTCCTTAAAACTTATCACTGTCCAAGCAGATTATATAATTTACTTATTTATTGTAATAAATAGAATAAAATAAGTCCCAAGATGGCAAGAATTTTTGTCTGTTTTATTCACTGCTGTATACCCAGTACCTAGAACACATAGTAAATGTTCAATAAATATTTATTGATTAAATGAATGAAAAAATAAATGGCAACACTGCTACACTTGCCAATTCTACTTGGTAAATCCTCTTTTCCATCATGAACTTCTCATCATTCCCTTCAATCATTTTCCCATGCCCATGATACTAGCCCTTCATCCTCTTAGGAATTTTCCTACTGGCTACCTCTAGGCAGAGGTAGCCAGCTGGACTCCATGATCACATGATAACCCTCAGTTATACCCACCTACTTATCTTCCACTGCACCTGCTATGTCAACACTTAACCCTTTGTTATCTCCACCATCCAACTTATCTTAATCTTGGTTCGGTCCTTGGCCTTGCTAGAGAATTTCTTAGATTCTTGCTGGACTGGACCAATAACAATTCATGGTAGTACTCTATGCTTGAAATCTAGGGTTTAGCAAAGAAAGAGAAGGAGATTAAGAACTAGAACTAGGTTTGAAAAGTGGGTCTGATGTGTACTACTTGGTGTCTTTGGTTGTCAGCAACGTCTCTGAGCCTATCTTCTCATCTGTAAAATGTGGATAATAGTACCTACTTCACATCATGAATATAATATTTAAATTAAATAATGTATGTGAAAGCCTCTAGCAGATTTATGGACATGTACATAATAAATGTTAGTTGCTTTTCTTCTTTTTATTCAACATACTTCACTGACTTCCAATGATACCCTCACTCTTTTCAGATAACTCCTATTTTAACCAAGAAAATCCATGCTTTCTAGTATGAATTGTCTTAATTTTCCTCTTCCCTCCTTTCCATACCTGAATTCTATATCTCCATTCATTCTTTCTGATTCAGTAGTGTCTTTCTTCTTTTCTAAGATAAACTCTTTATCCATGCCAATAGTTTTCAACTCTGGCTGCACATTAGAATAATCTAGGGACCTTTCTAAAAAAAGGCACATGTGGGCCTTACCACAGACCAATTAAATACAAACATCTAGAAGTTGGGGGTATGATATCAGTATTTTTTTTAAGTTCCCCACGTAGGGTGCCAAGATAGCACAACATGGGAAAACATGATTTTTTCAACAAATAACACTGGAACTGAATACCCGTATTTAAAAGAATGAAGTTGGACCTCTTCCTTATACCATACACAATAAGTCAAAACGGATCGTAAACCTAAGTATAAGATCTAAAACTACGAAACTCTTAGAAGCAAACATAGGGAAAAAAACCTTCAGGATCTTGGGTAAATATACCATCAAAAGCACAGGCAACAAAAGAAGAAATAGATAAAGTAAAATTCATGAAAATTAAAAGCTTTTGTGCTACAAATGAGACCATCAAGAAAGTAAATAGACAACCCACAAAATGGGAGAAAATATTTGTAAATCACATATCTGCTAAAACACTTGTATCCAGAATAGAAAAAGAACTTTTACAACTCAATAATAAAAAGATAAGTAACTTAATTTTAAAATAGGCAAATTATCTGAATAGTCATTTCTCCAAAGAAGATATACAAATGACTAATAAGCACATGAAAAGATGTTCAACATCTTAGCCATTAGGGAAATGTAAATCAAAACTCAAATGAAATACCAACCACTTCTTACCCACTTGTATGGTTAGAATAAAAAAGACAGATAATACTAAGTGTTGACAAGGATGTAGAGAAACTGGGCCCTTTATATACTGCTGGTGGAAATGTAAAATAATACAGCTACTTTAGAAAACAGTTTGGCATTTCCTCAAAATGATAAACAAAGATTTGCCATATGTCCCAGCAATTCCACTCCTAGGTAGAATATCCATGAGAAATGAAAACACATGTCTACACAAAAACTTGTATGTGAATATTCATAGCAGCATTGTTCATAATTGTCAAAAAGTAGGAACCCAAATGTCCACCACTGAAGATAAGTAAAATGTCATATCCATACAAAGGAGTATTATTCAACAATAAAAATGAAGTCCTAATACATGTTACAATATGGATAAACACTGAGAATATCATGCTAATTGAAATAAGTCCATCCCATAAGACCATATATTGTATGATTTTATCTATATGTAATGTTCAGAATAGGAAAATCTATATATAGAGAAAGTAGATTAGTGGTTGCCTTAGGCTGAGGGCATTGAAGGAAAATGAGGAGTGACTGCTAATGGGCATCAGGTTTATTTTGGGGATGATGAAAATGTTCTAAAATTGATTGGGGTGATGGTTGAATAACTCTTTGAATATACTAAAAAACATTGAATAATTTTAAAAAGGAAAGAAAAGTTTCCCCAGGTAATTCTAATGTTAAAGTCTGTTTCCAGAGATACAACATGTGCCTGGTAATTTACCTTCTAGATTCCTTGGGGGTGGAGAATGAATCTTCTATATATTTGTCATTCCATATCCTTACAGCATAATAACCAATACAGAAAGAACTATTTTCGGAATGGAATTTTTTTTAAGTAGTAGAGTATTCTTAGGGACTGTTCTTTATTCCATTCAAAATTTCAAGAATTGAGCTGCCACCTGGCAGAATTGGTTATTTTGACTACCTTGATTCATTTGAGCTCCCCAAGCAATTATACACTGCAAACCAAACGGACTGGTTTTGGCATCTAAAGTATGGTTGTTTGGTCATATACCAGTGGATGTGGCCTCTGGCCCTTAGGAACCACTCTTTTGGCAGTTCCCTAGGACACAGCTCTGATTTGACTGACTTTGTTTACTAAATAAATTAATTCCTACTTCTGGAGTAGCTTCAATTTTAAACAGAAAGCCATCTATTGACATTCACTGATACACAAGATTTTATTGTTTGATATTAAACAATTAAGAGTTATTGTTTTTTTTTCTACAAGTACCCTATACATGAAAATAAATATAATCTAGAATACAGCCAGTGGGAATGGGGAAAGAGAGATATTCTATATCCACTTTGTGCCTTAATGGGATAGTTTTACTTTAATAAATCCAAATGCCCAATGTATTACTTTTATGAAATAAAGCTCTCTCAGAAAAATATATATAAAAGACCAAGTCTGATGAACATTTCTTAAGATGAGTCTGATTATGTAAACATGCTTTTTAAAAATTCTTAACAATTCAGTCTTTTGATCTAGTAGACTACGATAATTTAAAATAACTTTGAAATTGCTACTTTCAACAAAGTCTCTGAAGATACATTAAAAAAAGAAAATGCTGAGATAACTCATGATGTTTACATATATAGGAAATGGTGTCTAAAATGTTACCTCATTTGTTCAACCCAACAAGTAAAAAATAGTAAAATATGAAACCATAGCTGTCTAAGACAAAGATCTAATTTAGCAGAGGTTTTCACTTCTCTTATAACTCTAGTGAGTTCAAATGTGCTCAGAAAAACAAAATGAAAGCTGAGTGAGGGCAATGCCAAGATGAGAAACAAAAGAAAATTCGAAATCCTCAAGCATGATGATTTTGAAATTAAATATGAGTTCACAGTTAGAAGATTCATTAAAAAGATATTGCTTGACCCACAATTTAGAAGCCTTGCTTCATGAAAAAAGATAATATAATTTCAGAACTAAGTATTGGTTAATACAAGGTAAATATGACAAGATTTTATGATAAGAAACAATAGGCATTTTTCTTTTTCTCTCACTGGAAAGAACAACCAGGTGCATGTTGCAGACTAGTCTTTAAATTTCTCAAAGTAAGGCAGTTGGAAAATGCTATTAGATTATTGGGGTTAGGGAGCTGCCCCAGGGGCAGAACATGTCACAGTGTCACATCCCTCTCAATTACTATCACAACTTTCACCGGAATACACAAGAGCCTTGGAAAACAAATTCAATCACAAATACTTTTTGTTAAAACTACAAGCAAACTATCACACCAACTTAACACATGGAGCATATCAAAACTTACCCATGTTTTCCAAAAACAGTGGAATAAACTATTTTCAGTTGGAAGAATACCTTAGAAAAATACTCATACGCATTTCTATGCAATATAATTATGGGACATAGTAAGAAACCGTATCTTAGTTTTCCTTAGGGGATACTTCAAAAAATTAGAATTTTAAGGAAAATCCTCCTTTTGCCTCTAGGACAGACATTTAGGTTTCTCCAGACAGTGTGCATAAAATATATAGAGTGACATAAAGAGCTACAAACGTGTATAAATATACTACGATAGCTCCCATAATAAAAGCTTTTGAAAAAATGAATGAACAAGTACTCAACTTCCCCAAATTGCAATCTCAAGATATTGACTGTTACACAATGATAAAACAAAGGCAAGGTGAAGGGTGAAAAAAGACAGAAAGGACAGCAGAAAGGAAGACAAGTGCTCAGCAGGGGAGAACCCGCTCTGTCTAGCTGGCCCCGCTTTCCCCAGCACCGTTCTGGCGATCTGGGCTTTTCCTTTGAAACCATCTACATCACCTCTCAGAGAAATGAGTCTCCCTTTAAGGCACGCCAAGCCAGCATCCGGAGGTAACGTGCAGAACCGTAAATGAAAAATGTCCACGTCTAGCAGGCAGACAAGCAAAGGAAACCCAGCTGTCAGTTTCAGAGGCTCCTAGCTGTAACGGGGTTTCAGGTTTCTCTCTGCCTCTGTCTCTGTCTGTCTGTCTCTCTCACCGTGTCTGCCTCAATAATATCAGTTTTCTAATCACCTCAATAAATACATTTTCCATTTGTCCTTGTGAAATTAATGGCAATGAAACAGAAAAATAGAGTTCAATACTCACGACAATGAAGAATTCCTACACATGCTGTTCCATTTTCTTGCTTTAGAAGATGGAAGCGTAATTAAAAAAAAAAAAAAAGCCTTGCAGAATTAGGAAAATGAAGGGGAGGGGGATTCCACCCACACAACCCTCCATCCCACTGCAAAGGAGTCCAAAGGCTTGCTGACGTCACAGATTCATGAATGGATGTAAATTGGGCTGGTTTAGGATTCCGCACAGACTTCGCCGTGGTGTGTGCCATGAAAAAGAAAGGGTGGGTCCAGAGAAGGCCTGTCCAATAGGCTTCAGGCAATCATGGCCTGCCTTCTTTTAGAAGGAATCTGGTCACAGAATAAACAGAGCCCACCAATCAGGCACCTGCCCCTTCCTTCAGCTAGACTAGCTGCTTGAGGAGGTATGTGTGTATATGTGTATGTGTGTGTGTGCGTGTATTTAAAGCAGTGATAGTCATGAAAACATTATTTATCGCGATTGAATGAGAAAGTCAAAATAGAATATCAAAGCTACCAAAAATCATATAAAAGACATCACATAATCTTGTATTCATTGGACCTATTTTCTTTAACCCTTTGCTTGCTGTTAAGCAATGTGCCTTTGTTAAAAATAGAGAAAAATTTTCTACAACTGGTGACCTGTGGACATGCACACCCAGAACAAGATTTATAAAAGCAAAATCATATGGAAAGGGTGCATGGAAATAATAATCTAGTGATTAAGGAAATATAAACATACAAATATAAGACAGTAGTACATGGATGTAATTGTTTTGTTTAACAATAACTTCTTGCTTATCTTTGTGATGCATCAAAACTGAGTGTTAAAGTGTAATTTACTGCTACATTTAAATAAGGTAAAACATTTCCTCATCAGTTTATATAACTTCTGACATTCAATTAAGACACAGTTCCAAAGAGGCTTTCTAATGAATCCTAGAGCAAATTTTGGTTTCAATAAGATGCCTTATTATTAATAGTAAAAACAGCTGTATTAAATTCACTCAAAGGGCTAGTGCCATTTCTTACTCTTTATTTACAATTTTTTCTAAGCTACACAAAAGTGAAGATTAATATAATTTACTACCTCTGTACCCCATCATTTCATTTCACAATTATCAATATTTTACCAAAACTGATCACAACTTTTTTTAGAACTTGGGAAATGGTCTCAAATCCTTGAAACTGGCACAAATAGTGGTTAATGTAAGACCTCAGTTATGAGGTATCAAATGACCAAAAACATTCTGAACAGAAATCTGCTCTCTCAGTCAGATTATTTTGTACAGCTAGAGAAGGAAACTGGTACCTGTTTCTATTTGGTTGTGGAGAGTCCAAACCAGAGACATAAACTTTCCAGGACTATTTTACACACAGCAAAGATAAATGTAATTTTGCACATACTCAAGCAATACAATATTATTGACAAACAACTTATTCAACAAATTTCTCAAAAGGAGTTTGTTGTGACTATCACTATGGAAAAAACAGACCCAAAGTGGTTTATCCAGGTAAGATGGGAGTGATCAAGACTTTGTAGTATTGGTACATTCCTAGTAGGCCTGATTATTCCATATAGTCCTATATCAACATATCCATGCACCAAGATTATTTTAGGACCCACTGGAAAGAAGATGAAGAAAGTACATTGTTGTATCTTTTAACAGCAATCAAAGCCATCCTGGAAGACACACTAAAAAAATCAGATTTATAGAAAACATTTTTTTCTTTCAGTATAATACATATTAATTAACAGAAAGGGGGTAACTCCTTTGTAGAACATGTTAGTAAGATGACCAAAACTATTACAGAATCTAAGAAGTTTGCTGTAAGGTCAGACAGCAACATCATTACTAACAATAAGTCTATCTGGGATGGAGGTAGTCGCTACAACTATTAAACAAAACAGGATCTATAAATGCCTCTAATAGCAGTCACCTAGATTGGCAAATAAAAACTAGCTGGCTCTATGAACTTGCTACTTTAATAGGATGAATTTGGTCTGGGTTAGGATGTTTCCCTATAAACACAGAAATATCAACTGGGCCACCAAAATTTCTCCATGTCAAATATCACGGGAAATCATTGGGAAGATAAGTTATCTCCCCAAAATTGTAGAAAGTGTAGAGGTCATTCTCAGAGGAAGCTATTGTTGTTTGGGGACAGAGGGAGCTAGGGAGAGCATGAAAAATGTACATTTTAGAATAGTAGTGCCCAAGAGACTTCTTGTGATGATGGATATGTTCTATAATCTGCACTAATACAGTAGCCACAAGTGGCTATGCAGCATTTACCATGTGGTTAGTATGACTGAGATACTAAATTTTAAATTTTATTTAATTTTAATGAATTTACATTTAAAATAGTCATATGTGGTTGTGGCTCCTGTATGAAGTATTGCAAGTCTAGTGATATCAAGCCAAGTCTCTTCATCACAAGTTATTTTTTATTTCAGCATTTGGGCATGCTGAGTGTAGAGGACTTGAAGCGATTATCAATGTGAATAAGCTCTTTTAAGAAACAAATGAACCTCTTCAGATTTCAGTAATGACTGGAAGATGACTTTGGTCTCATTATGCAGGAAGAAATTCACAACTTATCAGGTAAAAATCTAAGAACAGAAACTGAGGTAAAATTATTCTGCTATAAACATATGTACTATTTTACTTTTTGGTTTTTTGGGAAAAAAATTTGTGGGCTTTTTAAAAAGGGAAAATGACTCATTTGAGACAGAATATAAGAGGAGTCCAAAGTATCATGACCAAGTGGCAATCTCTGACAGAAATATCAGTAAAAAAGAAAGAACACAGTGATATTATTATCCCTGTAATAATTTCTAAGTAAATGACAAAAATGCTAATGCATGAAGACTCAGATTCCCTTCACAGGCAACAGTGTGTTTTTGACAAGGGTGCAGAGTTCACTCAATGGGGAAAGCATGGTATCGTCAACAACGGATGCTGGGAAAACTGGATAGCCACATGCAAATGAGTGAAAGTGGACCTCACACCATATACAAAAATTGACTCAAAATGGATAAACGTCATAGATGCAAGAGCTAAAACCTTAGAAGAAAACATAGGGAAAAACCATCAGGATCTTGCAGTAGGCAATGGATTCTTAGATATGACATCAAAAGTATGAGCAATAAAAGAAAAAATAGATATGTTGGGCTTCATCAAAATTTAAAACTTCTGTGCATTAAAGGATATTATCAAGAAAGAGAGGGAGGCGGCTGTGGCTCAATCAGTAGGGCTCCCGTTTACCATATGGGAGGCCCCGGGTTCAGTTCCCGGGGCCTCCTGGTGAAGGCAAGCCCGCCCGCACGACGTGGTTAGCTGACCCAGCGAGCACAAGCAGCAAGGGGGGGATAAATGAATAAATAAATAAAATCTTTAAAAAAAAAAAAAGAGAAAAGACAACCAACAGAATGGGAGAAAATAGTTGAAAACCATATATCTGATAAGGTTTAATATCCAAAATATATAAAGATCTACAACTTTATATAACAACGAAAACACAAACAACCCAATTAAAAAATAAGCAAAGGACTTGAATAGACATTTCTCCAAAGAAGATATACAAATGGCCAATAAGTGCATGAAAAGATGCTCAATATCATTAGCTGTTAGGGAAATGCAAATCAAAAACACAAAATACTATTTAACCCACTAGGATGGCTATTATTTTTTTTAAAAAGAGAAGATAAGGGTCAGCAAGTGTTTTAGTTTGCCAGGCTGCTATGATAAATACCACACAATAGGTTGGCTTAAATAACAGGAATGTATTGTCTCACAGTTTTCAAGACTAGAAGTCCAACATCATCTGCTCAGTCATCTGAATTTCCTCAACTCAAAAGAATTTTAGCCATATTGGATTAAGACCCACTCTCTTTTCTGTTTGGCCTCACCTTAACTAATAACATCTTCAAATGTCCTATTTGCAATTGGGTTCACATCCACACCCTGACAACCATTAATAACATATTCAAAGATACTATTTACAAATGGGTTCATACCCACAGGATCAGGGGTTAGTACTCAAATATGTCATTTGTGAGGGACATGACTCAATCCCTAACAATAAGGATGCAGAGAAATAGGAAATCTTTAACATTGGTGGGGAAAAGTGATGCAGCTTCTGTGGTAAACAGGTTGGTGGTTCCTCAAACAGTTAAACGGAATTATCATATGAACCAGCAATTCCACTTCTAGGTATGTACCCCCAAAGAATTGAAAACAAGGACTCAAAGAGATATTTGTACATCTGTTTATAGCAGCACTATTCACAATAGCCAAAAGGTAGAAGCAACACAAGTGTCCATCAACAGTTGAGTGGATAAGCAAAATGTGGTAAAAACATAAGTGGAATATTATTCAGCTGTAAAAAGGAAGGACATACTGATACATGCTACAACATGGATGAACCGTGAAGACATCATTTTGAATGAAATAAGCCAGATACTAAGGGACAAATATTATATGACTTCACTTACATAAAATACCCAGAATGAGCAAAGTCATAGAGAGATTACAGGTTATGGAGCAGGTGGTGGTGATTGGAGGAGAGAATGGAGAGTTATTGTTTAATAGGTACTGGGTTTGGGAAAATGAAAAAGGTTTACTAATGGAGAGTGGTGATGGTAGCACAATATTGTGAATGAATTAATATCACTGGATTGTACACATGAGAGAGGTTAAAATGGGAAATTTGGTAATGTATATAGGTTGGCACAATAATTTTTTTTAAAAATGCTGGTATAGCGATCTGCGTTCAGATCCTAGCTCTGCCACTTATTAATTATGTAAGTTCAGGTAAACACAAATTTTAGTTTCTCATTATTAAATGGAGATAATAATAGGCTCTGCCTCTTATATGAAGGTTAAATAACCTAAAGCATGTAAAGAGTTTAGCATAGTACCTGCTATATAGGTACCCAGTAAATGATAATGGTAGCTGTTTTTGTTTGTTTTGTTGTTGTTGATGCTGTTATTCAAATAGTATGAAATCATTTTACTCCCTCAACAAGGGAAATTTCAACAACTGTGCAGATCCAGGAATCAAAACCTCACGTAAGACCCTACCTCACACCATATACAAATATCTACTCAAAATGGATCATAGACCTAAATATAAAATCCAGAACTATAAAAGTCCTAGAAGAAAATGTAGGGAAGCATCTTTAGAACCTTGTGTTAGGCAATGGTTTCTTAGACCTTACACCCAAAGCATAAACAACAAGAGAAAAAATAGATAAATGAGACCTCATCAAAATTAAAAAACTTGTGTGCCCCAAAGGACTTTATCATGAAATTAAAACAGCATATGGTGGGAAGCGGCTGTGGCTCAATCAGTGGGGCTCCCGTTTGCCATGTGGGAGGCCCCGGGTTCGGTTCCCGGGGCCTCCTGGTGAAGGCGAACCCGCCCGCACGGCGTGGTTAGCTGACCCAGCAAGCACAAACAGCAAGGGGGGGATAAATGAATAAATAAATAAAATCTTAAAAAAAAAAAAAAAAAAACAGCATACGGAATGGGAGAAAATATTTGGAAACCATATATCTGATAAGGGTTTGATATACAGAATATATAAAAAAATCCTACAAGTCAACAATAAAAAACAAACAGCCCGTTTAAAAATGGGCAAAAGACTTGAATAGACATCCAAAGAAGATATACAAGTGGTCAAAAAGCACATGAAAATGTGCTCAACATTATTAGCCATTAGGGAAATGCAAATCAAAACTACAATGAGCAGCAATAGTCCTCTGAGTGTAGGGACAGTGCCTGTCAAAATAGGATGACCCACTGATGTTTTTTTTTGTTTTTTTTTTGTTTTTTTTTTATTGATGACTACCCTTGTGAGTCTTTGCTTTTGTAAATGAGACTTAGCCTGCAGTTGTGGGGTGCCTAAGGGTTGCCACCTGAGAGCCTCCTTGTTGCTCAAATGTGGCCTCTCTCTAAGCCAAACTCAGCATATGATTGCATTACCTTCCCCCCAACGTGGGACATGACTCCCAGGGATGAGCCTCCCTGGCAACGAGGGATTAATACCAAGTGCCAACTGGCAGCTTTGTGCAGTGGCAGTATCGTAGCCAATGAGGTTTATCTGAGGCACGATTATTGCTAATTGAAAACTTTTCCCAAGTGCCAACTGGCAACACAACTGGAAAAAGACCTTGAATAAAAGGGGGAAACGGTAAAGACAAATGAGTTCAAGTGGCTAAGAGACTTCAAAGAGAGTCGGGAGGTCATCCCAGAGGTAACTCTTACGCACACCTCAGTAGGAGCTCATAGAACATCTAAGTGCCTATCACCCCACTCAGTGGAGTTCCTGAGAGCTCTGGAGACACCCTGGTCCTATATAAGGGGGGATAGCCCCAGAGACTGATGCCTTATCAGTGGGTTCTATTTTGGAATCTGTGCTCCTGAGAGTGACAGAATTAGACTCAAATAAGTCCTCCCTGCACATGGTTCACCAGTCCCTTCTATTCAAACCTACATGTGATGCTGGAGTTTCTTAGGTATACTTCCAGAGACTGGAGCCTCCCACCTACCTATGTGCCAGGTGTGCATGAAATCTAGGTGGAGCTGCAACTCCTACCCTACAGCTCAATGGACTCATCCAAGTCACCTGGTGAGGAGACAACGATGGGAAATGGCCATCCCAGGGAATGGAGAGGGCCTGCATCTGCAGGCAGGATCATCCCACCCACCATATCCATGGGATATAAGCCCTCTCTCACTTGGAGTTGGAGTGGACATCACCATCCCAGTCGCCTCTGGATTGGGGGAAGAACTATGGACTAGAGTGGACTTGATGGTATTCTCTTGCTCACATATGGTGATTCTTGCAATGCAAGAAATTATAACAATGAGGTGGAGCCAGTGGCCACTTGACAGTTTTTGGGTAGGGAGGGGATGAGCAGTTGAAATACAGGGGCTTCTTTGGGAGTTGGAGGTTGTCCTGAGTACTGTTGTGGCAATGGATGTAGGCCATTTTCAATCAGCACACACCACTCAGAACTGAGTGGGAGAGAGTGTGGTCTACAGTGTGAACTGTGGTCTATGGTTGGTGGCAAGGCTCCAGGATGTGTAAGTTCATTGAGGTTGGTGGGCCACACTGTGGGAGATGTATGTGTTGGATGTGGTGGGAGGTGTGGGAGGTGGGCAACATGGGAATCCGAGTGGGTTCCGTGTAATATTTTAGGTAATCTAAGCACCTCTTAAAATATATGTATATATATATATATATATAAATAACATTTTTGTAAGCAAATACACATATATGCATATATATTTATATATCAAAAAAATAAATAAATAAAACACTGTATTTGAATATAAAAAAAAAAACTACAATGAGATACCATTTCACATCTATTAGAATGGCTACTATTTAAAAAATGGAAAATTACATGTTTTGGAGAGGATGTGGAGGAACAGAAACACTCATTCATTGTTGGTGGGAATGTAAAATGTTGCAGCCGCTGTGAAAGACAGTTTGGCAGTTAATCAGAAAGTTAAGTATAGAATTACCATATGATCCAACAATCCCACTTCTAGGCATATACCCAAAGAATTGAAAACAGGGGCTTGAACAGATATTTGCAGACCAATGCTCATAGTGGCATCATTCACAATTACCAAAAGATAGAACCAACTCAAGTGTCCATCAACCAATGAATGGAGAAATAAAATGTGCTATATATATATACATATACAATGGAATATTATTTAGCCATAAAAAGGAATGTAGTCCTGATACATGTGACAACATGGATGAACCTTTAAGACATCATGTTGAGTGAAATAAGCCAGACACAAAAGGACAAATATTGTATGATCTCACCTATATGAAATAATTAGAATAAGTAAACTCATAGAGTCAGAATTTAGAATATAGGTTACTGGCGGATGGGTTGGGGATAGGGAATGGGATGTTAAGGCTTAAAATGTACAGAGTTCCTATTTGGAATGATGGAAATGTTTTGGTAATGGGTGGTGGTGATGGTAGCACAACACTGTTAACGTAATTAACAGTACTGATACATATATCTGAATGTGGTTAAAAGGGAAATGTTACATTGTATATATGGTAATATAATTTTTTTTTTAATTCTGGGAACTATACTACACAAAGGGTGAATTCTACATTAAACCATGAACTATAGTTAATAGTACAATTATAAAAACGTGCTTTCATCAGTTGTAACAAATATACCATACCAATGGAAGGTTTAGCAGAATCACTATCATTGAGTTACACTCATATTATGGCCTCAACATGAGGTCTTCAAGGTTTATCAAGAATTATTATAAGAAACAGCCATATTGCTTTTGCATTGTTCATTACCATGCTCGATGTCTCCTATGGAAGGAGTTAACGTAAGGAATTCATTTTAGAATTTAATACAATGGAAAAGTTTTCTGTTCTTGGAGAATTATTACCTTTTAGATGGTAACATGTAAACCGCTGTATTTTTTTTCCTCCTGCTGCTGGGAAGCTCAAAGCCAACTTTTATGTTCAATTATATATTTTTTTAGCTTTTGTGGTTAGCATATTTGCTTTCTCTTCCATGTTTTAGCTTTGATATCCCTGTTGTTAACTTTATTGTATAAATATATTTCTTTCATGACAAACCCTTAAATCTGTGTTGAAAAGGGAGACTAGAAATAT
This sequence comes from Tolypeutes matacus, assembly GCA_026826555.1. Lineage (NCBI taxonomy): Eukaryota > Metazoa > Chordata > Mammalia > Cingulata > Chlamyphoridae > Tolypeutes > Tolypeutes matacus. The sequence continues at coordinate 43,855,380 of JAKSZT010053887.1, forward strand.
ATTTTTTTATTAAATACATATTTATTAACTTTAAAAAATATGTTGGTAAATTCTAAAATCATTTTAATTGGGAAAAAAGAAAACCATAAAGGTACACACAATTATGGCAGACTTTGTAGACTATTATGAGTTAACTGAATTTGAAATCTTCAATATTTTTTTATCAAAGGATAATAAAACATCTAGTCAGCTGTAAAAAAGCAATTGCTTAAAGATTTCATATGCCATTTAGAATAAATCTTAACAGTTTAATGAAGTTTTAATGTATTATCCCTGTCAAAAGGATGACTACTACTGAGGGCTATAAAAATTCTTCTCCGACCAATAACGCAAATGCACTGAAACAAATCAAAAGCAAACGGATTTCTCAATTAATAAAATATTTAACATCTCCAAAACACACCATTCCATAATATAAAAATTCTGGCAGGATTCCATAAATCAAACCTTTGTGGGACTAAAAACAATATCTTGAGTTTATAAAGACACTTAACCTATCAAAAGAACAAAAGGAAACTTTATACATTACTCATTCACATGGAGTCAACTACTTTCTGAGAGCTTATGTAAAAAAAAACTTTAACCATCAAACTTCTATTTTTCTGATCCTGTTTTAACTTTACAAACCCTTTTTTTAGCTGGATACAAGTTGGCATTTCCACTTTAACCACATAGTACAGGCAATGTAATTGAAGATCAAAATATGAGAGTAGTGGACATCTCCCACTTTTTAAAAGGTTTGCCCTGCATATTCTGCATTTGAGGAAACTGTCTCTCCCTCACTCTCAGGTCATTTGGTTCAGATGCAGCTGACCCACCTGAAGCTAGGGCTCCAAGAATGAGCATGTGACCCAAGCCTGGTCAATTCCTCTCCCGGGGTCGTAATAATAGATCCACGACCCAAGACAGCCAATTAGAGTCATCAAGATATCCCCAGGACGTTTGCTACAACTACTGGGGGGTGGGGTGAGGGGAGGCATATTTGTTTCATTGGGATACCAATAATAAAGACAATGTAAACAGAGTGCTGTCATTTTTGTTCACATATAGCTCAGAGGTAAGCAGACCTGAGAGATGAAGGAAGAAGACAGATTTCTGATAATAGTGACAATACCTAGACTTAATCAGGACTGATGCCAATTACTCTGCTGGACCTCCCAATTACATAAGTCAAGAAATCCCTTCTCACTATTCCCCCCTTTGCAGGGAGTGGGGCTTAAACCAGTTTGATAAAGGTTTCTGTCACTTACAGCCAAAAGAGTCCTTATTAATACATCATTAACTAATTTTCTTAAGTCATACTGAAGAAGCCCCAATTAATTTCAGATTCCCTGTATTGAGAGTTACTTTTCTAACACTAATAACTTCACTACTTTGGTATATTAACTCTTAAATTTTTTCTAACTCTCACATAGTGTTTGTACTTTCTCAACTGTACATTATTTTTCTTAGTTTTTTTTTTCATTTAAAAAATTTTGTTGAAGTATATCATTCATACATGAACATACATAAACAATAAGTGTATTTTTAAAAGTTGTGGGGAAGCAGCTGTGGCTCAATTGGTTGGGCTCCTGTTTACCATATGGGAGGCTGCGGGTTTGATTCCCAGGGCCTCCTGGTGAAGGCAAGCCAGCCCGCGTGGCCCGGTGAGCTGATGCAGGAAGATGAAGGAACAAAGGAGACAAGCAGACACAGAAAAACACAAAGCAAAATGGACACAGAGAGCACAAGCAGCAAGGGGGGGATAAATAAATAAAATAAAAGTTATGAACTTACAAAACAAACTTGCATATCATCATACAGGGCTCCCATACATCACCCCACCAACACTTTGCATTGTTGTGAAACATTTGTTACAAACTATGAAAGAGCATCCTCAAAATATTACTACCAACTATAGCCCATATCTTACATTTGGTGTATTTTTCCCCCAACCCACCTGATTATTAACACCCTGTATTAGTATTATCTATTTATCGCTTATGAGAGAACATTCTCACATTTGTTCTCTTAACTATAGTCCATCTTCCACCACAGGATTCACTGTGTTATACTCAACTGTACAACATTCTCAAGACTCAATGACTTTCACAGAAATCTTTCTACTGTTCAAGCTGTAATTAATCCAGGTTTTAAAATATATTATCTTGAAACCCTGGGTAAGTTACTTAATGTTCTGTGTTCCACGTAAAATGGAGTTAAGTATAGGTTTAAAATAGCACTTCGACATGGTAAACAGTCAATGTTAGCTAGCTATATTAGTCAATAACCTCAAAATCAAAGTCAGAACTAAACTTATCTTTCATATCTCTGCCTTGCATGCACTTCCTCATTGATTATTGCTATACTGTGGTAGACAGATTATAACTTTGAATCCCTTAAATTACTTAGTATTTCTCTCTATTCAGAGATCATAAACACCTAGTTTTCCTATGATCTGCCCTTTTCCTGACTTTCATTTTAAAGTCAATTCTCAATTCTCTGTCTGAATATCCACTTTAAGGACTGCCTCCTCTGATTAGTCTCTGCGTGTTGAAGGAATTTAAGCACAAGTAAAATATAAATAAAATGGCAAAGCTTTTGCCAAAGGACTTTTTTCCCAAGTGAAAAAAATCATTTTATCATTTACTAATTTGAATTATCTGTGCCACTACCTGCTTCCATTAATGAAGACAAGCTTTATTGTTGAGTACAATAATAATATAGCTACAAATTATCAATTTGTGTTACATGTCAAACATTGTGCTAACAGTCCTGCATAAACACCTAATATAATCCATCCTATGATATGAGAGAGGCATTTTAATTCTCGTAGATGAAGAATGGTAAGACATAGAAAGGCTAAATAACTTGGCAAGGTCACAAAGCCAACTTGAAAAAAAAAAAAAGGACTTCAGAACCTATGCTCTTATTATGTTAAATGTTCTATAAGATAATTTAACTAGGAGTCTCACACTAGAAACATCCAACATATTGGATATGCTTTAGGAGAAACATTTTTTAAAATTATGCCACAGTAATTAGAGGAAGTACGGCCCATTTTAAGGCTTTGATCCATAGGTTGTGACTAAACACATGGGCAGCTGGATCTGTGATAGAAGTAAGGACAGCAAATAGGCAAATGGAAAAACAATCTGCTAGAGCCTATTTTATGAAGTGAACTGTCCATGACTTCCCAGGTAGACTCTGAAAAAAAAAAAAAAAAAAGAGGCACCCAAAATATTTATTTCTGACAGATTTAGATATTTTATGTTTGAAAAAATCGAAGTTTTCATGGAAAAAATCAAAATTTTATTAAACCTCATTATGTATGTACAGCTAACCATTACATTACCATTGTTTTGAGGACTTTTTTTAGAGGAGGGCTGAGAAGGACTACTGATGCTTAATGTATGTAAAAGTTTTTAATTAACTTTACTGTAAAAGTGTGGAAATGTATAGAGTTGATAGTAACATGTTATAGTGAGTAACAGCTGGTTTATAAATGGGAATGTGGCTAGAAAGGGTAGTCTAGGGATATAAATGTCAATTGAAAGATAGCTAGAAAATAATCTAGGGGCTGAATAACTGTGAACCCAGAGGTGGATGAGAATTGTGGTTGATGGTACAGACGCAAGAGTGTCCTTTGTGAGCTAGAGCGGATGTACATCACTATTGCAGGATAGACAGAATGTGGAGAAGCATGGGAAAAATACAACTGGAGTGCCTTATAGACTGTGGTTAACAGCAATACTGTAATATTCATGTATCTGTGCCAAAGATGTACTGTGTTGCTAATGGGGGAGAGTGGAAAAAGTGTGCCAAATGTACCCTATGGACCACGGTTGGTGGTAATAGTCTGATGATATTATCTCATAATCAGTAACAAATGTTCCACCATTTGTGTGGTGTGTTGATGAAGGGGTGTTGTATGGGAATTCTACACATGTGCATGATTGTTTTGCAAGTTCACAACTTCTGTAATAAAAATATATTTAAAAAAATAATAATAGGGTAGTGGGTTGGGGGGGAAACACACAAAATGTAAGATAGGGACTATAGTTAGCAGTAAGATTTTGATGATATTCTTTCATAATTTGTAACAAATGTCTCACAGCAGTGCAAGGTGTTGGCGGTGGGTTGATGTATGGGACCCCTGTATGACGTAATGCATTGTTTTGTAAATTCACAACTTTCACTATGCATATTGTTTATGTATGTTCATATATCAATGATATTAAAAAAATAGGCTGGGTTGAGGGGAAAATACACCAAATATAAGATACTTTGGTTAGAAGTAATATTTTAAGGATGCTCTTTCATCATGTGTTAAAAATGTTTCATAACAATGCAAGATATTGGTGGTGGGGTGAGGTATGAGAGCCCTGTATGATGTTATGCATGTTTGTTTTGTAAGTTCACAACTTTTACTATATACTTATTGTTTATATATGTTTACATATGAGTGATATACTTCAATAAATTTTTTAAATGAAAAAGTTAAACAAAAACAGAACACACACACACACAGATACACAGCCAAAAAAGCAATTCTGCCACACACTCACCTACATAGCCACAGGGATTTCCCAGAGTAATTAAAATTGCATGCATTTCAAAAGTATTGCGCAATGCTTTTTTTGATATTTTTAAAGAGTAAGTGCTACAAATTCTAATTTTCAGAGTAAGTAATCAGTAAAACAAAAGTGTTATGTTCATATCCCTAAATATTTATGTATATGCTTTTTCCATTTTAAAGTGAACAAATTTTTGATAGATTCAAAAAGATGACAAAAAATACATTTAATTGACTCACATAATATATTTATATGAAATAAAGGGATTTTTAAGAAAGTATTTTTCAAATTGTAGTTGCAATCTATTAGTGGACCATGAAATTAATTTAGTGAGTTATGATCAGCATTTTAAAAATGAAATAAAATAGAAGAGAATAGAAAATAGTATATCACATATAGTCAGGTTAAGTATACTGTTTCAGGAAACTTTCATTTGTTATATATGTGTATGTACTTGGTCACTATGTAAATTGTATTACTGTGGATTGTGGTACAAAAGTTAAAAAAAAAACATTGTTCTTTGGTGTATTGGTGTATACATTTAATACAGATCTATTTCTTTTTATTCTTTATGCCTCATGTTATAAACCAAGCCTTTTACGCTAAAATATATTTTTTACATAATTATGCTGCTTTGGAGTTTCAGATATCTAAATTCTAGAAATAACAATAATCTAGAACAAATTTGGTCCTAGATATTCTTGTAAACAATCAACTGCACTTTCCAGTAAGCAAAAGTACTTTAAAGTAGGGTATGTGTGAGTCCTATTTTATATGTGAGAAAATTAAGGCACAGCTAGATTGGCTCATTTCATCAATCTCTATCTAAACTCTTAATCTATTGAAAACTGATTATACTTTTAAATTTTATCCTGTATTCTTGCTCCCCTCCCTTAAAGACCTGTTTTCAGTAGTGTAATGATTAAAAATAATTAAAAGGTGATTTTTTTTTTAAGTGGCATCCAGAGATGAAAATGCCAGTTCCTGGTATCAAGGAGTTTTGGTGAAATGAGTAACAATACAAAACAATATAAGTGCTAAATTAGTGAAGTAGACAGGTATGGTTTACTTGCAGTTGGAGAAGAACAATTCCAAAAAGGAAGTTGGGGATGAGAATATTTTTCCTTTACTGGAATTGTCCTGCACACAGCAAAATGTTCAGCAAACTGCCCCACACTCGTGCCTGGTGAAAGGTGTAATGGCCTAGGTGTTTGACAAAGCCAAAAAGCCCCCAACATGTTTGCCCCTCTAGGCACCAGGGGATAGGAATGCCCCAGTTTGAGACCTACAGGCTAGGCTACAGTGTGGTGCTCTATGCTGCCCTCTGTTGACACAAAAAGGTAAGAGCAGACCTTTAGCAGAAAAAGGAGTAAACTCCATCAGGGAAAAATACAAGTTCCTTGGAGAAAAATAAACCAAGGATGAAAATGCCTGGCGTTGAGAACCAGCAATAGTCTCAAAATTGTGGGGTGAGGCTGAAAAAAGGCTGTGAGCCATTCTTCCTGATCCATACCTGCACTTATAGCCAGTGCTTGCTGTTTGCCTTTGGCAAGCTGGCATGTTTGTAAAGGGAATAAAGGCTTGTCCTTACACAAACACACCCTGTCCTTATGCTGCAGTTTGCCCCACCATTCCAGGTTTGTACTAACACCCTTTTACCCCAGGCTTGAATTAACTCTTTCTTGTTCTCTTCTGATGGAATGATCATTGTGTGCTGGGTGGTTACAGTCATTTACAATAAGGAGGTGGACCTGGAGCTTGAAGGAGACAGTTCTAGGGAAACTGGATGAGAGAGAACAGAGACAAATCTTCTAAGGTAGTCCATATCAAACATAAAACCAGTCATGTACATACTAGTGTTTTTCAATCCCATATAAGATTATACTGTAAGAAAAAAAAAAAAAAGAAAAAAAAAAGATTATACTGTAGAAGTACAACAGATAAAGAACTGGAGTGGGTAAGATGTTAACACTGAGTCAGTAAACTGTGGCCTCAGTTTTTAAAATGAACCTCATACTACCAACCATAAATAAGCTCATACTGTGTAGCACTATAGTCCGCTCTTCATTATTCTCACTGATAAAACAGAGAAGACAAAACTCAAAAGCCTTTCATGGAGAGATCTGTTTCAGTTTATTCCTTAATATAATTAAATGTGATGTTCAGGGAATATATTTAAAACCAAATAATGAAATTCTCAGTTTTCCATTACATGTAATTGTTCTACCTATGAATCAGTTTCTATCATGCAGGTGACAATGCCCCACATTGGTTGCAGATCAGAGCTATCTCCCTTTCCTGGAATACCTGCTTACTTTAGGATTGTTAATAAAGAGAGAAATAAAAATTCTTCCCTTTTTGAGGCACCCGAATTTTTGAGACTTTTTTACTGCTGCTTTATCTGTATCCCAACTAATGTATCCTGTTACTAGGTGGTATGTGGCTATTTTCTAAATGAGATAAATAAGCTATGAGTGTTCTTGACATTCTGGAGAGAGATACTGACTCCCAGAATCAAAGAGCTGGAAGAAGCCTTAAAACTCTATCTACTCTGTCTCCTATTTTTACATATGAAGAAATCAGGGCTCAGAAATTTGTCCATTATCTTGGGATTTGTGGCCAAGCCTCAGAGTTCTTTGCATTATTACAATCTGTCTATCAGTGAAGTCACAGTGACTGCTAATGCTGCCTCTTTCTTTCCTTGGCACAGTCAGTTAAGATTCACTCAGTACTCCCGTAAGATAGAACGTTGTCCTTGGTTCTAAAGAAAAGCCAACAAGAATTTTAAAAATCACATATTTTTATTGTATGATTCTATTTATATAAAATGCAAATATAAATCAATTTATAAAGAAGAAATTAGATTAGTGGTTATGTAGGGCTGGGAAAGGACTGCTAAGGAATGTGGACTTTTTCTTTTTGGAGTAATGAAATTGTTCTAGAAATTTTTGTGGTGATGAATAAACAACATTGTGATTATACTAAAAGCTACCGATTATACACTTTGGATAGATGGTATGGTATATGAATATATCTCAGGAAAACTGCTTAGTAAATAAATAAATTGTGCAAGAACAGTCAGAAATAGCAGCTATGTACAGCAGGGGAAACACAGAGATTGAAAGGTGAAGAATTTTCTTGTTTGTTTATTTGTCTGGTTTTTGTTTATTATTATTATTAAAATAATGAAAGTGCTCTAAAAATTATTGAAGTGATGAATGCACAACTATGTGATTATACCAAATACCATTGTTTGTACATTTTGGATGAATATTATGCTTTATTAATATGTATCAATAAAATTGATCTATTTAAAAAATCACGTTTTGTCTCAAAGATATCTGCAACCTAACAGAAGAGAAAACACTAGCATAACTATATGGAATACATCTAGCAAATCAAGGACAAACAAACAAGAAATGTAAACACAAGCAATTACAGCCAGAGATCCAACAAGATATAAATGGTCAGGAAAGTATTAAAGAAGCATTTCATGATAATGAAAGTGCTTTGAAAGCACAGAAGACATGATTCAAGAATACTTGAATCAATTCACAAGTGCTCTGTTGAAGCCTAATTGAACAAACCAGGCTTTTTTTTTTTTTTTTTAAAGATTTATTTATTTATTTACTTTATCCATTTTAAACCTCCCCCACCCCCAGCCCCGTCTGCTGTTTTGTGTCCATTTGCTGGGCAATTCTCTGTGTCTGTTTCCTGCTCTCTCTTCTCCTCCTTCTCCTTCTGTCTTCACTGGGATTCGATCCTGGGGAACTCTGATGTGGGAGAGAGGCATTCTGCCACCTGCACCACCTCAGTTCCTATTTTTTTGGCACATCTCATCTTGGCTCTCCCTCATGTCACTCTCCCGTTACATCATCACCTCGCTGCATGGCTTGGTGGGGCCTTTTATACCCGTGTGCGGGGACTGGGGTCTCACCTGCTTGCAGGGCTTGATGGTGCGCCCGCACGCCTTCTATATATTTTTCTTTATTTACCGGGAGGTCCCAGGGATCGAACCTGGGTCCCTCCATATGGGAGACGGACACCCAAACATTTGAGCCACATCTGCCCCCCACTATATATCTTCAGTTCTCATAAAAATTCCTTTTTCCCTTAGCTTGGAAAGTTTTATACTTCAAACTCTTTAAAACCATCCCAAAGCCTTTAGCCTGGGGGTCTCTTCTGTGTTTCTTCATCAGAAGTCTCACTTCTAAGCCTTACCCTTCCTAACCATACTTCGTTGTATGTTCTTCATTGTACACAGCTTGCTATATTGTGCATGAAGAAAGGGACAGTTTTAGGGAGGCAAGAAAGAAGAAAATGAGAGGAGAGGGTCACTATGAGGTGGTTAAATTAACCTATTCATTAAAAAGAAAAAAAAAATCACTGAGCACTCAGTAGGTGCTTGGCTCCATTCTGGTGATAAAGACCTAGTCGCTGTCCTGAACTAGCTTACAGTCCAGAGTTAGAAACTTTCCTTTCTTCATACATGTTCACATAGGGTTAGAGTCAGGCTGGTATTAAGGGTAAAAGAATGCTTTACCCAAAAACTTAATCTTTGGAGTAGGGAAAACCACTCCAGACCACCTTTACTTTGTCCCTAAATCCCAATCTGTTTTCTCATTGTAAGGCAGCCTTAAAATAAAGGGTGAAAAAGAAGCCATATTTTTCTCTACAGTCTCTGTTGCTCCTGGTTCAGAACAAGGTAGTGTTTCTGCCATCAAAATCATCATTCAGGAGAGGGCCTGCATCTGTAGGCAGGATCATCCCACCCACCATATCCATGGGATATAAGCCCTCTCTCACTTGGAGTTGGAGTGGACATCACCATCCCAGTCGCCTCTGGATTGGGGGAAGAACTATGGACTAGAGTGGACTTGATGGTATTCTCTTGCTCACATATGGTGATTCTTGCAATGCAAGAAATTATAACAATGAGGTGGAGCCAGTGGCCACTTGACAGTTTTTTGGGTAGGGAGGGGATGAGCAGTTGAAATACAGGGGCTTCTTTGGGAGTTGGAGGTTGTCCTGAGTACTGTTGTGGCAATGGATGTAGGCCATTTTCAATCAGCACACACCACTCAGAACTGAGTGGGAGAGAGTGTGGTCTACAGTGTGAACTGTGGTCTATGGTTGGTGGCAAGGCTCCAGGATGTGTAAGTTCATTGAGGTTGGTGGGCCACACTATGGGAGAAGTTTGTGTTGGATGTGGTGGGAGGTGTGGGAGGTGGGCAACATGGGAATCCGAGTGGGTTCCGTATAATATTTTAGGTAATCTAAGCACCTCTTAAAATATATGTATATATATATATATAAAATAACATTTTTGTAAGCAAATACACATATATGCATATATATTTATATATCATTTTACAAATGTTTGTATGTATTGTGAGAATTTTGATTTTTACCCATAATAAAAAAAAAAAAAAAAAAATCATCATTCATTTGCAACTGGCCAGAGTAGCAACCCCCTTCCCATCAACCCACACCACAAGTCCTGTCTTACATCTACCCCTCCTGGTCCATGGGATATAATTTCCACTTGCCACTGTAGTTGGGAATAAAAGGCAGGTACAGCCTCAGATACCCTGTGGTATTGCTGCTTGCTCCTGTGATGAATGGACCACAGACAGTGATTATCTAACTCCAGTGGGAATATCATGATCCAAAGACAATTATTAGAAATACTTTTGAGAGATACAATGTTTAGAAATCTCCCCTGAACTTTAAATTAGCAAAATGAAGCCCTATTGAAAATCACCCATTTCAGAAGCAGTAGCCTAAAAGGGCCACGTTTTCTTAACATGTGTTTTTGGTCTATTAAATTACTCAAGGCTCTGTGTTCAATAGTCATGGTTCAAAAGGCCACTCTTCTTAGAAAAAGGATGGTGTATTAAGCTGGCTTCCACTATAAATAAATATAAAGGAGGTTGAGGGGAAAGGTAAGATTCTATAAAAACAATAAAACATATTATAATTAGTAAACATCACAACATTTGAAAAATAGAATGCATTTTCCCAAGGAGAGTGTTTTTTGGAGCTTACTTCTTAAGCTGGACTACAAAATACTCACAAATATCAGGTATGATTTACATTTCTGGAGTAGCCTCCATCACAAAGCTCTTCACATTTAGGTGAAGTTCCTTTATATTGTCCCCCATAAATGTCTGGTTAAATTCTGAACTGAATGAAAGAATGCCTTATGGTGCTGCTGCCTATTGCAAACTTGAAAAAATATGTTTGGGGAAAAAAAGGGGGAAAGGCAACACAGTAATATTACTAAAGAATAACTTATAAGTCAGACAAGTAGCCTGAGATAAATGCCATTATGCTTTCCTTTTAATTAAACTACTCATTATTCCAGAATCCTGAATGATCAATAGATTATGTTATAAAAGAAATAGAATAGATAAGCTACACAGAATAGTATTGAGCAGCTTTGTCAAGCTACAGCTGTTATATGTATAAGTATATGCTATATATATATACATGGAGGATATATATATAAATCTCTAGTCTACATTACATGCAAAAACCAGTCTATCTTCCTTGCTGTTAAGAAAACCCTGATTCAGAGCTATCAGAAAAAGGAAGTACAAGATACACTTTTACTAATTTGAACCATGAGCTCAAAAATTATCAAGGTCAGATCTAAGATCACCATCTTAACATGTATTTTTAAGGAATGGGAATAGGGAATGGCAGACTGCACTTCGCTAGAAACTGCAGGAAGGTAGGCAGGTTTACCTGGCAGAAGGAAAGCTATGGGACAGCAGGGGCCATGGGAGAGGGCAGCTAGAGAGAGGGGAACCAGTTGGCTAGGGGAGAGAGGAAGCCATGGGAGATAGGGCAGGCAAACCAGCACCCAGCCATCTCCAAGAGTGAGGAAAGCCACCGGGTGACCAGGGATGCAACCCAGTGCCCAGCAGGCTCTCGTGGTGGGGGTCCTGTGGGACAAACAGGTGTAGGGACTGGCACCCAGCTGGCTCAGGGGGAGAGAGGGGTAGGAGTGAGGGGAGATAGGGCAGACAGACCTGATCTTAGCTGGTTCTAGGAAAAAGACACACCAGCCAGAGCTGAAGCAGCTCCAGGGAGAGTGGAGGGGACACTCATTAGGTGAGCTGTCACACCTACCCACCCTGGGAGAAAGAAGCACTGGGTCAGTGAGGGGGTGAGGGCTGACAGGTGCCCAATCAACATGAGGGAAAGGGGGGTAAGGAGAGGCAGCCTGTGAGCTATCAGACCCCCAACCAGCTTCAGGGAAAGGGGGCTGGGAGAGGCAGCAGGAGAGCTGTCAGGTGCCCAACTGGCCCAGAAGAGAAGGGAGCCAAAGAGCAATCCATCTGGTTGACAGGCATCCAACTGGCTCCCTGGGGGAGGGGGAAATGCAGGACAAGCAGCCTTGTGACAGGGAACTTAGACTAAGATTTTTTCTTAGTTTTTTTTTATTTTTTATATTGTTAAAAATTCTTTATTCTTAATTTTTTCCTGTACATCCAGGTACCTTACTTGTAGAGGGCAGGCGACAGGGTGATTGATTGGTGAGCACTGGCGGCTTGAGATGGTTGCTCATGGCCTGAGAGGGAGGCCTGTATTTTCTGTTTGTTTTTTCCCTTTGTTTCTTTCTTTCTTTCATTTTTCTTTTCTTTTTTTTTTTTTTTTTTTTTCTGTTTTTCTACTTATTTTCTTTATTTCTTTTCTTTCATTTCATCTTTCCTTTGCTTTTCTTTTGCCGCACTTTTTCTTGTTTGGGTTTCTCATCTCTCTGGTCTTTTATTTATTTATTTATTTTTCCTGTTTCTTTTTTTCTTCTTCTTCCACCTTTTAAATTCTTATTCCTTTTTACTTTTTATGATTTTTCACTCTTATTACTTTTTTTTCTGGCTTTTTTTCTGGTTCCTTTTAAATTTTATTTTATTATTTTTCTCTTCTTTCTTTCCTTTTTTACAGTCTTAATATTTTGGGGGGAAACAAGATCAACTACAAGGATACAGAATAAGTGGAACTAAGTATCAAAGAGCACCCTTAACACAAAACAAAATAAAACTCTAGAGAAGAAAGTGGAACTAATCAACTGAATAAGACCATCAAGATAAACAGATGCCTAGACACCAGCAAAAAAATTACAAACCATACTAAGAAACAGGAATATATGGCCAAGTCTAATGAACAAACTAAAAAGCAGGAGTAGATGCAGAATGTGCAACAACTAATCAAGGATGTCCAAACAAATATCATGAATCAACTTAACAAAGTGAAGGAAGAGACAAAGGATATTAAGAAGACACTGGAGGAACAAACATAAAAAGAAATCATAAACATACATAAAAAGATAACAGATATGATGGCGATGAAAGGCACAATGCAAAATTAAAAATACGCTGGAAGCACATAACAGCAGATTTGAACAGGCAGAAGAAAGAATTAGTGACATTGAAGATAGAACATCTGGAATCACACAGATAGTAGAACAGATATATTTTTTTTAAATAGAAAAAAATCAGCAAGGACTCAAGGAATTGAATGACAGCACAAAACACAAACATATGATTTACAGGCAAGCCAGAGGGAGAAGAAAAGGGAAAGGGGACAGAAGAAGCATTGTAGGAAATAATGGCTGAAAATTCCCCAACTCTTATGAGGGACATGTATGTACATGTCCAGGAAGTGCAACACATTTCAAACAGTATAAATCCTAACAGGCTGACCCCAAGACACATACTTATCAGAATGTCAAATGCTCAAAACAGAGAGAATTCTGAAAGCAGCAAGAAAGAGAGATCCATCACATAAAATGGAAGCTCCATAAGATTAAGTACTGACTTCTCATCTGAAACTATGGAGATGAGAAGGCAATGGTATGACACAGTTAAGGTGCTAAAAGGAAAAAAAAACTGCCAGCCAAGAATTCTGTATCCAGCAAAGCTGGCATTCAAAAAATGAGGGAGAGTTCAAAATATTCAGAGATCAACAGAAATTGAGAGAATCTGTCAACAAGAGTCCTGCCCTTCAAGAAATACTAAAGGGAGTTTGGCAGGTTGAAAGGAAAAAATAGGAGACAGAGGGTTGGAGGAGAGTGTAGAAAGGAAGATTACTAGTAAGAATAATACCAAAAGGATATGACATATATAAACCTAAAGAAAAATGACTAATGTAAGTACTGCCTTGACAGTAATAACATTGAATGTTAAGTGATTAAACTCTCTTGTCAAAAGACACAGGTTGGCAGAATGGATAAGGAAATATGACCCATCTATATGTTGTCTACAAGAAAGTCACTTTAGACTTAGGAATGCAAGGAGGTTGCAAGTAAAAGGTTGGAAAATGAATTTACATGCAAATAATAAACAAAAAAAGGGCAGGAGCAGTTATACAATTATTGGACAAAATAGACTTTAAATGCAAAACTATTGTAGGAGACTAAGAAGGATGCTATATATTAATAAAAGGGGTAATCTATCAAGAAGACAGAACAATTATAAATATTTATGCACCTACCCAGGGTGCCCCAAAATACATGAGACAATAGCAAAACTAAGGGGAGAAATAGATGCCTCTACAATCATAATGGGGGACTTTAATATACCATTATCACCATTAGACAGAACACCTTCACAGAGGGTTAACAAAGAAACAGACCTTGAAATTAGACCTAATAGACATATGCAGAACATTACACCAAATACAGCAGGGTATACATTCTTCTCAAGTCACATGGATCATTCTCCACAATAGACCACATGCTAAGTTACAACAAATTTAGAAAGATTGAAATTACACAAAGTAATTTCTCTGACCACAATGGAATGAAACTGGAAATTAATAATCTAAGTAGGCACAAATACATGGAACTTAAGCAACATACTCTTAAACAATCAGTGGGTCAAGGAGGATTGCAAAAGAAATCAGTAACTGCCTTGAAATGAATGAAAATAATAACACAACCTATAAAAATTTATGGTACACAGCTAAAGCAGTACTGACAGGAAAATTTATAGCCATAAATGCCTATATTTTAAAAAAAGAAAGAGCTAAAGAAAAAAAAAAGCAAAAATCTAACTTCACACCTGGAAGAACTAGAAAAAAACAACAAACTACCCCCAAAGCAAGCAGAAAAAAGGAAATAACAAAGATTAGAGCAGAACTGAATGAAATTGAGATTAAAAACAAAACACTAGAAAAAATTTAACAAAACCAGAAGTTGGTTCTTTGAAAAGATAATGAAATTGACAAACCCTTAGCTAGACTAACAAAGAAAAAAAGAGAGAAGATGCAAATAAATAAAATAAAAAATAAGAAAGGGGCTATCTCCACTGATCCCACAGAAATAAAGAATATCATAAGAGGATATTTTGAAAAATTGTATGCCATAAACTAACTTAGATGAAATGGACAAATTCCTAGAGATACACAAGCAACCTACATTGATGAAAGAAGACATAGAGGGAGGCGGCTGTGGCTCGGTCAGTGGGGCTCCCGTTTACCATATGGGAGGCCCCGGGTTCGGTTCCCGGGGACTCCTGGTGGGGGCGGGCCCGCCCGTGCGGTGTGGTTGGCTGGCCCAGCGAGCACAGGCAGCAGGGAGGGGATAAATGAATAAATAAATAAAATATTAAAAAAAAAAAAAAGAAGAAGAAGAAGAAGAAGACATAGAAGAACTCAACAGACCAATCACAAATAGTGAGATTGAATCAGTCATCAAACACCTCCCAACCAAGAAAAGCCCAGGACCAGATAGCTTCACAGATGAATTCTATCAATCATTCCAAAAATAACTAACACCAATTCTGCTTAAACTCTTCCAAAAAATAAAAGTGGAGGGAACATTACCTATCTCATTTTATGATGCCAACATCACCCTAATACCAAAGCCACATAAAGATGCCACAAGAAAAGAAAACTACAGACCAACCTCTCTAATGAACTTAGATTTTAAAATCCTCAACAAAATACTGGCTAATTGTATTCAACAACACATCAGACAAATTATGCACCATAATCAAGTGGGTTTTATCCCAGGTATACAAGGATGGCTCAACATAAGAAAATCAATCAATGTAATACACTATATTAACAGATCAAAAGAAAAAAAATCACATGCTCATTCCTATTGATGCAGAAAAAAACATTTGACATGATACAGCATCCTTTCTGGATTAAAACACTTCAAAAGAGAGGAATAGAAGGAAACTTCCTCAACATAATAAAGGATATATGAAAAACCCACAGCTAATATCATATTCAATGAAGAAATGCTAAAAGCTTTTGCTGTGAGATCTGGAACCAGACAAGGATGCCCACTGTCACTGCTCTTATTTAACATTGTACTAGAAGTACTTGTTTGAGCACTTCACTATTTGCAAATGACATGATCCTATATTGTAGAAAGCCCTGAAAAATCTATAACAAAGTTTCTACAGCTGTGTGGCAATTTGAGCTTATTTTTGTGAATCCCCCCCAAAAAAGAGAAAGATTATGTTTGTAAATTGGTCTGTTCCTCTGGGTGTGATACCTTTTGATTGTATTAAATTCAGAGGTTTTAAGTTTACTTAATAAAATCAACTTAGGGCCTTTGATTCGACCAAGTCAGTAGGGCATGACTTAAAGTTGAGTCCCCGCCCCCTTGGTGCACTGATATAAATAGACACTCACTCAAGAAGAGAAACAGGAAGAAGAAAGAACGTGGTCATTTAGGTCCTGCCATGTGACAGAAAAGAGAAGGCACAAAGAGCTAAAGCCTCAGGGAGAGATGAGTCATTCACCTGGTAATTTGCAGCTGAAGAGAACAGAGCAGCTGAGCTGATGAGAAAGCCTGGAAAGAAACTATCCCTTTGCCAGACTGATAAAGGAAGCCCTGAGAGAGAGCCTTATGCCAGCCTACAGCTGAGATTGGAAGAAGCTGAGTCCATGGAGCCTTAAGAGGAAGAAGGAAGGAGAGACCAAGCAGAGATCACCAGCCATCTTGCTTCAACACATGACAACTGCCTTTGGTGAGAAAGCAGCCTTGAGTTGGACTCTTTAGGGATTTGTAACTGTAAGCTTTTACCCTAAATAAACCTTTATAAAAGCTAACAGATTTCTGGTACTTTGCATCAGCACTCCTTTGGCTGACTAATACAAGCTGATAAATTCAGTAAAGTGGAAGGATATAAGATCAACATGCAAAAATCAGTAGCATTTCTGTACACGACTAATGAGCAATCTGAGGAGGAAATCAAGAAAAAAATTCCACTTACAATAGCAACTAAAAGAATCAAATATATAAAAATAAACTTAACTAAGGATGTAAAGGACTTGTACACAGAAAACTACACAGCACTGTTAAAGAAAATCAAAGAAGACCTAAATAAATGGAAGACTATTCCATGTTCATGGACTGGAAGACTAAATATCATTAAGATATCTATCCTACTCAAATTGATTTACAGATTTAATGCAATCTCCATAAAAATTACAACAGGATTTTTCACTGAACTGGAAAAGCTAGATATGAAATTTTATTTAGAAGGGCAAGGGACCCCAAATACCCAGAAATATACTGAAAAAGAAAAAAAGATATTGGAGGAATCACATTCCTGACTTTAAAAGTATACTATAAAGCTACAGTGGTCAAAACTGCATGGTGTTGGCACAAGGATATCCATAATGAGCAATGGAACCGAATTGAGAGTACTGATGTAGACCTGTACGTTATGGTCAACTGATATTCAATAAGGCCACCAAGACCACTCAACTGGGACAGAATAGCCTCTTCAGCAAATGGTGCTGGGAGAACTGGATATCCATATCCAAAAGAATGAAAAGGGATCACCATCTCACGCCCTATACAAAAATTAACCCAAGATGGATCAAAGAGCCAAATATAAGAGCCAAGACCATAAAGCTCCTAGAAGATAATGTAGGGAAGCATCTATGAGATCTTGTAAGAAATGGTTTCATAAACTTTACACCCATAGCAAGAGCAATGAAATAAAAAATAGATAAAAGGAACCTCCTCAAAATTACAAACTTTTGTGCTTCAAAGGAGTTTATCAAGAAAGTGAAAAAGCAGTCTACTCAATGGGAGAAAATATTTGGAAATCATTTATCCAATAAGGGTCTAATATCCAGCATATATAAAGAAATCCTACATCTTGAAAATAAAAAGAAAAACCCACTGAAATAATAGGCAAGAGATTTGAACATACTTTTCCAAAGAGGAAATACAAATAGCTAAAAAGCACATGAAAATACGCTCATCATCACTAGCTATTAGGGAAATGCAAATCAAAACTACAATGAGATATTATCTTACCCCTATAGACTGGCTGCTATTAAAAAAAAAAAAAATAGAAAACTACAAGTGTAGGAGAGGATGTGGAAGAATGGGAACACTCATCCACTGCTGGTAGGAATGTAGAATGGTGCAGCCATTGTGGAGGGCAGTTTGGTGGTTTCTCAGGAAGCTAACTATAGAACTGCCATATGATCCCACTACTAGGTATATACCCAGAAGAATTGAAAGCAGAGACACGAACAGATATATGCACACCAACGCCCATAGCAACATTATTCACTATTGCCAAAAGTGGAAGCAACCCAGTATCCATCAACAGAGGAATGGATAAGCAAAATGTGGTATATACATACAATGGAATATTACTAAGCTGTAAGAAGGAATGAAGTTTTGACACACATGACAATATGGATGAATATCAAAGACCTTATGTTAAGTGAAGTAAGCCAGTCACTAAAGGACAAGTATTGCATGACCTTACTGATATTACCTAAGCATATTGAGCAGGCTCACAGAGAGTCTGGAAATAGGTTACCAGGAGACAGAAAGGGAGTAGAGAGTAGTAAGCTGATACTCAATCTGGACAAAAACTATGATAAGGTAGTAAAGGGTGGTTTGGCAGTGGATGGGGGTGATAGTGGTGCAAGAATGTGAGTGGGGTCTATGGTGATGGACGGTGAGTATGAGCAGGGTTGGGGGTGGTTGGACTATCCATGGAACTATGGAGAGGGCTGGAGGAAGAGGAGAAACTCTGGGGAGGTGGAGGTCTGTGGTTAAAATACAATTGTGGGAATGTTCTTTTGGCAAATATGGCAGGGGAGGGTCACTGTGCAGGGTGTTGGTTGGGGGGGATGTGTGGCAAAGGGTGCACCTGGGGCATGCTTCTGTGGAATATGAATGTGTTCATCTTGTCATAGGGTATTATCTCAGTGGGTGGAGATCCACACAATAAACAACAAAATATTAAATTCCCATTCTGGGGAGTACTGCTCCATTCTCAAATAGAGGGGCAAGAATCTCCTGAGTACATAGGCAGTGCCTAACAAAAGAAAACAGACCAATATGTCAAGCCTTCAATATTAATGCAGGTAACTATGAACTTTACTCTTGTAAAATTGAAATTTAGCCTAATAATAACTATTACCTAAGAGTTACCTCCAAAAACCTCCTTCTTACTCACATGTGGCCTCTCTCTTAGCCAAACTCAGCAAATAAATGCACTACCTTCCTTCCCACAGCATGGGACATGACTCCTAGGGATGAGCCTCCCTGGCACTGAGTGATTAATATCAGGGAACAACCAGTTGATGCCTTTGGAAAAGACCTTGACCAAAAGGGGGAAACATCAAATACAAAAGAATTTTTATAGCTAAGAGATTTCAAAATGAGCCAGCAGATCATTCCAGAAGTTACACCTATGCATGTCACAGGCAGATCTCACTAACTGCCACTGTGAACACAGCCTCAAATAGCGGTGCTCCTGAAGGCTCTAGAGTCATCTGGACACTATAGGCAAGGCACACAATCCCTTGAAATCAGCACCCTCTCAGTGGGCCTTAGCTTGAAATATATGACAACCTATTTCCCCAAATGTAACAGAGTTTTAGACTCATTTATAATTTCCTTACACACAATTATTCTAGCCCTTTTATCTGAGCCTATAATTAGCACTATACCCACTAAATAAACATCTCAGAGACTTAAAGCTTTGGTCTGTTCATATGCCAGTTGAGCCCTGAATCTCAGAAGAGTTGCAGCCAACATCTACTCTCCAGATCATTGTACCCAGGACAACTAACAAAATGATGATGATGAACAACCCCCATCCCCCAAAACAGAGTATCTACCACTGCAAGCAAAACAGTTTCTTCCATCTGTCCCATAAAATCTAAGCCCCCTGTCAATCTGAGGCAAAGCAGGCATCACCATTCCCAAATCCTCAAGGTCAAGGAATGAAAAAACACAAGGGAGGAATACAACCATGGACAAAGTAAACTTATTAATATTGTAGTAGTAGAAGAACATGTAACATTGTTATAAAGATAGTGGTTACCAGAGGTTCTGAGGGGTGGCTGAGGGAATAACAGGTAGAACATAGGGCATTTTTAGGGCATGGAATTAAGTGTAAACCACAATGTAAACTATAGACCTTGGTTAGCAGCAATGCTTCAATATTTATTCTTTAATTGTAACAAATGTACCACACAATTTTAAGATATTATTAATTGGGGAAGATGTGGGAGGCAGAAGGGAGTATATGGGAAAACCTTATAGTTTCAATGTAACTTTTCTGTAATCTAAAACCTCTTTAATATAAATTTTATTATATTAAAATTATCAAGGTAGGTAAACATACCAATAAGGCAGGAGGAGGGGGAAGAAAAGGTTCATGAACAGGCAATTCACAAAAATATGGCTATAAAAATGGTCAGCTTTAGTCCCTCCACCCTCCACCCTCCTTCCCTCCTTCCTTTTCAGCAATTACTTTTGCTGTTTTTATTTTGTTATTTCTCCTCTGATTTTTATAATATTAGTTTTAGTCTTATATGCAGATTTTCAATCTTTAAAAACATTTTTTGGGAAGCAGATGTGGTTCAACCAACTGGGCTCCCATCTACAATATGGAAGGCCCTGGGTTCAATTCCTTGGGCCTCCTGGTGAAGGCAAACTGGCCCGCACCGCGGAGAGCTGATGGTCCGTGCCTCAGAGAGCTGACGGCATGCGCCATGGAGAGCTGGCGCAGCAAGATGATGCAATGAGGGGGAGATGTAGAGGAGAGACAGAAAGAACACACAGTGAATGGACAGAGAGAGCAGACAGAGAGTGAAAAAACAAACAAACCCAACAACAAGGGGAGGGGAGAAAGAGAAAAAAACATTTTTTTGTTAGGTGATATATATGTTGCCCTTTTCTTTTTGAGGAATTTAGTGTAATACAGTTTTCCCTTAGCAGTGCTTTTGAGGCTTTTCATATGGTATTAAATTTAATCTCTGGATTTATACTATTTCTCAAGGTTATGATATTTTTGACGAGTATTTTTCCATTTTAGTGAAAAATATATTCCTTTTAGTGATATTAGAATGTGATTTCCATTTCATATGCTTTTGTTATATATACTAATAAACTCTTAATCTTTAGTGCTCATCTTTTGGGGAGGGATTAATACATAAAGAAAGGAATATATCTATGCATAAATTTATTTTATCATTCCCTTGAATATATGACATGGATTGTGTGTTATAAGAATTTAATTTAAATTAAGTATTTCTTTTGAAATTTTTTTGTTTTTATTTTTGTTTTTTACCGGGAGTTCCTGAGATCGAACCCAGGTCCCTCCATATGGGAGACGGACGCCCAACCATTTGAGCCACATCTGCCCCCATTCTTTTGAAATTTTACAATTTGTTTGACTTCTATATTTGGTCATGAAATTAGTCTTCCATTGTTTTCTCTTTTATTGCTAGCCATTTGGAAATAAATTATCTTAAGAATGCCTTACATTTCTTACTGAAAATTGTTCATTATAAATCATGGCTATGCCACTTTCAGGCTGTGTGACTTTGGGCAAGTTTTCTAAGCATTATCTGTAAAATGGAGATGACAATGAGGTAGAGGAGGAAGAGGTGGTGGAGGAGATTGTGGTAGTGATAATTATAGTAATACTTACCTGTGGGTTACTGTAAAGGTTAATTGAGATAAGGCACATAAACTTAAAGTACAATGCCTAGCTCATAGCATTTGGTCATTAAATGTTTGCTAATATTTAAAAACTAACATCTAATCTGTCATGAAATCTAACTGGATCCACCTAAATATCATTCAAATTTATACCCTTGATTTCCACAGTCTTTGCCTTAGTTTTTTTCTCTCACCCAGACTGTAACAATAGCTTCCAAACTCATCTCCCTACTTCTAATCTCTTTTCCTTTCAATTCAGACAGGGGTGCTATTTCTTAAAATATAGTCCAATTATATCACTGCCTTAAAAAAAAAATCCTTCAATGGCACCCCATTGCATAGAACAGTGTTTCCTAAACTTCATTCATTTCCATACCTATTCCAAAACATGTTGCAAATATTTTCTCTGCCTGGATTGTTCTCTCCATTTTTGTTCCTGAAGAATTTATATTTATCCCCAATAACTTACACCAGGTTTATCTACAGTAAGGATGTCACCTAATGTGAGTTTCAGACTTTATTTTGGATGCTTGGATGCTTGGATGCTTACTTTATAATTTTTTTTTTTTTTAAAGATTTTATTTATTCATTCATTTATCCCCCCCTTGCTGCTTGTGCTCGCTGGGTCAGCTAACCACGCCGTGCGGGCGGGCTTGCCTTCACCAGGAGGCCCCGGGAACCGAACCCGGGCCTCCCATATGGTAAACGGGAGCCCTACTGATTGAGCCACAGCCGCTTCCCTTACTTTATAATTTAAAAACTATTTGATTGACATAATTATATGAGCACTAACAATTCTATTTACCCATGTAACCACCACCCAAAACAAGATCTAGAACATATCCATCAGCTTAAAGAGTTCGCTGGCACCACTTTCTAGCCAATCCAACATGCCCCTCCACCAAAAAGCAACCACTTTCAAATTTCTGATTGTAGATTGGTTTTGCCTGTTGTCTGACTTCATTTAAATGGAATTATACAATATATACTTTTTTTGTGTGCCAGGCTTATTTCACGAAACAAAATGCTTTTATATTTATCCATATTGTGTGTGTCTTTATTCCTGAGTAGCATTCTATTGTACAGATAAAAAAAAAAAAACTATTTATTTATTCATTCTTCTGTTGCTGGACATTTGGGTTGTTTCCAGATTTTGGTTATTTATGAATTAAGGTTGCTATAAATATTCTTGTACAAGTCTTTTGGTGGAAATAGGCTTTTATTTACTGTATCTCCACATGCAAAAGAATGAAGGCAGACCCCTACCTCACATCATATACAAAAATATAACTCAAAATGGATCAAAGACCTAAATATAAGAACCAAATCTGTAAACTCCTAGAAGAAAACCTACAGAAGAATCTTCAGATCCTTGTGTTAGGCAATGGTTTCTTAGACTGTACACCAAAAGAATGAACAACAAAAGGAAAAATAGGTAAATGGTACCTTATCAAAATTAAAAACTTTTGCATGTCAAAGGACTTCATCATCAAAGTAAAAAGACAACTACAGAGTGGGAAAAAATATTTGGAAACCATTTATCTAATAAAGGTTTATATAAAGAACAGAATATATAAAGAACTCATACAACTCAAAAACAAAAGACAACAAAAAGACAACCCAGTTTAAAAATGGCCAAAAGACATAAATAGACATTTCTCCAAGTATGATATACATATGGTTAATACACACATGAAAAGATGCTTACTTAACATCATTAGGCATTAGGAAAATGCAAATGAAAACCACAATGAGATACCATTTCACACCTACTAGAATGGCTACTATTTTAAAAACGGAATATGCAGAGAATATGGAGAAATAGGAACACTCGTTCGTTGGTGGGAGTGTAAAATGGTGTGACCACTGTGGAAAATAGTTTGGCAGTTCCTCAGAAAGTTAAGGATAGAATAAACATATAATCCGCCAATCCCAGTCTATGTATATACCCAAAAAAACTGAAAGAAGGGACTCGAACAAATACTTGCACACTGCTATTCAGAGTGGTATTATTCACATGTGTCAAAAGTTGGAAGCAACACAAGTGTCTATCAATAGATGAACAGATAAACAAAATGTGGTATATACATACAGTGGAATATTATTCAGCTGTAAAAAGAAATGAAGTTCTGATACCTGCTACAACATGGATTAACCTTGAAGACTTCATGTTGCATAAAATAAGTCAGACACAAAAGGACAAATATTATATGATCTCATTGATATGAAATAATTAGAGTATGTAAATTCATAGAGTCAGAAACTAGAATATAGATTGGCCGGGTGGAGATAAATGGGGAGTTAATGCTTAACTGGTATAGAATTTCTGTTTGGGGTGATGGAAAAGTTTTAACAATAGATGGTGGTGATGGTAGCACAACATTATGAATGTAATTAACACCACTGAAGTGTATATTTCAAAGTAGTTAAAATGGGAAATTTTAGGTTGTATATATGTTACCAGGATAAAAACAAACACCATAAAACTGTACAACACAAAGAGTGAACCCTAATATAAACTATGGAATATAATTAATAGTATAATTTTAGTAATATTGTTTCATCAATTTTAACAAAGTTACCACATTAATGCAAAATGTTAATAACAGGGAAAATTGTATGTGCGTACATGTGGGGTCATATGGTAAATCTGTACTTTCTGCATGATTTATCTGTAAATCCACAACTTCTCTAATAAAAAAATCTTTTATCATTAAACCAAAAGAATATAGTTACTCACAATCAAAGAAGAAATCAGTGGTAGATCTAAAATTAAAGCTTCCTAACCTCTTGACTTCTAGTCATGTATAGTCTTTCTAGTAAGCCTTACTCAGATGGCACAGATGACATTTCCATAACTACTTATTGGCTTTTCACATTCAGGAGAAATTAATATCCATTACATTAGTTCATTTTTAAAAATATAACTCAGAGATATTATAGAGACACTTCTTAAAACTTTCCTCCACATCTTCCTTCTGGCATTACACATCATTTTTTTTTTATTTTATACTAATTGAATTTATAGCTTTTATACTATAAAACATTTGATTTATACTAATTCAAGAAACCCTGTTGATGTTTGGAAATAAAACTTGTCATATGGAAGCTTCATTGCTGTTATCAGAATTTTCTATAAAGAGAACCAAAGCCAAGAATAGATAAATTTGTTTTTTAGCAAAAATCACATAGAACAAAATTAAAGGAAGCTTCTAAGTATAAAGGCTTAGATTTAGTTTTGGTTTAATAAGTGAACGAGTAATTCTAAATAAGTATTGTCAGGGTTTCTCATATCATGGCACACTGGAATAGGAGGTTACTATTTACTTAAGAATAGCAGCTACCATTTGGGTGCTTACCACGTATTACACACCATTTTGACCTCTTCCTAAGATCTCTTTCCCTGAACAGTGTGAGCCTTGGGCCAAATTCTGGTTGAGGTGAAGTTAGGCTTTAGTTTCCTTCTATTTTCTTTTTTTGGATCCTCTCCTACTTCTTATGTGACAACCCATAGTCCACAAAACTTCAGTTCATGGGTAGCAACAACAGAAGAATCGGATTAGGACAGTGAATGTCTGACAACCATGAGTCAGAGACCAAATCAAGAATGCATAAAGACTAAAGGCTGGCAAACAATTAACAACCAGGAGTACTATAAGAGTTGAGTAACCAGAGAGAAGCAAAGGGTTAGCAACCTGGCAATTGATAAGCAGTGAAGGAGCAGGGGCAGAGCATGCAGAATAAGTATATGGAACCATCAGCAGAGAACATGCAAAACTGCTTTACACCTTCAGTCACTACTTATTCCTCTTATTATGATGAATTCCAATCTAATGAGACACTGGCCTAGACTCCTAGCAGTAGTAATAAATACAAGAGTTGGCTCGCAGACCAGTGAATATGGGGTGGGGAAAATCACAGTACTTTTGGCAGGTCGGTTTTCTTTAGTCTAGTTGTTGAAAGGAAACAGATTCAACTATATCAGTTCACATCAAAAGATGGGGAGAAACTGATTATTAATTTATTATAGCTCTCAAAAATAGAATGTTTTGAGGAGAGAACCAAAACAACACTTCTCCATAGAGCATTCTATGGCATACTCACTCCTGCATTGTAGTTCAATGCTCCAGACGAAATAAGGTTTCTGTGGTCAAACCCTTAAGGAAATGCTGTCTGACCCTCTTACTTAGAAACATTAACATATTAAAGACCCTGAGAAGTTTTGCAGTTAGTTCATAAGCTCCCTTAATTTTTTTTTTTTTTTTTTTTTAGGTACCAGGGTCAGAGATTGAACCCGGGACCTCGTATGTCAGAAGTCAGTGCTCACCACTGAGTCATATTGGCTCCCCTGAGTTGGTTTTCTTGTTTGTTTGCTTGTTGTTTGTTTTTTTGTTTTTTTAAGAAGACACCGGGAACCAAACCCGGGACCTCCCATGTGAGAAGCAGGCGCTCAACTGCTTGAGCCACATCCACTGCCCATCATTTAATTTTTTCAAGGCAGAGTTGCTCAAATTCACCTGACCATAGAATACCTTTACAAGACATTTATTTATTTATTGCTAAACAGATTTTGGAAAATATCCATCCAAAGGAATTATTAGCAAATAGTGATATGTCAAGCAGTGTGACAGACTGATAAAGGGGATTTCTGAGCAGGGGCTAGCTCTGGTTCCTCTTTTTTTCAAAGACTTATTTATTTATTTACTTACTTTTTATCCATTTTAACCCCTCCTCCTTCCTGTTTTTGTTGTTTTTGTGTCCATTCGTTGGGCAATTATCTATGTCTGTTTCCTGCCCTGTCCTCTCATCCTTCTCCTGTCTTCACCGGGATTTGATTCTGGAGAACTCCAGTGTGGGAGAGAGGCATTCTGCCACCTGCACCACCTCAGTTCTGGGTTTTTCAGCACATCTCGTCTTGGCTCTCCCCTGTGTCTCTCTCCTGTTATGTCATCATCTTGCTGTGTGGTTTGGCGGGGCCAGACGGCTCACCTGCTCGCGGGGCCTGGGGGCTCACCCACTTGCAGGGCCTGATGGCGCGCCCGCACACCTTCTATATTTTTCTTTATCTTACCGGGAGGTTCCGGGGATTGAACCCAGTTCCCTCCATCTGGGAGATGGACACCCAACCATTTGAGCCACATCCACCCTCCTCTGGTTCCTTTTAAGTCCTGTTATATTCATGACCATATATGCCACTTACTCTATTTTTCTTTCAATATATATTTAATACATGCCACATGCGAGGTTGTTGTTTCTCAAAATGTAACTTTGCCACACCTGTGGTGACCCACATCAGTATCTCCTGGAGGTGCTAATTAAAAATGTAGCTACCTAGGCACCCCTCCAGGTGTACATAATCAGAAACTTGGAACCTGTTTTTGAAAAAGCCCCCTTACTGATTTTTAAAAATTAAATCAATTTTATTGATACATATTAATAAAGCACAAAATTAATCCAAAATGTACAATCAATGATATCTGGTATAATCACCTAGTTGTGCATTCATCACTTCAATCATTAGAGCATTTTCATTATTTCAATAATAATAATAAACAAACAAACAAGAAAATTCTTCACCTTTCAATCTCTCTATGCTTCCACTGCTGTACATACTGCTATTTTTGGCTAGTCTATCATAATTATTTATTAAGAAGTTTTACTGAGATATATTCACATACCATACGATCTATCCAAAGTATATAATCAATGACTTTTAGTATAATCACAATGTTGTGCATTCATCACCACAAAAATTTTTAGAACAATTTTATTATTTCAAAAAGAAAAACTCCACACCCCTTAGCAGACCTTCCCCAGCCCTACATAACCACTAATCTAATTTCTTCTTTATAAGTTGATTTATATTTACATTTTATATTAGTGGAAGCATACAATATGTAGTATTTTGTGTCTGGTTTCTTCACTTAGCATAATTTTTTGTCCGATATTAACATAGCATTTTTTTAAATTTTTTAATTTTTTAAAAATTTTTACCAGGAGGTTTCAGGGATCAAACCCAGGTCCCTCCATATGGGACACAGATGCCCAACCATTTGAGCCACATCCACCCCTCACATCTTATAATATTAACATACATTTGTTCAGCTTCAAAGAAAAACGGTCTTATATATGCAATTTTACCCATATTCATATTTCCCATGTGGTTTTACTATACTATACAGTTCTATGTTACATTTTTTAGCTTTCCTTTTAGTAATATACATGACCTTAGAATTTCCCTTTAAGCCACTTTCATACCCACATCATAGTATTGCTAGTTACAAAGATTATGTTGGACTTTCACCTTTTCTATTCATTTCCAAAGATTAACACACATCCTTTTTTACCAATTCTGCACAAGGTAACCCTCAGCTTTCCATTCTCTAACCTCATTCTATTTTCTGGTGACCTATATTCAAATTATTAACTCCATGAGATTACACAATATATTTAGTTCATAGTAGCACAATCATACAGTATTTGTCCTTTTGAGACTGGCTTCCTTCACTCAACATAATATTCTCCAGGTTCATCCATGTTGTCATATGCTTTATGACTTCATTTCTTCTTACAGCTGCATAATATTCCATCGTGTGAATATACCACAGTTTGTTCATCCATTCATCGGTTGATGGACACCTGGGTTTTTCCAACTTTTGGCAATTGTGAATAATGCTGCTATGAATATCAGCATGCAGATGTTTGTTCATGTCACTGCTCTGGTTTTCTGGGTATACATCCAGTAGTGGTATTGCCCAGGTCCCGTAGCAAATCTATATTCAACTTCTTTAGGAACTGCCAAACAGTCCTCCACAGTGGCTGTACCATTCTACATTCCCACCAACAGTGAATATACATTCCTCTCTCTCCACATCCTCTCCAACACTTGTAGTTCTCTGTCTTTTTAATACTTGCCATATTGATAGGTGTGAAATGATATCTTATTGTAGTTTTTATTTACACTTCCCTAATCATTAGTGATGAACTTTTCTCATGTGTTTTTTTGCCATTTGTATTTCTTCTTTGGACAAATGTCTATTCAAGTCTTTTGCCCATTTTTCAATTGGGTCATTTGTCTTTTTATTGTCGAGTTGTAGCATCTCTTTATATATCATGGATATTAAAGCCGTATCAGACATGTGATTTCCAAATATTTTTCTCATTGAGTCAGCTGCCTTTTCACACTTTTAACAATGTCCTTTTGAGTTGCAAAAGTGTTTGTGAGGAGGTCCCATTTATCTATTTTTTCTTTTATTGCACATGCTTTGGGTGTAAGGTCCAAGAAACCACCACCTACCGCAAGGTGTTTAAGATGTTTCCTTACATTTTCTTCCAGTAGTTTTATGGTCCTGGATTTTATATTTAGGTTTTGGATCTATTTTGAGTCGATTCTTGTATACGGAGTGAGATAGGTGTCCTCTTTCATTTTTTTGATTACGGATATCCAGTTCTCCCAGCACCACTTGTTGAAGAAACTGTTTTGTTCCATTAACATGGCTTCAGTAGGTTTGTCAAAAACTAGTTGGCTCATAAAAAAACACAAAAAAACTAGTTGGCTGTAGAGGTGAGGGTTTATTTCTGGACTCTCAATTCTATTCCACTGATTGATGTGCCTATCTTTATGCCAATACCATGCTGTTTTGACCACAGTAGCTTTGTAATGTTTCAAGTTCAGGCAGTGAAATTCCTCCATGTCGCTTTTTTTTTTTTTTTTAGAACTTTGGCTATTCGTGTGCACTTTCCCTTCCAAATGAATTTGGTAATTGCCCTTTCTATTTCTTTAAAGTAGGCTGCTGGAATTTTGATTGGTATTGCTTTGAATCTATTATCAGTTTGGGTAGTATTGACATCTTCACGATATTTAGTCTTCCAATCTATGAATACAGAATGTCTTTCCATTTGTTTAGGTCTTCAGTGATTTCTTTTAGCCTTGTTTTATAGTTTTCTGCATATAGGTCCGTACTTCTTTGGTTAAATTGATTCATAGGTATTGAATTTTTTTGTTACTATTGTAAATGGAATTTTTCCCCTGATTTCCTTGTCAGATTGTTTGATACTAGTGTACAGAAACATTACTGATTTTTGCATGTTGATCTTGTATCCTGCCACTTTGCTGAACTCATTTATTAGTTCAAGTAGCTGTGTGGTAGACATCTCAGAATTTTCTAAATATAGGATCATGTCATCCACAAATAGAGTTTTACTCCCTCTTTTCCTATTTGTATACTTTTGTTGTTGTTGTTGTTTAATTGCACTTTTTAGAACTTCTAGTAAAATGTAGAATAACAATGGTGACAGTGGGCATCCTTGTCTTGTTCCTGATCTGAGAGGGAAAGCTTTCAACCTTTCCCCATTGAGTACGATGTTGGCTGTGGGTTTTTCATATATGCCTTTTATCATATTGAGGAATTTTCCTTCTATTCCTATCTTTCAAAGTGTTTTTATCAAGAAAGGATGCTGGATTTGTTGAATGCCTTTTCTGCAGAGCTCAAGATGATCATGTGGTTTTTTCCTTCAATTTGTTAATGTAGTGTATTATGTTAATTGATTTCCTTATGTTAAACCACCCTTACATAGCAAGAATAAATCCCACTTGGTCGTGATGTATAAGTCTTTTGATATTTGCAAGTATTCTGTTGAGAATTTTTGCATTTATGTTCACTAGGAGATTGGTCTGTAATTTTCTTTTCTTGCAGTATTTTTTATCTGGCTTTGATATTAGGGTGCTGTTGGTTTCATAAAATGTGTTGGGTAATTTTCCCTCCCCTTCAATTTTTTGGAAGAGTTTAAACAGGATTGGTGCTAATTCCTCTTGAAATGCTTGGTAGAATTCACATGTGAAACCATCTTTGTTGGGAGATTTTTGATGACTGATTCAATCTCTTTAAATGTGATTGTTCTGTTAAGTTCTTCTATTTCCTGTAGCATCAGCGTAGGTTGTTTGTGCATGTCTAAGAAATTGTCCATTTCATCCAGGTTGTCTAGTTTGTTGGCATACAGTTTCTCATATTATCCTCTTAGGATCCTTTTTATTTCTGTGGAGTCAGTTGTAACTTCGCCCCTTTCATTTCTGATTTTTATTTGCATCTTCTCTCTTTTTTTCTTTGTTAATCTAGCTAGGGGTTCTTCAATTTTATTAATCTTCTCAAAGAACCAGGTTTTGGTTTCTCCATTGTTTTTTTGTTCTCAATTTCAGGTATTTCTACTCTACTCTTTATTGTTTATTTCCTTTCCCTTGCTTTGGGAAAGGTTTGCTCTTCCTTTTCTAGTTTCTCGGTTATTCAATTAGATTTTTTTTTTTTTTTTTTTTTTTGAGGTACTGGTGAATGAACCCAGGACCTAATACATTGGAAATAATTGCTCAACCACTTGAGCTACATCCACTCCCCTAGTTAGATCTTTGATTTTAGCTCCTTCTTTTTTAATATAGGCAGTTAGGGCTATACATTTCCCTCTCAAAACTGCCTTCACTGTATCCCATAAGTTTTTGATAAGTTGTGTTCTCATTTTCATTCATCTCAATATATTTACTAATTTCACTTGCAATATCGTCTTTGACCCACTGATTATTTAGGTGTGTGTTGTTTGGCCTCTACACTTTTGCAAATTTACCTCTTTCCTGTCTTTTATTTCCAGTTTCATTCCATTATGATCTGAGAAGGGCTTTGTATAATTTCAATCTTTTTATATTTATTGAAACCTGCATTGTGACCTAACATGTGGTCTATCGTAGAGAAAGATCCATGGGCACTTGAGAAGACTATATAATCTGCTGGGTTTGGGTGCAACGTTCTGTATATGTCTGTAAGGTCCAGCTCGTTTATCATATTGTTCAAGTTATCTGTTTCCTTGCTGATCTTCTGTTTAGTTGTTCTATCTAATGATGTGAATGGTGTGTTGAAGTCTATTATTGTAGAGATGCCTATTTCTCCCTTCATTTTTGTCAGAATTTGCCTGACATATTTTGGGGCACCCTGGTTAGGTGCATAGATACTTATGACTGTTGTTTCTTCCTGGTGGATTGTCCCTTTTATTAATATATAATGGCCTATATCTCATAACTTTTTTGCATTTAAATTGTTTTGTCCAATATTAGTATAGCTACCCCTGCTTTCTTTGGGTTACTATTTGCGTGGAGTATCTTTTTCCAACCTTCCACCAGTTTGTGTCCCTGTGTCTAAGGTGAGTCTCTTGTAGGCAGCATATGAATGGCTCATGTTTTTTTCTCCATTCTGTCAGCCTATATCTTTTGATTGGGGAGTTTAATCCATCCACATTCAATGATATTACTGTAAATGCATTATTTACTTCCATCATTTTATTCTTTGGTTTTATATGTCATATCTTATTTTCATCTACATTTTTACTCTTTTGGTTATACTTTCTGCTATTCTTTCTTCTATACTCTCCTCTGTGCTTCTCTCTCCTGCTTTTTTCTTTCAGGCTCTAAAGCTCCCTTTAATATTTCCTGTAAACGTGAATTCTTTTTCATGAACTCTCTTAGTTTCTGTTTGTTTGTCAATATTTTAAACTCACCTTCATCTAAGAAGGAAAATTTTGCTGGATAAGGAATTCTCAGATAGCAGTTTTTCTCTTTCAGTATCCTAATTGTATCATATCACTGTCTTATCACCTCCATGGTTTCTGATAAGAAATCCACACTAAGTCTTACTGGGCGTCCCCTGTATGTGATGGTTTGCTTCTCCCTTGCTGCTATCAGAATTTTCTCTTTATTTTTGACATTTGACATTCTGAGTAGTATGTGTCTTGGAATAGGTCTATTTTCATTTATTCTGATTGGGGTATGCTGTGCTTTTTGGACATTTGAGTTCCTTTCTTTTGTGAGAGTTGGGAAATTTTCCTCAAATACTCTTCCTGCCCATTTTCCCTTCTCTTCTCCTTCTGGAACTCCCATGACATGTATGTTGTTGCGTTTCATTTTATAATTCAACTCCCTGAGCCCCTGCTCAATTTTTTTCCATCCTTTTCTCTCTTTGTTCTTTTATGTCTTCCATGTCAGCTGTTCTGTCCTCTTGCATTAGTCAGCCGAAGGGGTGTTGATGCAAAATACCAGAAATCAGTTGGTTTGTATAAAGGGTATTTATTTGGGGTAGAAGCTTACAGTAGGGAAGCGGCTGTTGCTCAATCAGAAGCTTACAGTTACCAGGCCATAAAGTGTAAATTACTTCCCTCACCAAAGTCTATGGCCACCTGGGTTCCTCTCTTCTCAGGGCTTGCCTCTCTCCAGGATCAGCTGCTCTGTTATCTCCACAAGGCCAGCTGTAGGTGAATGGCTTGTTTCTCTTCCTGGGGCCTACTCTCTTTCCTCATGACCAAGCTCCTCTGTGTGCTTACTTCCTGGGGCTACAGCTCAAGACTCCAACATCAAAACTCCATCTCTGTCCTTTGCCATTTCTTTTATCTGTGGGTCCCTACCCACCAAGGGGCAGGGACTCAACACCCTACTGACGTGGCCCAATCAAAGTCCTAATCGTAATTTAATCAATTAAAAGTGATACTTCTGACAGACCAGTTTACAAACATAATCCAATAACTATTTTTGGAATTCATAAACAATGCCAAACTGCTACACTCCACCCTCTAATTCCAAAAAGGCATTACAATATTCAAAAAACCTTAAATAGTAACAATACTAAGCATAAAATCATATCATAAAGAAATACAGTTTGTCTTGGGGCAAAGTCCCATCAGCTGTAAACCTCTGAAACTTACAAAACAATTTATCTGGTCCAAACACACAAATGGACAAAGAAAAAATGTTTTCATTACCATAAGGAGAAATTGGGAGGGAAACATGAGTCATGGGTTCTCTACAGTTCAGTGAAACCGCAGGGCATACTTCATTAGATGTCAAAGTCTGAGAGTCATTCTTAAGACGATGGTTTCTTCTCCTTGGGGTCACATGGGGACCCACCCTTTCCACAGGCTTGTCCAAAGGTCATTTTCTTGGTTTCACCTTCATCAAGCATCTGGGTATCGACCAAGCTCTAGACCTCACCCTCCAAGAGCATTGGGGTGATTGCCACACCTTACCCAATCTTTGGGTTAGATTCTTAGCCCCCTAGTACAGTGAAGTAAAGACAACATCCTCCCTAACCTTTGGCATACAGGCTCAACCCTCTCAGAGCAATGAGTTGAGCACCTGGCCTTCCCTAATCCATGGGGGACAGGCCCACCTCTCTCAGACCTATGGGGTGCTGACTTTAACTGCCCTAATCCTTGAGGAATGTGCTCCACCCTCTCTGTACCCTGGGGTGGCAAAATTCTCCCAGAACATCAGGTGGGAACATCCACCCTCTTCAACTGCTGGGGCAAACTCACCCTTTCTGTACACATGGGTGGGGTTCCTGTCTTGGCCCAAGGGGAAGTCTTAATTCCAGATCTCAGCTTCCATGGTTTTCCTCTTAAAGCTGTTTCTCCTTCAATCTCTCCTTGCCATGTCCCTTTTAGTCCCAGCTGAAAGTGGTTTTGTTCATATAGCTCTCTCAAAAAGCTTGTTCATTTAACATGCAAGAAGCAGGGGTCCATGCCATCAGACAGTAAGACTTTCCAAAAGTCTTTCTGAGATAACTGCTGTATTAGTCAGGGTTCTCTCAGGAAACAGAATCAACAGCAGATATCTGTCAATAATAGGAGATTTTATGAGTCTCTCACGTGACCATGGGGATGCACAAGTCCAGGTTCCGCAGGCAGGCTGCAAACCAGGGGCTCCGATGAAAGTCCAATGAAAGGTCCTTGATGAGTTTCTGGGAGAAGTTGGCTGTCCAACGACGAGCTGGGAAATTCTCTCTGAATTTTGAAATTACTTCCCCTTTTAAGGCATTCAACTGATTGGATAAAAGTGTCACACATTGATGATGCAATCTCCCTGAGTGATGCAGATGTAATTAGCCATCCACACAGTAAACTCACTGGTGATCAAAGTCCATAAATGCTCTTGTATTACAATTAGCCCAGTGCTTGCTGGACCAAACACCTGGACACAATTACTTGGCCAAGTTGACACATTAGCCTAACCATCACAGTCCACCCCTTGTCAACTCGACAACCATACACATTACCCTAAACCATACTTAGTCTCTAAGTAAAAATAATAACAGACAAGTATACATACATATTTCTGCCTAGCAATGTTCAACTCCCCTGCGTACAAACGGAAACGCATTAATTCCCCACAGAATAGGGTGTAAGTCCTTGGGTAATATTCACTCTTAAACTTGACATCCTTAAATATTATGACATGGAATTCATACAACTTTTCATATGATAGGGGAAAAGTTTGGGGAAGAAAACAAGAAATTCATTTTGTGTACATATACAATCATATTCATAATGAAACAAGGAAGAAGCGTTCATGACTATTACGGTCCTTGTTTCTGTAACTGGTCATGTGGTTGAACTTCATATTTATCACTACTTTCTTCCACTCCCATTCCATGTTCCCGTTACCTTCAGCAAGCACTTCAGCTGGCCGTGGTACTTTGTCTGGTGGGGTGACCCAAACATTCATTCCTGAAGATTCTGGGCCATTGTTAGTCCTGCTTGAATTGGTTTGTTGCAATTTTCCATTGACTTTAATCACAGGGCATGGCAGTACTAGGAGACGCCCTAGAGGATCTCCTGCATTCCAGGCAAACTCTTCTTTACCCCCATTATGTAGATGTAGTCCTATTTCCCCTTGATAGTCAGGATCAATCACCCCAGCCAGTACAGTAATTCCCTTCTTTGCCTATTGATTCACACAGGTAAGAGGAGCCCAAAGTGGCCAGGTGGCAGTCTTAACCTCCAGTTCAATGGAATCATTGTTGTGTTCCCTGTGGCAGCACTCTTCCTTTTAGGACTAAAACTGTAGACCAGCAGAGCTTAAGGTTGTAGGGACAGGAAGCAAAAACTTTCCTAGTGGGTCACTAGGGGTAATAGTGAGTGGTGCCACTCCCATTTCCACCCCTTGATTCCTGGACCCATGAATCCTGGTTATGGGAGAAACAGCACCATAGAGAGGATGCTGATTCAGCACATAAATAGCCTCCTGGAGAGCATCGCCCCAGCCCTGCAAGGTATTGCCACCTAGTTGGCACCGTAATTGAGTCTTCAAAAGGCCATTCCACTGTTCTATTAATCCAGCTGCTTCAGGGGGATGGAGAACATGGTAAGACCAGTGAATTCCATGGGCTTGTGCCCATTCTCGCACATCATTTGACGTGAAATTGGGTTCCTTGATCAGAAGCAATGCTGTGTGGAATGCCATGGCAGTAGATGAGACATTCGGTAAGTACATGGATGGTAGTTTTGTAAGAAGCATTGCGTGCCGGAAATGCAAACCTATAGCCAGAGTATGTGTCTATTCCAGTTAAAACAAATCGCTGCCCCTTCCATGGTGGAAGTGGCCCAATGTATCAACCTGCCACCAGGTAGCAGGCTGGTCACCTCGAGGAATGGTGCCATATTGGGGGCTGAGTGTGTGTCTCTGCTGCTGGCAGATTGGGCATTCAGCAGTGGCTATAGCCAGGTCAGCCTTCGTGAGGGGAAGTCCATGTTGCTGAGCCCATGCATAACCTCCATCCCTACCTCCATGGCCACTTTGTTCATGAGCCCATTGGGCAATGACAGGAGTGGCTGGGGAAAGAGGCTAAGCATTACCCACAGAGCAGGCTAATCCACTTGATTATTAAACTCTTCCTCTGCTGAAGTCATCCTCTGGTGAGCATTCACGTGGGACACAAATATGTTCATGTTTTTTGCTCACTCAGAAAGGTCTATCCACATAGCTCTTCCCCAGACCTCTTTGTCACCAATTTTCCAGTCATGTTCCTTCCAAGTCCCTAACCATCCAGCTAAACCATTGGCAACAGCCCATGAATCAGTGTACAAACACACCTCTGGCCATTTCTTCTTCCGAGCAAAATAAACAACTAGGTGCACTGCTCGAAGTTCTGCCCACTGGGAGGATTTGCCCTCACTGCTATCCTTCAAGAATGTCCCAGAAAAGGGCCACAGCTGTCCACTTTTGGGTGGTACCTGCATATCATGCAGAACCATCTGTAAACCAGGCCCGAGTTTTCTCATCCTCAGTCAACTGATTGTAAGGGACTCCCCAAGAGGTCAAAGCTGTGGGCTGGGAAAGAGAAGGTAACATGGCAGAGGTGGTGACCATGGGCATTTGGGCTATTTCCTCATGTAACTTACTTGTGCCTTCAGGACCCACTCGAGCCCTATCTCGTATATACCACTTCCACTTTATTATGGAGTGCTGCTGTGCATGCCCAACTTTATGGTTTGGTGGGCCAGATAATACCCAGCTCATGATAGGCAACTCAGGTCTCATAGTAACTTGATGGCCTGTGGTTAAGCATTCAGTCTCTACTAAGGCCCAGTAGCAAGCCAAAAGGTGCTTCTCAAAAGGGGAGTAGTTATCTGCAAAGGATGGCAAGGTTTTGCTCCAAAATCCTAAGGGTCTGTGTTGTGATTCCCCTATAGGGGCCTGGCACCATTGGATCTGCCGGATCATATGGTCCAAGTGGTAGTGCACAGGCCAAATAGGAGAGGTGAATGGGGATGCGGTGGGAATCACCACCCCTGCATCCTTGCACAGCAGGCTGGACCTATCGCAGGGCCTCCTCTTGTTCCAGTCCCCAATCAAAACGAGCAGCTTTTCTGGTCACTCGGTAAATGGGCCGTAGTAACACACCCAAATGAGGAATGTGTTGTCTCCAAAATCCAAAGAGGCCAACTAAGCGTTGTGCCTCTTTTTTGGTCGTAGGAGGGGCCAGGTGCAATAGCTTATCCTTTACTTATTTATTTTGGGGGGCTCATCCATAATTATTACTATGACAACTTACAAAAGAGTATGTTTTTTTTTCAGGCAGCTGTGTTAAATTATTATACATGTCTTGAGGGACAAATTGGTCGTAGAGAGTTGGGGGTCCTGGCTACAGGCAAGTAAAGACCTCTCTCTCAGGGGAGGTGGGAGGAGGAAACGTCCTCTCCCCTTCGGGTCCAGATTCCTGATTAATGGGCTTCCCCTAAGCAGATGAAGACCCTAATCCTTTCCTGCTCAGGGTCCTGGGGCAAAGGCGAGGGAGCAGCGGGCCAGTGGAGTGCCTTGAAGGGGCAGAAGATGGCCGGTTCTCTGCCCTATGGCAGGACTCCCACCCAGGAAGAAGGCAGGACCGCGTCAAAGGGTCAGAAATGCCTTCGTGTGGCCCTCGAGGCCATCCTGCTGGAAGAAGAGTAGGCAGCCCGGGAAGCAGTGAGCACTGGTAGGGTGCTGCTGTCCGCCCTCCACCCCACTCCCTGAGAGTAGTTCCACACGCACCCAGGAGCCCTGGCCCCTGGCAGAGGAAGGGGGGCTCGGGTGCGTGGCCTTGGTTCTTGGAGCAGCCTCCAGGAGGGCCCCAGTGAGGAGTCACAGCCTAACTGGCCCTGCTGAGGAGGATGCCCAGTGAGCACCACCAAGCCTGAGCTCGTCCATACCCAGCCCCAGCTCCAGAATCACATCCATGCAGCTAAACGTTAACAGGGGTGTGTGCGTGTGGAAAAGGGAGGGCAGCAGGGGAGCACTGCTGTCCCCTGCCCAAGGGTTCAGGGCATGCAGGGACCCTAAGCCTTGCCTGAGGCTCCAGACCAGAAAGGGTTAAGGGCTCTGGCTCCCCTTCTCTCCCCCTCTCCCAACAGGCTGTGCCCTCCGGGGCATTAGAAGGTTTTGCAATGAATAGCCCAGGAGCCATCCCCTCTTCGTATTCCTTTTTGGATACCCACATCGTCTTAAACGTGT
This sequence comes from Tolypeutes matacus, assembly GCA_026826555.1. Taxonomy (NCBI): domain Eukaryota; kingdom Metazoa; phylum Chordata; class Mammalia; order Cingulata; family Chlamyphoridae; genus Tolypeutes; species Tolypeutes matacus. The sequence goes on from JAKSZT010053887.1 coordinate 43,893,688, forward strand.
CCAGTGAGGCCAGGATGGAGCCGCCGATCCACGTGGAATACAGCTGCTCCTGAGGGGCCGAGATCTTGATTTTGACGTCCTTTGGGGCAAGCTTCTTCACTTCACTTAATAACCAGTCGCCAAAGCCTTTGAAAAGTGTTAAACCGCCCGAGAGCACGATGTTGGCGATGTCCGGCGAAGGTCCATGTCGGACTTCTGGATGGTGAAGGCCAGCACCTCGTGGAGCCCCTCCCTCTCATACCCCACCAGGTCCAGCTGGAACAGCAGCTCAGGGGCCCGGAATCGTGCCGGCCCCACATCGAGCATGCTGCCATCTGGCAAGGTTTACTGCACCTTCTTCGTCTCCAGAGCCTCGTCCTTCCGCGGGTTTATGGACAGCTAGCAGGCCTGCTCCTTGATGGTCCGAACAACCTCGAACTCCGCGGAAGGGTGGAAGTCAAATCCTTCCTTGAGCAGTAGCAGCCGGAGATATCGAGAGACCGTCGCGGCCGGCGATGTCCACCCGCATGATAGAGTGCGGCATGGTAAAACCCTCGTAGATGGGGACAGCATGCGTGACCCCGTCGCCCGAGTTCTAAGACCACTCCCGTCGTGCGTCCTGTTGCATACAGGCTGAGCACGGCCTGCACAACAGGGCTGGCACGTTGAAGGTCTCAAAGAACACCTCTGCGGCCTTCTCCCGGTTCCTGCTCCTGTTGAGTGGCGCCCCCGTGAGAAGAACAGGATGCTCCTCTGAGAAAGTCTGCAGCTGGTCCTTGGAGTAGACGTACTGCCAGATGCGCTCCATGTCATTCCAGTTGCGTACCACACCGTGCTCCATGGGGTAGCGGATGGCCAGCAGCCCTCGGTACTCCTCTGCTTTTGGTCCAATGAAGAGGTCCCCTTCCAGGGCTCCGGCCATGACGCGCATGTGCTTAGAGCACCCGACATAGTTTTGGAAACAGTATTTGGGAATCTGGTCTCCAGCAAAGCCAGCCTTGATCACCCCGAACCGTTGTCGATCACCAGGGGCTGGTTGGCGATGATGTCGTAGGACTCCATGGCCCCTGGCCTGGCCCGGCCCAGCAGGCGGGCTCAGCGGGGACCGCAGGCCCGTGGACAAGACGGCATTATTCTTTACTTTAGAAGGGATATCTCGACAGGCCCCACACCACTGGACACCTAGAAATTTCACTGAGGTGGAAGGACCCTGTATTTTTGTTGGATTTATCTCCCATCCTCTCTCATACAAATGCCTTACCAATAAATCTAGAGTCTTTGCTACTTCTTGCTCAGTAGGTCCTATCAACATGATATCATCAATATAATGGACCAGTGTGGTGTCTCGTGGGAGGGAAAGACGATCAAGGTCCCTGCAGACAATATTATGACATAGGGCTGGAGAGTTGATATACCCCTGAGGCACGACAGGTATACCGCTGGCCTTGCCAGCTGAAAGCAAACTGTTTCTGGTGGTCCTTACTAATGGCAATTGAGAAAAAAGCATTTGCCAGATCAACAGCTGCATACCAGGTACCAGGGGAAGTGTTGATTTGCTCAAGCAATGATACCACATCTGGGACAGCAGCTGCAATTGGAGTCACCACCTGGTTAAGTTTACAATAATCTACTGTCATCCTCCAAGATCCATCTGTTTTCTGCACAGGCCAAATAGGAGAGTTGAATGGGGATGTGGTGGGAATCACCACCCCTGCATCCTTCAAATCCTTGATGGTGGCACTAATCTCTGCAATCCCTCCAGGAATCCAGTATTGCCTTTGATTTACTATTTTGCTAGGAAGGGGCAGGTCTAGAGGCTTCCACTTGGCCTTTCCAACCATAATAGTCCTCACTCTACAAGTCAGGGATCCAATGTGGGGAGTCTGCCAGTTGCTGAGTATGTCTATTCCAATTATGCATTCTGGAACTGGAGAAATAACCACAGAATGGGTCCAGGGACCCACTGGACCCACTGAGAAACGGACCTGAGCTAAAACTCCATTACTCAGGTGTCGCTCTGCCGCGTTATCTCCTCTTGGCGAGACAGAGCCGCGCTGCGGGGAAGCGCCCCTGCTGCCCCAGGCCAGGAGGGCCGGCGAGGAGCCCTGGGAGCGCGCGGCGACCGGCCTGGGCCGGTGCGGGCTGGCGGCTCTGCCCCTCCGCCTGCTGCTGTCCCTGGGAACCGGGTGTCCGCGCTGAGGGGCCTCCGGTGTACAACGACCCCCTTCCCTGGCTCCCCTGTCCGCCTTGCTGGGGAGGGCGGAAGATGCCGGTGAAGAAGAAGAGAAAATCCCCCGGGGTGGCAGCTGCGGTCGCGGAAGACGGAGGCCTCAAGAAGTGTAAAATCTCCAGCTATTGCAGATCCCAACCCCCTGCTAGACTAATAGGTGGAGAGGAACACTTTTCAAGCAAGAAGTGCCTGGCTTGGTTTTATGAATATGCAGGTCCTGATGAAGTTGTAGAGCCGGAAGGAATGGAAAAGTTTTGTGAAGACATTGGTGTTGAACCTGAAAATATTATTATGTTAGTTTTAGCGTGGAAATTGGAAGCTAAAAGCATGGGATTTTTTACCAAGGAAGAATGGTTAAAGGGGATGACTTCATTACAGTGTGACTGCACAGAAAAGTTACAGAACAAATTTGAGTTTTTGCGCTCACAATTGAATGATATTTCATCGTTTAAGAATATCTACTGGGGTCGGATGTAGCTCAACTGGTTGGGCGTCCGTCTCCCATATGGAGGGACCCGGGTTCGATCCCCGGGACCTCCCGGTAAAAAAAAAAAAAAAAGAATATCTACAGATATGCCTTTGATTTTGCAAGGGATAAAGATCAGAGAAGCCTTGATATCGATACTGCTAAATCTATGTTAGCTCTTCTTCTTGGGAGGACATGGCCACTGTTTTCAGTATTTTACCAGTACCTGGAGCAATCAAAGTATCGTGTGATGAACAAAGATCAGGGGTACAATGTATTAGAATTCAGCAGGACAGTCCATGCCGATCTTAGTAACTACGATGAAGATGGTGCTTGGCCTGTTCTTCTTGATGAATTTGTTGAGTGGCAGAAAGTCCGTCAAGCATCATAGCAAGAATTGTTGTGAAGAAAATGCAAACCTTTTGATTCCCACGAGTATACAAACTAATGAGATAAGGGGGGAAAAAATCCAAAGGGTGCATTTTCATTCATATCAAAGACTTCTCATAGTACTTTTTTTTTTTCCTTTTTTTTAAAGGAAGTTTTCTTGTTACATGTGATGGGCCTTGAGCCACACCTCTTCTGAGACTGAATATTGAAGTTTTTGTTTTGAATTTTGTTTATTAAATTTATTTCAGAACAATAAAGATTCAGATTTGTGACAAAGGCAAAAAAAAAAAAAAAAAAAAAACTCCATTACTCATTTGACCTCCACAAGCTCCTACTCTGACTGGTGGACCACAGCGACATTTTGGGTCTCCTGGAATTAATATGGCTTCTGAGCCAGTGTCTAATAATCCCTGAAATGTCTGATCATTTCCTTTTCCCCAGTGCACACTCTGGCAAAAGACCGTAGGTCTCCCTGGGGAAAGGTGGGAGGAAGATTAAAAGTATAAATTTTTGGCAGTTTAACAGGATCCTTCCCCAAGGGGACCTGGCCTTCTCCGCATTCAAGGGGCTCTGGGACTGTAAACTGTCTCAAGTCTGGGGATTGATTAAGGGGCTGTGATTCTCTGCATCTGTAATTTGAGTTAGGGTTTTGTTTACTCGACTTAGAACTCTTCTGCTTATACAGATCCAGAAGAAATTTAGTAGACTGCCCATCTATTTCACTTCTGTGTACCCCATGATCTATTAGCCAATGCCATAACTCCATGTGACTCAGACTATTCTGTGTGCTGCTTTGAATCTGTCTTTCATTGTGGTAACCACGCCCACTTTGCTTTGGCAATTAACTACCAATACTTGACTTTTACCGAACCGAGATCCGATCATCCCCATAACGTTTAAAGATTCCAATTCCATTACAGCCCTCCCTACAGTAAGGGACTGCAGAGAAGAGCAACCACAGAGCTCTTCAGAGAAGATGGAGTTAGTCTTACAAATTTATTCCTCTGGTTAAAGGTGTGTCCTCTGCACATTCCTGGGGTGGGTGGGCAGGTCTCAAATGGTAAATCCATTCTAGCATTCCAATCTAAGCCTTTGAATCCCCTAGTCTACTGTATACCAGGGCAAATTGGGCATCTCAACATCAGACATGCTGGGCCATTGTTTGGTCCATGCTTTAGTCAGCCACCCAAACAAACTGTAAGAGCCCTTTCTAACCCCTTGAGCTATAGTGCTGAATCCAGAATTTCTGTTTAGTGGGCCCATATCAATAAATTCAGCCTGATCCAACTTTATATTCCTTCCACCATTATCCCATACCCTTAGTATCCATTCCCACACATATTCCCCTGGTTTCTGTCTATATAAGTTGGAAAACTCATGCAGTTCTTTCAGAGTATAGCGTACTTCCTCATGGGTCACACTTTGTATTTCACCTTTGGGGGCTTGTTGTGATTTTAGTCTAGTAATGGGTCTCAAAGACAAGAGGGGTGGGGGTGGGGGTAAGGAGAAGGATTAGAGATGTCTTGCAGGCTACTGACCTCAGGGCATTCCTTTGCATTTTCTTCTGGTGAGAGAGGATTAATCTCTATAGGCAGGGGTTGGAAGACAGATTTCTCAGGGTAAACTGGAAGTTGGGCAGTGCATGCTTCCGTTTGGCTGGTACCTGCCTCATGGCTGGGAGGAGGTCCAGACTCTCTGGGGCAGGCTGGAGGCTGGGCAGTGCAGGCTTCCGTTTGGATGGTACCCACCTCAGGGCTGGAAGGAGGTCCGGACTCCCTGGGGCAGGCTGGAGGCTGGATGATACAAGGTTGACAAGGTGTGGTCTCCACAGGGCAGGCCATCACAGGTCTATCTAGTAAAGTCTCAGCAGAATTTAGGGTTCCAACGTCCCCACCAATATTATCATCATCCCATATGTCTCCGTCCCAATCCTCGGGGTTCCACTCCTTTCCAATCAATGCCTCCACTTTAATTGCAGAAACCCTGTGAGGTTGAGATTTTAGTTTCCTCTGTAATTCTGCTACTTGTGCAATGAGAGTCTGGTTTGATTCTTAGATATCTCAAGTCTGTGGCTACAGGAGACAAGATTTTCTTTCAAGGCACACAGAGAAACTTTCATATCATTCATGCGCTATTTAAGTTTCAAATTTGAAGACTTTAGCTCATCTCTTTCTTTTGTATCTGTACCCAGAGTATCTAGGAGGAGCCAGCCAACATCATTATGTTTTTTGACTCCAAAAAATTCTGTTAAGGTGTTGAAAACACTCTCACCCAGATCCTTGTTTCTTATAAGCGTGGAAGTAAGGGAATCCAGCAATGCTATTTTGCATATCTCTATTGCCAGCTCATGCCATGGACTGTTAGCAACCTCTTCATTATTGGAAAGGGAGTCATTAGTACCCCTGAGTCCAATTAGAGTAGAGAGCCAATTACAAAACTCCCAGAACCACCTCAGACATCTCATATTTAAGACTCTATTCCTCAAGACCCCACTCTCGGTACCAAGCTGTATTAGTCAGGGTTCTCTCAGGAAACAGAATCAACAGGAGATATCTGTCAATAATATGAGAATTTATAAGAGTCTCTCATGCGACCATGGGGATACACAAGTCCAGGTTCCGCAGGCAGGCTGCAAACCAGGGGCTCCAATGAAAGTCCGATGAAAGGTCCTTGATGAGTTTCTGGGAGAAGTTGGCTGTCCAATGACAAGCTGGGAAATTCTGAATTTTGAAATCACTTCCCCTTTTAAGGCATTCAACTGATTGGATAAAAGCATCACGCATTGATGATGCAATCTCCCTGAGTGATGCAGATGTAATCAGCCATCCATGCAGTAAACTCACTGGTGATCAAAGTCCATAAATGCTCTTGTATTACAATTAGCCCAGTGCTTGCTGGACCAAACAACTGGACACAATTACCTGGTCTAATTGACACATTAGCCTAACCATCACAACTGCATTTTCAACCCTGATTTACAAGTGCCAAGTTTAGATAAGTCCTCAAATGGGGTACTATCATCAGGGAGCTTGATTTCCAGAGGTTTGGAATTTACGGAACCAGCTTCTGCTTTCTTTGTGCCCAACAATTCAGTCCTCAGCTTATCTTTCTCATCTAGCATTTTGCTATAAGCTGCAAGGAGAAGCCAAGCTGCATTCTCAGAGTTTACTTTGGAAAGTTCTTCAGCTAAATGCCCAGGCTCGCCACTTTCAAATTCAGCCTTTCATAAATCACCAGGAGTTAATCTTGCTAAGTTCTCTGTGACTTTAAAATACAGATCATGTTTCCTCCAGTTTCCAATAATAGGTTCATCATTTACTTCTAAGGTTTCATTAAAAGTCTCTTTAGCATCATCCTTATTCCTATCAACAGTCTCTTCAAAGCACTGTAGGGCTTTTTTACCAAATGTCTCACAATTCCTCCAAAAATTACCCCTCACCCATATATAAAACTGTTTCAACACTTTGGTAATTGCAAAAGCACAACCCCACTCTCCAGTACCAAATTCTGTATTAGTCAGCCAAAGGAATGCTGATGCAAAATACCAGAAATCAGTTGGTTTGTAAAAAGGGTATTTATTTGGGTAGAAGCTTACAGTTATCAGGCCATAATGCATAAATTACTTCCCTCACCAAAGTCTATGGCCATGTGTTGGAGCAAGATGGCTGCCGATGTCTGCCAGGATTCAGGCTTCCTGGGTTCCTCTCTCTCCAGGCTCAGCTGCTCTGTTATCTCCACAAGGCCAGCTGTAGACTATTAGGTGAATGGCTTGTTTCTCTTCCTAGGGCCTACTCTCTTTCCTCACTATGAAGCTCCTCTGTTTGCTTACTTCCTGGGGCTCCAGCTCAACACTCCAACATCAAATCTCCAACTCTGTCTTTTGCCATGCCTTTTATCTGTGAGTCCCCACCCACCAAGAGGCGGGGTCTCAATGCCCTACTGATGTGGCCTAATCAAAGTCCTAATCAGAATTTAATCAATTAAAAGTGATATCTCTGACAGACCTGGTTCCAAACATAATCCATAACTGTCTTTGGAATTCATAAACAATGCCAAACTGTTACACCTCTGTGTCATTTATTCTTTCTTCAGTCATTTCAAGTCTGCTGTTGTATGCCTCTAAAGTTTTTTATCTCACCCATTGTGCCTTTCATTCCCATGAGCTGTTACTTTTCTATCCAGGTTTTCAAATTCTTCTTTGTACTCATTCAGTGTCTTCTTGATGTCCTTCTTTCTTTTTTTTTTTTTTT
>JAKSZT010053887.1:43901638-43991898 GCA_026826555.1 Tolypeutes matacus
AAAAAAAAAAAAAAAAAAAAAAAAAAAAAAAAAAAAAGACATACATTGGCTTCTAGTGGTGAGAGGCTGTGTGTTACTCCTGTTCTTCAATTCTTGGTTCAACCTTCTGGGTCTTTAGGATTGTCCCTGTTAGTTACTCAAATCTGGGCCTTGGATGCAGTAATGGGTTGCAGATCTGCTTTCTAAGGCCTTGGGAGGGAGGCTATAAAGGCCATAAAAAGCTTCTCTTACTTACTTACACTTTCTTCATATTCACTTCCTTTGTCCACCAGTAGATGGAGCCCTTTAGCAGCCCTCTCAGTTCAATGCCTGGTCAGAGTGTGTTTGCTGCAACAGGAACTAGATCAATGTGACAGAGGTTCCTGCCTGGAGGCTAAAAGCCTCGTAATTCAAACTTTCTTAGAGGCAGTTTTCCAACCTTTGCTAGCAGCCCCTTCCCTTTTCACAGGTAGGAAATAATTCCACCCCTCTCTGCATCATCAACATCCAGTCCTGGTCAGTAGAGAGGGAGATTGAGAGGGTCAGATCTCTTTAGTCCCTTGCAGGCTCCCAAGGCAAACAACGGTGTGGCCCCACCCATCTTGGAAGGGCTCTGCTGTGGGTCACAGCAGAACAAATTTGTGGGTCAAAAGCTGGGTCAGCCTTAGGCTATGTCCCTCTCTCTTCCCTTTCCTGAAGAGGTGGATCCCTGGGGTCCCCTTTGTCTCTAGCTGCTGGCCCTGAGGGTTGAGAATTCAAAAGTGTCTATAGGGTGGGGAATGATGCCCACAGTTTTGCAGTCACAATTCTTTTCCTTTGCCCCTCTCTCCTCTTGGTAGTATTCAGACTTCCCCTGGTGTCCTAAACTCTAAAAGATTTTTTTTTCCAGGCTATTTCTGCCTGTCCTCTAGCTATTTTTCTGGGACAGAAGAGAGTCCTGTATCTTTCTAGTCCACCACCTTCCTGGAAGTCTTGATTCTTGAAATAAAAATGGAATCATATAATATGTACTCTTCTATGTCTCGCTTATTTTCCTTAACAAGATGACTGTGAAATTCATCTATACTATCACATGTAACAGGAGTTCATTCTTTATTACTGAGTAGCATTCCATTGTATGAATATAACACAATTTGTTTATCCATTCTCCTGGGTTGTTTCCAGTTTAGAGCTTTTATGAAAAAAGGAAGCTATGAATATTTTTGTCTTTGTGTGAACATATCTTTTCATTTGTCTAGAATAAATACCTGAGTGGAATTGCTGGGTCTATAGTTAGTATATGCTTAACTTCATAAGAATTTGCCAAACTGTGTTCCAACATGGTTACAACCATTTTACATTCATTCCCATCTGCAACTATCAGAGTTCCAAAAGCACCACATCCTTGCCAATAGTTGTTGGTGATGTTTCAGCCATTCTCATAGGTGTGTTGTGGTATCTCATTGTGGTATAAAATCTGATTTACCTGATGACAGAGATATTAAACATATTTTCATCCTCTTATCAGTCATTCATATATTCTCTTCTGAAATGTCTATTTAAATCTTTGCCCATTTTAAAAATCAAGTTGATTATCTTATTACTGAGTTGAAAGAATTGTTTATTCTGAATACAGATCCTTCGTCAGGTGAAAATGTAGGGTGAATATTTCTTCTTGGTCAGTGGCTTGTCTTTTCATTTTCTTATAAATGTTTTTCAAACTGTAGAAATTTTAAATTTTTTTTATTTTTTATTTTACCGGGAGGTCCCGGGGATCGAACCCAGGTCCCTCCATATGACAGACAGACGCCCAACCATTTGAGCCACATCCGCCCACAGAAATTTTAAATTTTATTTAGATGAAATCTAATTTATCATTTTTCTTCTTTTATGGCTTATGCTATTTGCATTCTTGAAAATCATTGCCTGTCTCTAAATTTGCAAAAATATTAAACAATGTTTTCTTCTATAAGCTTTATAGTTTTAGCTTTAACAGTTAAGTCTATAATTCATCTCAAACCAATTTTTATATATGGAATCAGAAGGGGGTTGAATTTCAGCAACGTTTATTAAAAAGACTTTTCTTTTCCCATTGAATTGTCTTTGTAAAGTTAATTGACCATATATTTGTGTGGATCTATTTCTGGACTCTCTACTGATGTATTTACCTACAATTATTCTAATTCCACACTGTCTTGAAATCAGGTGGCATACTCCTCCAATTTTGCTTTTTTTTTTTTTTTTTTTCCAATTGTATTTGCTACTTTAGGGTCTTTGCCTTTACACGGGAAGTTTTAACCAACATGTCAACTTCTACAAACAACTTCTTGAGATTTTATTGGGATTGCTTGAAATTAAGGATCAATTTGAGAATATCTGACATCTTAACAATATTGAGACTTCCAATCTATGTATTTTGTAGTTTTCAAAGTAGGATTCTTGCTACTGGAAATGGAATTCACAATTCATTGCTAGTATATAAAAATACAACTGAAGTTTGTATATGGATCTTGTAACCTCTGCAACCTTGCTAAATTCACATATTAGTAATAGTGATTGTAGATTCATGAGGGTTTTATATATCAACAACTATGTCATCTGCCAATAAAGACAGTTTTACCTTTTCTTTCCAATCTGTATGCCCTTTTCCTTGTCTTATTGTACTGGCTATGATCTCCAGTACAATTTTGAATAGAAGATTATAAGAGGTAAGAATGAAAATCTTTGTCTTATTCCTGAAATCATTCAATATTCACCCTCAATGGTGTTAGCTGTGGGTTTTTCATAGATTCCCTTTATCAGATTGAAGAAGTTCCCTCCTATTGTTAGTTTGCATCCATTGTGATGGATGTTGAATATTATTAAATACTCTACTGAGATATTTTTTTCAGTTAATGTAGTGAATTACACTGATTTTTAAAATTTTAAATCAACCTTGCATCCCTTGGGTATACAACACTTGTTTATAATCTATTACTGTTTTTATATATTGTAGGATTTGATGTGCTTCTTGTTAAGGATTTTACATTCAAGTTCATGAGACATATTGGTGCATAGTTTTTTTTTCTTGCAATATTTTTGTCAGATTCTGGTAGCTGGGTTATGTTTGCCTAGTAAAAAGAGTTCGGAAATGTTCTATTTCTGAAAGTACTTGGAAATAATTGGTGTTACATTTTTTCTTAAGTAATAGAATTCATCAGTGAAATAATCTGGCCCTGTAGTTTCCTCTATAGCAAAGTTTTTGTTTTTCATTTTAGTTTTAGTTTTGATGATTTAATACTTCTGTATAACCCCCACTCAAAACATTTTATTCACAATAGAACTAAACATGTTCATCAACAGAAGGTTCTCTCAGGTCCCTTTCTGATCAATTCTCCTTCCCTTCCCCAGAGCAACCACATTCTCATTTCACTTACTATAGGTAAGTTTTACCTATTTTTTACTACACACACACACACAAACACACATACACACACACAGAGTATATGCTCTAAATTTTGCTTCTTTTACCTAATATAATGTTTCTAAGACTCATCCACAATGTTGCATGTCTCGGTAGTTCTTTATTATTGCTGAGTAGTATTCCATTGTATGACTCTTCCACAATTTGTTTATCCACTGTCCTATTGTAGACTTGTGTTGTTTCCAGCTTGGGGCTATTATAAATAATACTATCAACATTTTTGTACATGTCTTTTGTGGAAATATGTTTTTGTTTCTCTTGGGAAATACTCAGGAGTAGAATGGCTGAATCACAGGCTAGGTATATATTTACTTTTTTTATTTTAGCAGATAAAGCCTTGTTTTATTGAATGATTGATCTATATAATTGCTGAGGCCAGTATGTACAGACAAGGGAGCTTTATTTCTTAGTCTCTTCCTCCTTTGACAGAGTCTTGATAATCTCCCCCTTCTTGGCCTGTAGTTGCGCCTCATGGCTTAGACCTGCGGGCCTCAGCCTGGTCATCCAGGAGCTTCTTGCAGGCCTTGTGCCTTCAGCTTGTGGAGGTGTTCCATGAGAATCCACTGCCCTTTCACCCTCAGGTACAGGCTGTGATACATGTAGCAGTCAATCTTCTTAAATTCACGGTATCTTCTGAGCAGCCAGTGCAGTATTCTCGTCCTCCTCATCTAGGTTACCTTTTCAGGAATGCGAGCAATGGCAGTACCCTTTCGCTTACCTATGCCCACATGCCTGCCCTTCTGGTGGGCCAAGGTGTTTTTCTGGCATTGAGCCCAGGAATGAACAGTCACAGGCTTGCAGAGGATTAGCTCATCTTTGATCAGCTTCCAAGTCTGCTGACGGGAGTTGGCATTGGCGATTTCATTGGTCTCACTGGGGTCCAACCAAATTCTCTTTCCTCAGTGGAGGACAATGAAGGCGAGCCTTTTCTGAAGCCTGAGCATACTCATGGCTACAGCAGCAGTGCTGAAAGGAAAGCTATTTTTACTTTTATAAGAAACTGCCAAATAGTTATACTCCCACCAGTTGCTCCAACACTCTGCCAATATTTGATGTGGTCAAACTTTTTCATTGTAGCCATTTTAGTGGGTGTGAAATGGTATCTCATTATGGTGTGAATTTGCATTAATCTGATTATTAATGATGACATGTACTTATTAGCCATCCATAAATCTTCATTTGTGAAGCCTTTTGCCAATTAAAAAATTAGGTTAGTTGTATTTTGATTTTTGGTTCTTTATATATTCTGGATACAAGTCCTTTATCTGATATATGTGCAGTGAATTTTTTTTTCTAATCTGTGGCATTTCTATTAGATTTTCTGTGTCTTTAAATGAGCACAGAAATTTAATTTTAATGATATCCACTTAATCATTGTTTTACTTTTATGGTTAGTGCTTTCAGTTTCCTGCCCAAGAAATCTTTGCATATTCCAAGGTTGCAAAGATATTCTTCTTTGTTTTTTTCTACAAGCGTTCCTATTCTGAGTTTAAATTTAGGTTTATGATCCATGTCTATTTAATTTTTGTGTTTGAGTGAGAAAGGGGTGAAGGTTCATTCTTTCCCCCTAAGGAAATCTATTTGTTCTAGCAACATATTAAAAAAACTGTTCTTTCCCCATTGTATTGACTTGCCACCTTCATTAAAAATCAATTGACCATATATACATTTTTATAGATCCCACAGAGTTTCTATGTACACAATCATGTCATGTGTGAATAATGACAGTTTTCCTTATTTTCTGAACTTTATGTCATTTTTTTCCTTGCTTTATCATATTGGCTTTATAGTATGTACTTAGTACTTTATTTATTTATTATTTTTTTTTAGATGGTATCGAGGATTGAATCCAGGACACCTCATACATGGGAAGCAGGCACTCAACCACTGAGCTACACCTGCTACCCTTATCTATCTATTTATATCATTTATTTTTAATAACAACCCAATGTTATTCCGATTTTACAGATTAAAAAACTGAGGCTCAGAAAGGTGCAATAACTTGCCCAATCAAAATCGTATAGCTACTAACAGATTTAGAATTCAAATTCAGGCAGTCTTATTCCAGAGCCAGTACCTATAACCAAATAACTTATAAATTTGGAAAACTCAAAAGCATAACAAAAAAAAACACATCAAATTAGTAATGGAAAAAATCCTATTAGCAAAAAAGAATATGAGCAGTTCATAGGAAAAAAGCAGGCTTCTCTTAAATATGAAAAGTTCAATCCCACTCAAATGAGAGAAATACACATTAAAACTACACTGAAACCATTTTTTAACCTATCAGAATGGCAAAAATTCAAAGTCTGACAAAACTCTAGTTAGCAAGGATATGGGAAACAGTAGACTGTTGGGAGAGTATAAACTGGTGCAATCCCTATGGAGAACAATTAGGCGATTGTTCTAATTGCAAGATAATGGAAACAAATTGTCCAACACTAGGTGTCTGGTTAAATAAATTACAGTAAATCAATACAATGGAATACTATGCAGCTATTATAAAAATGTAGAGGATCTCTGTGTACTGATATGGAAAGAGCTTCAATATATTTATTATAAGTAAAAAATTAAGAAGAGTATGTATAACAGTATGTGAAAAGAGGGGTGAAATAAGAATCTACTTATACTTTTATATTTTCTTATGCATACTCCTGACAAGAAACTCCAGGATACATGGAAAAATACTAACAGATGTTGGGGGGCACTGAATGGGAACTGAATAGATGGGAGACTGGTGGGATGCGAAGACTTTTCAATGTATATAGGCTTTTGAATAATGTGACTCTATCACCTATTCAAAACATTAAATTAAAAATCCCTATGCTTAAAAAAAGCTTAATGGCACCAACTGACAATATGTTATTTATAAAATAAATATTTACCAAGTGCCCACTAAACACGAAGTAGGCACCATTCAGGGCCCTGGCAATACAGCAATATAGCACAGGGCATGATAAAGTTATTCCCCTTTTAGAACTTGCATTCTAGCGGTAAAGACCAAATAAATATATGTATATAATTTATCCATAAAAATAAATTAAATAATTAATAATGCCAAATGGCTATTTACGGAAAAGGAAATCAGGATAAAGGGGAAAGTAGTGATGTGGTGAAAGTGGTGTCACATGCTATTTTAAATAGAGTAGTCTGGAAAGGCATCTCTGAGGAGGAGGTCTTTGAGTAGACATCTGAATGAAGTAAGGCAGGAAGCAACTTAGGGGAAGAGTTTTCCAGGCAGCAAAGGCCCCGATGAAGGAAAAAGCCTGATATGTTCCAGAAACAGCAAAAACACTTGAGTAGCTGAAGCAAAATGAATCAGGAGAACAATGGTAGACAATAATATGAAATGGATGTCAGGACATTGGAAAGGATTCGAATGTTATAAGCAGCTATTAGAGGTTTTTTAAAAAATCCCTTAACAAGGGATCCATGAGCTTGAATTGAAATTCAAAAAAAACCATTATTCTTGTGGGGATATGTTGGTGTGGGTGTGATATATTTATTAAATAATACAAAGTATAGTGTGGTCTTAGTAAGGGGTCTGTGGTTTTCACCTGACTGGCAAAGGGGTCTGTGGAACAAAAAAGGTTAAGAACCCCTGCTATAGGGGCTTGGTTAAGATTCAGCCAGTATACACACTTGTTTGGCCTTCCAGGTTGTCAGAAGACTGAAATATTTCAAATCCAGTTTGCAAATCTGACTCCTTTCCCAGGACCCCATACCACCACCACCTTCCTATTACCACTCCATAAAGTAACAACTAAATAAGTAACCTGGCCTTCCAGAGCGTATTGATTTGGGCTAATTAATCAGCTTAAGAACCTAGAACCATTGAAATTCAACAATCTATAGGGCGAATAAAGGTTTTCCCTTCATTATAATCCTAGAGCCTGCTATCCTGGGCTTCCATTCCACCAAGAGTCATCTGAGACCCAATACCAGAGTCCGCACTCATGTTTGGTACAGTATGAAGAAGAAGCAAGCCAGAGAAATACACTGAGTGTCCCTGAGGTCTGAGATGAAGATAGAGGAAAGGGAAAATCAGTGAAATTCTACATAAACAATCTCTCTCCTAAGCATTCCCCAAGTGATTTGAAAGGCCACTAACAGCCAGCTTTTATAAATTTTGTACAATATATTAACCTCAGCAAATTTTGTTTTTATGTTTAAACTTCATAGAATTATAAAGGTTTTGTTTTTTTTTTAAAGATTTTTAAAAAAAATTTTATTCCTCCCCCCTTGCTGCTTGTGCCTGCTGTTTCCTCTGTGTCTGCTTGTCTCCTTCTGTTGCTTCATCTTGCTGCACCAGCTCTCCAGGGGCGCGGGCCGTCAGCTCTCCACCAGCACCAGTGTGAGCCAGCTTGCCCTCACCAGGAGGCTCGGGGAACTGAACCCCGGACCTCCCATATGGTAGACGGGAGCCCAACCACTTGAGCCACATCCACTTCCCAGGAAGGTTTTTTTTTTTTTTAACATACATTGTGGCAAAAGGGAAATAGAAAACATTCAGTCTTTCCAATACCAAATGCAACTGTACCATTCTCATAGCTGCATTCAATAAATTCAATATGTTTGTGTAATAATGTGTATGTAGTTTTTGGAATCATAATCTCAACATAGAACTACAATAGCTGAAACACAGCAACTCTAATTTCATATACAAAACTTATTCTACACACCACACACTGGGAAATCACTGTGGGGAATTAGTACAGATGTCAAAATCTTAACAACAGAGTTTTCCAAAGTTGCATGAAATTTCTGATAGTTTGCCACTTCCACCCTTTTCACAAAGTTCCTCCCCTTTGAAAACACATTCTACTGCTCTGCAATCTAGGTTCCCAACATCTTTTTACATCATATTAAGTTCTAATTCATTCTCATTCATTTAATTTCTTTGAACATCAAAATCTCCAGTTTAATTACTTAAGAGACTACTAAATATTTGCTAACAAATTGGTAATATGGACCTAAACTAAAGGAAAAGCAATTGAAAAGAACATCGAGGAGAAATCTAAGCAGTATTTAGAAACCATCAATCTCTGGGCACTCACGTTTATTTTCTGACATTTATTTTCTGACTGTAAATTCCTTCACGCAACCAAAGACGAGATTATAAACCATTTTATGCAAGCAGGACCTGTTTTAGTAGAACACTTGCTGAAAAACACCATAGCTTTCCTTTCTGTTCTTTTTAATAAAACTACCTATGAAATGCTGAAACTTTCTTTCAGGTAGGTCTAGTACACAAGACTTAGAGCCAGGTAGGACTATGATTTAAAATTAGATGGAAATTAGTCTTACGATCCTTTTTATATTAAAATGTCATAATATTAAAAACAAACAAACAAACAAAAAACCAAACTACTTACACCACAGCAAGCCGAAGTCTGGACAGATGGTATGAAACTACCAGCAGCCACCTATTTCCTCACAGACTAAACTTTGTTCCCTTCCTGGCTGTTTCTGGATCAGGTTCACTGATACACATTTACAGTGGCCTTGGAAGCTACCACCCAATGGAGCAAGGTGGGAGGGTTTGTTAATTTAACTCCTGCGTGGTAACTGCTTATCAGTAACTTCTCAAAGGTCGAGTTCAACGTATTTAAAGAGACTAATATAAGGAAGATTATAAGGAAAGCCTGAAAAGTCTCATAATCTCTGCTGACTGGGCTTTGGTTTCAGAGGGTATTTCCTTCCCATATATTCTCCTGGAGAAAACAAAACAAAACAAAACAAAAACGATAGTCATCTGAGCTTCAAAAATCTTACCTTCTTCCTTTTATAAAAGTTTTCCTTCCTCCTCAGAGTCTATATATTGTGCAATCAAGGCAGGAGGAGGCCAGAAATCTGCTTCTCTATTATAGTCCCCATCCCCTCCATTCTTCCCAACTCTTATACTAGTTAGAGAAATAATGCAGAGTCCTAGGTAAATTTATTGCTTTCTGACATTCATACCACCTATTGAGCTAATGTAAAGTGAGAATTTAGATCCCAAATTCTGTTCTTTGCAAGATAAATGTTAGGTTGCTTCATCTCCATCCACATCCCTAAGCATCTTCCCTTCTCAGCTACTGTATTTTCTGTAATTTATGCCATTAGCCTTTAAAGCAGCAACCCCTTATGATATACTTACTGCATTAATCACTTCATAAACATTATCTCATTCTTTCCCAGGTAATACCTTTTGGGATCGATTATTTTTTCAATTCTTCTTAGTCTGATTCTCTGTATCCAGTTTGGCCCTTTCAGCATCTAGTTATGCTCCACAATAAGAGCTGTGGTAGGCAGAATAACAGCCCACCAAAGATGTCCATGCCCTAAGCCCCAGAACCTGTGACCATGCTACTATACATGGCAAAAGGACCTCTGCAGATATGATTAGGTTAAAGACCTTGAGATGGAGAAATTGTCCTAGATTCACATGAATCCTTAAAAGGAGAGAACCTTTCCTGGCTGTGGTTAGAGAGATGTGATGTGAGAACTTCACCAGTTCTTGCTGGCTTTGAAGATGGAAAGACGGGGGGCTGTGAACCAAGAAATGAAAGTAGTCTCTAGAAGCTGGAAAGGAAAGGAAAGAGATTTTCCTATAGAGCCTCCAGAAAGGAATGTAGCCCTATTGACACCTTGGATTTAGCCCAATGAGACCCTTGTTGGACTTTTGACCTATAAAACTATATGATAATAAATGTGTGTTGTTTAAAGACACTACATTTATATTAATTTGTTATGGCAGCAATAGAAAAAATGTACTTCAATCTCAAAATGTCCTTTTTAAAATATTATACCCACAACTGAAGAGAATACTTCAAATGAGATCTGATGAAGAGAATAATACTGTTGGCACTAACAAGTTCCTTAATCTGGATGGATATACTTTTATAAATGCAACTTAAGATTGCTTTAGATTTTTAGGTGCATTATACTCTTACCTTAGTGGACTCCTACGTCTTTTTCACACAACCTCCATCAAACCAGGTGCCTGAAGGTACCCTAATTACTTTTTTCAACTAATTTTGGAGGTGAAATGCAGTTTTACATTCAAACTTGTTAAATTTCACCTTAGTAGTTTTAGCCCATCCTTGCAAACTATTAGGATCATTTTGAATCATGCCTCTGTCCTCTGTCATAGGAAGTATCTTTTTTAGCCTAACTGAATCTACTTAACTGCCCTGATTTCATCCAAGTTATTAGTAAATAAACAGTGAATAGTCAAGGTCAAGAACAGAGTTCTGAAACCTATTATTAGAAACTTTTCATCGGTTTGACACTGATCCATGAATCAATACGTTGGAGGCACATGTATTCAATCAACTACAAAACCACCTACTCTCATGCAGCTTGTATTTTGTGGGCTCCTTAAACACATCGGGAGAATAAAATGCCTTAATAAATAAAGATAGCTCTACAGCATACCAATTCACTAGAACCCTACTGGAAATGGGAATATGATTACTATTTTTGGAAATAAGTGCTGGCTCTTAGTGATAATTATTTTCGTTTAAGAGTTTACAAACTACCAGTTAATTATTCTTTCTAGAATTCTATTTGAGATTAAAGGGAAGTTTACTCAATTGTAGACAGTGACACTGATCTCTGTCTCAAATGAGGAGATATAAATGGAGGGGGAAAGAAAGAAAGAAATGAGCACTGTGTGCCCCTGGGACAGTGGAGACCAGACTAATTAGAGCAGTGGTGGTTTGTTGGGAAGGAGTATAAAACCAGGGTTGAATCATAAGATGTCAAGTCTTGAAAACGGGACTTGGATTTCATCTTAATATATCAGAAAATAGGAAAAATTAGAAGATTTGAAAGCAAAAGAATTAGATAACAAAAGGAATACTTTAATAGCAATAAACAACCTCATGAAAGGTAGGCAAAATATATCCAAAAACAGTTCACAGGAAAAAAAAAAATGGCCCTTAAATATAAGAAGACACTCAACCTCATCATTACTGGAGAAATACAAATTGAAAGCACAATGTCATATAAAAAAAAAAAAAAAGAAAGAAAGGAAAAGAAAGAAAAAGTACAACGTCCTAATTTTAACCTATATTTTAGCCTATAAAATTGGCAAAGTTCAAAAAGTCTCCTAAGCTCTTCCTAAGCCAGTGCTCAACAAGAAAAAGGCCATGTTCAGTTCAAGCACAAAGATTATGAAGCCCAATGGCAAAAAGGCAGATGAATTCAAGTCTGGCATTTCTCAGGCTCTTCTTGAGCTGGAGATGAACTCAGACCTAAAGGCTCAGTTTAGGGAGCTGAATATAACAGCAGTCAAAGAAATTGCAGTTGTTGGTGGTTGAAACACTATTATAATCTTTGTTGCTGTTCCTCAACTTAAGTCTTCCAGAAAATGCAAGTCTGGCCAGTACGTGATTGGAGAAAAAGTTCAGTGGAAAATACATTGTCTTCAGTGCACAGGGGATAATTCTGCCTAAGCCATCTCAAAAAAACTGTACAAAAAAATAAGCAAAAGCATCCCAGGATCCATACTCTGCTAGCTGTACACAATGCAATCCTTGAAGACTTGATCTGCCCAAGTGAAACTGTGGGCATAAGAATCCACGTAGAACTGGTGGCAGCTTGCTTCTAAAGGTTCATTCGGACAAAGTACAGCAGAACAACGTAGAATACAAGGATGAAACATTTTCTGGTGTGTATAAGAAGCTCCCTGGCAAGGATGTTAATTTTGAATTTCCAGAGTTTCAGTTGTAAGCCAAAATGACTAAAAAAAGTATTCTCAAAAAGAGAAAAGTCTCATAAGACAATGTTGATGATGTGGAGAAAAATAATGGGAGGATAAATTCGTTAGAACCTCTCTGAAGAACAAATAGACAATCAAAGTTATAAATGCATATATTCTTTCACCCAGCAATAACTAAAAATATACTCATACATGTAAATTTATATTAAGTGAAAAAAGCAAGGTACAGAGCAGTATATTTAGAATGCAACTATTTGTGTGTATGTGTTCAAAGAATGTAGAATCCCTCTGGAAGAATACCCAAGAAACCAGTAACAGTGCTTTGCCTCTAGGGGAAGAGACTGGATGGCTGGGGCTCAGGGGTAGGAAAGAGACTTATATATTATTTTGTCCTTTCTGAATTTTTACCAAGGCTTGTCTTATCGATTTAAAAAATAGACATCCTAAGTACAAAGTGTTACCCTGGATTAGATACTGGAATAAAAAAAAAGGACAGTAGTAGAAAAACTGGTGAAAACCAAATAAAGCTTGGAGTTTGGTTAATAGTCAAATACTAATGTTAATTTCTTAGTTTTGATGATTGAACTACAGTGTGTAAGTTGTTAACATTAGGAGAAACTGGGTGAAGGTTATACAGGAACTTTCTGTACTTTCTTTGCAACTTTTCTGTAAATCAAAAATTATTTCAGAAATAAAAAATTGATTAAAAATAAATACACATTCGAAAAGTTATTAGGGCAGCTTGGAGAAACGTGGCTTGGAGAGGGGAAAGATCAGAACCAAAGAGGCCAGATGGGAAACTGTGGGCGTAATCTTGGCATGAGGTGTGGACGGCCTACATTAGGGTAAAGGTCATGGAGATACAAAAGAAAATAACATGGATATAAAATAACTTCAGAAGAAAAATATCAACAAAATGTTTTCAACATTGGAGAGAGATAAGAACAGGGATATCACTTACAAAAGATGGCAGTTAGAGGACGGAGCTGGTTTGAAGTGGAATGTGACCCATTTAATTTATTAATCCAACAAATTACTGGTACCTACTACGCCAGGCACTTTGCAAGGGAACGAGGATGCAGCGATGCTGAGTATGAAATGACCCTGAAATGTCTTAGTAGATTTGTCCAAAATCATCTGGATATACAAGACAAGAGTTCAGATGACAGGACAGAGGGGGATAGCTGAGGGTGATATTGAGTGAGGAAGGAGAAGCCGAAACTGAGCTGTGGGATAACTAGGAGAAGAGAGTAAGCAAAGAAATCAAGAAAAGAATGGCCAAAGAGTTAGGAAAAGGATAGTATAATTTCCTAGGAACTGAGATAAAAGAAAGATCTAAGAAGAAAGTTTCCATCAAATGCACTAAGATAATAAGGATATAAAAAAGACCACAAGACAGTTGGTTAAAAGAGAAATAGAGAAATCACTGATGGTAAAAGGACTACACAAAAGACCTCGTTCACTTTTGGTAAAGCCTAAATGGAACCTGGATTGCAGAAGTGAAAATTATCCTACAAGAAAGCACTCCTGATTTACAGCTATTTGGGAAATGGGATTCCATTTATTACCATGCTTCTTACATTGGGGTATTGAAGCCACAGGATGGATTTTTTTGTGGCATCAACTTTGTTTGGAGGGGAAACATATTTAAACAGACATACAAATGCAAAATTTGCATAAGCTTTGAAGACAAATCCTGATATTTCAAGCACAGAATTTCTTCAAAGTTGGCTACCTCAGGTTTATCTCCTAACTTTCAGGGTTACAAATTCTACTTCCATAAGAGGATACTTGGGTGGAAGCTAGAGAATCACTGACATAATAGCCAGCTTTGTCAAAGTATGTGCATGCTATTACAATTTAGGACCCTTGTAATTTAAAAAATGATTTTTTTTTAGAAGGAACTGGAGATCGAACCTGGGACCTCATACATGGGAAGCAGGTATTCAACCACTGAGCTATATCTGCTCCTCCAAAAATAATTTTACAAACTGTAACCTCATGGAAAATTACAATAAATATGTCACATTCAAAGAAGAAAGTAATGAACAAAGTTTCTTGAATTTGTCATATTTATTTACCACTATTTTGCTATTGAGTTCTATTTATAAAACCATATATTATTTATCCTATTATAATAGAGCTTAGTGACACAGAGGGAAGTCACAGTGTCAGCTACACTCAGATGCTTAATCAATGATATTTGATGATGAATATTCACTGAATATCACCCATATTATATACATACATATGTATATGTGTGTTTATGTATATATACATATACATACATATAGACTGTAGACATAGATGTTAATACAAGAGTTAGAGCCTGAACTTCAATTCTAATTTACATAAAATCATCTGAAATCCTGACTTTCGTACTGTACATGGTATACCAGTAAAATGGAAATGCAGTTTTCATCTGCAATTCTCTGCCAAGTAAATTAAAATACTACTTTGACATCAGATCTTCATAAACCAGGCTAAGCACAAGCTTGAAAGCTTTGCTCTGGTACTTTCCATGTAACTTTTAAAAAAATAAAGTATTTATTTTTAGTTGTGGTAAAAATACAGAACAAAAATAACCTTAACCATTTTAAGTAGACAATTGTTTGACATTAAGTATACTGACAATACTGTGTAACTTTCACCATTATCTATTTCCAGATTATTTGCATCATCTCATACCAAAACTCATACTCATTTAGCAATAGCTCCCCAATCCTCCCCACCCCTCATCCCTGCTAACCACTCTTGTGCTATCTCTATGAATTTGCTTATTCTAAGTATTTCATGTAAGAGAAATCATAAAATATTTTTCCTTTTGTGCCACTCAACATGATGTATTCAAGATTCATCCATGTTGTAGCATTAGCATGTACCAGCACTTCACTTCTTTTTACAGATGAGTAATTTTCCATTGCAAGGAACAGGCTCCGTCTACAAGCCACCTGGCAATACTGGCACGAGTTAAGGTTTTTTTAAAAAAATCTTTGTGTGAGAAAGCCATTAGAGTGGTAACAGGTAATACATGGGAGCTTCTTGAAAATACCATGGGAAAGCTTTGCAGGGTTAGGGATTTTTCTAAAATCAAATGGCTAGTCTGATGTCATTTGGATCGAGAAATATATATGCTAATACATTGTTGATACTTATAGACTTCTACTGTTTGAAAGAAAATTAATTTTATTAATAGTTTAAATAAACCAGCTCCTTTTCCAAATTTCTAAACTAAACTAAACTAAAACTTACATTTCTAAACTAAAACTTACTTAGCAAATAACTTTTAATACTCCATTTTGTATACATTGTTTGAAAGTACCTCTTTAGAAACAAAAAGCTAATGCAATTCTAAACCTGGAAGACAGAATTACAGCTCTCATAACTAATTCATTCAGCCCAGGCTATTGGCTTTTACAAAAACAACTGTGGGGGCAAGCTGTTACTTCTTAACATCATCTAATGTCTACAGTTCTCTGCTGTCAAAGTTTCAAGGAATTTTGAAGTCGTCATATTCTAAGAAAGCAAATTTGAATTGATTTCCTAAGGAATAATAAATTATTCTATTTTTCTACTTGACTTTCATAATTAAGAGAGTGATAGAATTCTCAATGATTGCATTTTTGTTTTAAAAATATATTCAGGAGGGAGCAGATGTAGCTCAAGTAATTGAGCACCTGCTTCCTCTGTATGAGGTCCTGGGTTCAATGCTCAGTATCTTCTAAAAAAAAAAAAAATATATATATATATATAAAATGATATTATCTATTGTTTTCTACATGTGCCATGACACATGACATAAAAAGGTTGGTAAAAATTGACAGAGGAGTTCTTTCACATGTGTACCAGACACACAAACAGGAGTGTTCATAGGAGCAATGTTAATAATAAGTAAAAACTAGACCATCCCAAATATTTATCAATAAATTCATCTATTACTAAATTCTGGAATACTCATACAATATAATATTATAGAGCAGTGAAAATTACTGAGCAAAAACTATATGCACTGACATGGATATATCTATGGATATAATATTGAGTAAAAAAAAGCATGTCTCAGAAAAATACATACAACATGATTCCATTTTCTCTGAAGTTCAAAAACATGCAAAATTAACCTATCATTTAAGGAAATACAAATATGTAATAAAACCACTGAAAAAAGCAAGAGAATTATTAACACAAAATTCAGAACTTTGGTTACTTCTGAGAGAGCAAATAAAAATAAATATGGGATCAGGGAGCAGCACACAGGAGATATTAGAAATAATGGTAATATTGCTTTTCTTAAACTGGGCCAGTAGGTACACATGTATTTT
This sequence comes from Tolypeutes matacus, assembly GCA_026826555.1. Lineage (NCBI taxonomy): Eukaryota > Metazoa > Chordata > Mammalia > Cingulata > Chlamyphoridae > Tolypeutes > Tolypeutes matacus. Next base: position 43,918,089 of record JAKSZT010053887.1, read on the forward strand.
CTATATAGTTATTCCATTGGCCTTACAGATATTTTATAAATATTTTGTACCATCATTTAATATACCTCTTTTTAAAAAGTCCTACTTTACCCAAAGGTAGAGAGCAAATGCCTCTGCCATCTCTGTAACAGTATGAGGCACCTGGAATAGGAGGAACAGAAAGCACTAAATTTTACAGGTCAAACATTGGATCTTTCACAAAGGTCCTACAGAATGATTCACAACTCCAACAATAAAGCATTTGAAAGCTAAAAAATAATTCAAATTAAAACTCAACTTAATATGTTATCATTTTGTGAGGCACCATATGTGCAAACTTAAGCATCAAATGGAACATGGATTTTAAAAATCAGGACTGAATAAATTGCCAGCCTAGGAATGAAAAACTCCTCTTGCTATTTTCTAAAAAGTCAATATTTCATTCTGCATTTAGACCACACAAAAGACATTTACAGAATGACAATACTTTAATTCATCATGTGTATCTAGCAATGTTTGCTTAGTCAAATGGCTGTCTGTTAGTCAGTGTTATTTAAGGACAGGTTCATAAAGCTTCAAGAGCAAGAACTGGGTCTGTTTCAAGTGACAGAACAAACAATGGAAAAACAAAACAAAACAATGAAAACAGTTTAAGAATTCCTGCCTGGAATCTCTTTATATTTTATGGCCTAGACAGTGGGAAGCCATTTTTCTAAGCTTTATATATTCTGCCAATCCAGAAGAACTATAATAAACTTAATTTCCAAATGAATTAAATTTATTATTTTTATTTGATATATAAAAGAATTCCATTTTTAGCTTTCCCTTTAATATATATAAAAAAAAGAGCCTCTGAAAAGCAGATAGGTTAATGTTTACACAAAGGCAATTTTTCCTTTTTTTTTTTTTTTCTTTAAAGTTTTAATGGGTGCGTGACCTTGCTGGAATTCCCCTGTCAGTTCTGGAGTATCTATCTGGAAGTTTCAAACAGAAACTACTTTCACATGATACATCAGAACAGTATGCCAAGTGGGATCTGCCTCTGTACCTTGAACTTGCATGTTATATCACAGATGAATCAGTAAACTTCACACACAAAAAAGAAAGGCTTTCTTTTTTCTCAGGCCATTTAAGGAAAGATCAAAGTTAAAAGTATTTGTTTAAAAAAAAAGTATTTGTTTCTGTTTAGAGACATGAAGAAGTCTTGATAATGGATGGTGGTGATCCATTGTGATTGTAATTGATTTCACAGAAATGTACTCTTAAAAACGGTTAAGATGGGAAATTTTGTGGTATATATATATTTTACCACAATAAAAAGAAGAAATGTAAATGTATTTGACATTATACATGTATAGGGTCAATTTTACACAGAAAAACTTCACATGCCCAAGTCCAGAAATTTATCCTTGATACAGTTTCAAGCTATCAAAGATAGACCCATTTTCAAATATGTCAAGCACTGAATATATCATGCAGAAGTGAGAATCTAAGCCTGTATTTAATTCCTGTTACATTAGAATAACTACCAAAATCTAGATAATATAAAGCATTTATTGTTTTGCTTTATTTTAGAATTTATAAATTAACTATTTCGACTGGGAGTAAGTTATTTCAGGTTTACTGTGAAAAAGCTTATGGGTAACCTGTCCTTTCCAGTGTGAGGCAGTTATGGAAGTAACCCTAAACTAGTGAAAACCAATAGTTACAAGCAACAGCGGGAGTCATTTACAGCAGAAACAAAATATTTCCCCAATCGAGGCCACACCTCCAGTTTCACCCTTGGCACTTCTCTCCCTCATTTTTAGAAGGTGAAAGTACAGTGAGTATTGTCCTGGAATTTTAGCACAGTCATCTATCTTGCTCTCAAAAGTTGTTTTCAGGGCAGAAAAAAATTTAACATTTCACAATCTGAGTTTCTCAAACAACTAGATACAGGATATATTGGCATTTCAGAAGTTGAGAAGCAGGGTTCACAAGAGTGAATGGGTTCTGCACATAATGCATGATTGTTTTGTAAGCAAAATAAAAAATATATTAAAAAAAAAAAGAATAAAAAAAGAGTGAATGGGGAAGGAGTAGAGTTCAGCAGAGGGAGCACAACTTTTTTTTTTTTTACTTTTTATTTTTGTTTTGTTAAATTGGGAGCACGACTTTTAATATTTTTCCTAGAAGTCCTCATACACTGTTTTATAATAGTAGTGGAGTCTTCTCGATTATTACAGGTCTTTTAAACAAAATTGTAAAGCCATTAGAATGACATCACACTAACTGCAGGATAGTGTCTTGCCTACACTCACAATGCTTCCGGTCCCTATTGCCTCTGATTTAGGAGAAGCTGTAAATGGGATATTAAATCCATGTATCACTACAATCTTGATTTTCCAAATAAAATTAGAATAAAAATGTGATGGTTGGGGGCAGGGAGGGGGAAAAATTAGATAATCAAATTGCTTTCCCCAAAGGACTTCTCCCTTCCATCCCTATCTCTCAACCACCATCTAGTCAACAAAAAGAAAAAAAAAAATTGATAATTTTAGGAAATATTTATAAAATATTTAACATAAAGAATTCATCATTATTTCCTGAACTTTACTTCCCAAAATACTTTCTTTAAAAATTATGCAACAGAAGCTTTGAACAACCATCAAGAACTGGCAGAAACATCTTCCTCAGGACCCCAGAAAATAGGTATAGGCCTGTAGTAACAGGGTAAGCACCAAAACAAGTAAAAGGCTACTTAAAATTGTAGGACTGGAGCAGTTGTAGCTCAGTGATTGAGTGCATGCTTCACATGCACGAGGTCCTGGGTTCAATCCCCCATACCTCCTTAAAAAAAATCTCTAGGATCCACACTAATGCAAATGTTAAAAATAGGGCAGAATGTGGGAGGCCCCGGGTTCGGTTCCCGGGGCCTCCTGGTGAGGGCTAGGCCTGCCTGCACGGCGTGGTTGGCTGGCCCAGCGAGCACAAGCAGCGGGGGGGGGGGGGAAATGAATGAATAGATAAATAAAATCTTTAAAAAAAAGAAAAAAAAAAAAAATAGGGCAGATATATGGGAATTCTGTATTTTGTACATGATCATTCTGTAAATCTACAATTTCTCTAATTAAAAAAACAACCAGAGAAGTGGATGTGGCTCAAGTGGTTGGGCTCCCGTCTACCACATGGGAGGCCCTGGGTTCGGTTCCTGGGGCCTCCTGGTGAGGGCAGGCTGGCACATGCCCGTGGAGAGCTGACAGCCCGCGCCCATGCCCAGGGAGAGCTGGCGCAGGAAGATGATGCAACAAATGGGAGACAAGCAAACACAGAGGAAACGCACAGCAAATGGACAGAGAAAGCAGACAGCAAGCACAAGTGGCGGGGGGATATATAAATTAATTTAAAAAACAAAACAAAAAAACAACCATAGGATCTTGTGCTGCCGTGGCTGATCCCTCACTCACCCTTCACCAGCTCAGCAAGGAGTCAGTCCACACTCCAGGTCAGATCCCAGGCCCTGGTTCCAGAGGGAGCGGAGTGGCACTCAAGCACATACAGGGAGAATGTGTGTCTTGCCCAATCTGTCTGGTGGTGGCCTGAGGGACACACCATTCCAGAATGTGCCTTGCTTATAGAAGGCAGCTCTGAGAGCTCTCCTACAGATTACTGAGGGAGAGTAGTCAAATAGCGTTGTGGAGGCAAGAGATTGCTGGCTGTAGGACAAATAGTGCAATGCCCAGGGCCGTGAGGTAACTGTTTCCTAGGGAGAAGGAGACATTTGTAACTGATAAAAAGGGGGAATTCCTAGGGTAACATAATACCCCAGACAAGACACATGGTAGAGAGGACCAGGATGGCCCCTACACTTTGGCCTGGAGCTATTCCCCAAACTCAATGTATGGATAATCCCTGAAGGAGAACATTTATAAAAGTCAATCTGCAAAGGCTGGGAATGGTGTTTTATTTATTTATTTTTTCCTCCTTCTTTTAATGTGTTAGCTCTTAGCCTTTAAGGAAAACTCATAATACTAGTTGGATACAAGCTTCAAGAAGAGATGCCGCAGTCTCAATTTCTGTGATAACCCGTTAAAATATAAAAATGTCCTGGTTTCAGCCAAATGTTATAAAACATACAAAGAAACAGAAAGCAATGGCCCAGGCAAAGAATATTAGAAACCATCAATGAGGAAGACCAGACCTGAGAAATACCAGACTAAAACTTTTAAAAAATGGTCCTAAATATGCTCAAAGAGCCAAGAGAAAACATGAATAAAGAACTAAAGGAAATCAGGAAAATAACAGATGAACATAAAGAGAATATCAATAGAGAGATGGAAACATGAAAAGAAACCAAACAGAGCTGAGGACCATGGGAACCAAAATGAAAAATTCCCTAGAAGGATTCAACAGCAAATTGGAGCTGGCAGAAGAAAGAATCAGAGAACTTGAAGTAACACAACTGAAATCATTCAGTCTGAGGAGCAAAAAGAAAGAATGAAGAAAAGTAAACAGAGCCTGAGAAACCTATGGCACACCATCAAGCATACCAATATATGCATTGTGGGAATCCCAGAAGAAGAAGAGACAGAAGGGGACAGAGAGAATATTCAAAGAAATAATGGTTGAAAACTTCTGAAATTTGATGAAAGATATGAATATACACATCCAAGACACTCAACTCCAAACAGAATAAAACCAAACAGATCACACAACAGCATATTACAATCAGATTGCCAAATGCCAAAGAGAGAGAATTTTGAAAGCCATAAGACAGTAGCAATGTGTTATGTACAAGGGACCCTCAATGTGATTAAATGCCAATTTCTCACTGGAAAATATGGAGGCAAGAAGGCAGTGCGATGACATAAAGTATTGAAAGCAAAAAAATTGACACCTAAGAATTCTGTACCTGGCAAAACTGTCTTTGAAAAATGAGGGAGAGATTAAGACATTCCCAGGTAAATAAAAGAGAGTTTTGTAGGTTGAAAGGAAAGGACAATAGATAATAGATTGAAACTGCATGAAGAAATAAAGATCACAAGTAACGGTAATGACTGGGGTAAATATAAATGTCAGTGCTATTGTATTTTTGATGTGTAACTCCACTTTTTACTTCCTACAGGATATAAAAGGCAAATGCATAAAATGTAATAATTGATCAGTGGTTCTGGACTCTTAATGTATATATATGTAATTTGTGACAAGAACCACATAAAGGAGGAGGGACAGCGGGGTATAGGACCATAGTTTGTGTAGACTACTGAAGTGAAGTTGTTATCAAAGCTAACAAGATTGCTATAGATTTAGAATATTAAATATAAGCCCCATAGTAAATACAAAGAAAATATTAGAGAACATGCAAGCTCATAGAGACAGAAATTAGAGTGCCGGTTGCTAGGGATCGGGGGCAGGGGAAATGGGAAGTTAATGCAAACAGGCGTAGAGTTTCTGTTTGGGGAGATGGGAAATTTTAGTAATGGAGAGTGGTGAGGGCATCACAACATAGTAAAAGTGATTAATATCAATGAACAGTATGTTTGGGAGTGATTGGGATGGGACAGTTTATGTTGTATATATGTTCCCACAGAAAAAAAAAGAGCAATTAAAGAGAATATGACAATTAAAGGTAATACATGATCCTAGATGGGTTCTAACCAAGGAGGAGAGAAGGCTCAAAACCCTAATGTAACCATGCACTACAGTTAATAGTATAATTAAAATAATATTCTTTCATCAATTGTAGCAAATGTATAGCATCAGTAATAGGGGTAGTATATGAGAACCCTGTATTTTCTGCATTATTTTTCTGTAAACCTACAACTTTTCTTAAAAATATATATATATGTATTACCGGGATACATAGAAAAAAAAGGAATATAGACTGTTTTTTTTTCCTTGGCTGCTAAAACAAATACCATGCAATGGTTCAAACAATGGGAAGTCACCAGCTCACGGTCTTGAGGCTAGAAGAAATCTAAAATCAAGGTGTCATCAAGGCAATGCTTTCTCCCAGAAAACTGTAGATTACTGGGGCTGGCTGCTGGTGATCCTTGATTCCTGGATTTTCTGTTCACATGGCAGTTCTCAGTTCCTTTGACTTTCATCTTCTTTCTGGCTGCTACCTGTCTTTCTCTATGTGGCCTTCCCTATCGGACCTTCAGTAATCAGATTAAGACCCATGGGGAAGGAGGGGCGGATGTGGCTCAAACGGTTGGGTGTCCATCTCCCATATGAAGGGACCTGGATTTGATCCCCGGGACCTCCTGGTAAAATAAAGAAAAATATAGAAGCTGTGCGGGCCACCAGTCCCCTTGCATAGGAGCGCCCTGAGGCCCTGCGAACGGGTCAGCCCCCAGGCCCAGAGCATGGGTAAGCCCCCAGGCCCCCCATGCGGGTGTGCCAGGCCCCACCGAGCCACGCAGCAAGATGATGACGTAACAGGAGAGTGACACAAAGGAAGAGCCAAGATGAGACGTGTTGAAAATCAGGAACTAAGGTGGCGCAGGTGGCAGAACACCTCTCTCCCACATGGGAGTTTCCCAGGATCGAATCCCAGTGTAGAGAGGAGGAGAAAGGTGAGGAGAGAGGGCAGAAAACAGACACAAAAATGGGAGGGAGGGGATTAAAAAATGGATAAAAGTAAAATAAATAAATCTTTAAAAAAAAAAAAAAAAAAAAGACCCATCCTGATTCAGTTGGACCACACCTCACCAATTAACAGGGGTTTAGGTCCACAGGAATGGATTGAGTTTATAAACATGTTTTTCTGGGGTACAGAGTTCCAAGTCATCATACAGACTAAGTTTTATATCAATGCTAAATTTCTTGAACTTGGTAAGTATACTTAAGGTGGATACATAAGTGAATATCCTTGGTCTTAGTAAATGTACATGGCAGTATTAAGTGTTCAAGAGGCACAATGCATACAACCTACACTCAAGTGTTTGGAAAATGGATTAATAGATAGATATATGGATAGCTAGATGGATTGATAGACTGATGTGATGGATGACATGGCAAATGTCACAAAATGTTAAAATTGGTGGATCTGGGTGTCTCGGGGGAGGTAGGGATATGTTGGAGTTCTCTGTATAGGGTCTGTATTATTTTTCTAACTGTCCTGTAAGGGTGAACATATTTCAAAGTCAAAAGTTTTTTTAAAAAACTATGCAATATAGAGAGATGTCTTAAAGGATATTATATTAACAAAAATGATATCTCAGGGGTGAGGAGGGGGGTCATTCTGGAATTCTAAGATGTCTATTCTTTATGATACTTTATATATTTTGACTTAAACATATTTATAACCAAAAAAACCAATAAAGTTATTTTCATTTTGGAAAATTAAAAATATATGCTATTCAGGGGAGCAGATGTGGCTTAAGCAGTTGGGCACCTGCCTCCCACATGGGAGGTCCCAGGTTCAGTTCTCGGTGTCTTCTAAAAAAGACAAGCAGACACAACAAACAGAGATAATGAGAAGACAACGAGCAGACAGATGAGGGAACCATCTGGGAGTGGGAATATGCTATTTAATACAAAGATTTTTATGTTATCTATCAAGCAATAAACTCTCAAATGTAAAAACAAGAAGCATTTTGACTTCTAAGATATAATTTCATTTTCATAAGTAAGGAAAAAATATAGTCAGTGCTTTTTTGTTCAGGGCTTTGTCTTATTGACCTCTCACATCCTAATGAGCCTCCTATTCCTATCTTCTGTTCAGATCCCTCTTTCTCTTTCTATGGTTAGTTTTTAAATTTCTAAAACCAAAAATATAATAATAGCTAATATGTATTATCCCAGACAATCTTCTTATTGCAGTAGGGTACTGCTGCAAAATTTGCCTATGTTAGAATTAAATCATTTGCTTTTGTTTTCTTTTTTGGATGTCTTTAGGAGGCATTTCCAAAGAAACTATATTTGGAGGACAGGGATATGTGACTTTATTTTCATTAGATATTTCCATAATCTTTTTCAGGATTTTTCTAATGCAGTGGTTCTTAACATTTGGTCTCTGGACCTGCATATCAGCATTACCTGGGAACTTAATAGAAACGCAAATTCTCAGAACCTATCCAGACTTACTGAATCAGAAAGTCTCTGGTAAGGCCCAGCAATCTCTATTTTTCAAGTGCACATACATACAATCTGTTTTTGTTCAATTATTCCTCTAGGTGATTCTGAAGCATGCTAAAATTTGAAAACCACTGTTCTAATGTGTAACATATCCATGAGTTATGAAAGAGATCCTATTTGGCCACATATTTCCCATATGTGGTGTAATTACATCTTTTTACTAACTTTATTGCAGCTCTTAGAAGGGAGCACTTGTATTCATCCCACAAACATTTATTAAGCACATACTATGTGCCAGAGAAAGATGGCTTGAAGACTAATAGCCTAGTAAGTGAGGCAGAATTTTCACTAATTATAATGCCAGGAGGTACATGCAGTGATAAAGATACGTACAGGATGCTGAGGAGGGGACAAACTGCAGTAGGGTAAGAATTGCACACTTCTGAGAATGCCAACATAGCCTGCTGCCCTGACCAAAGGATCCAGGTCCGAAACAGGAGCTTTGCAATAGCAGCATTCTCTATCATATGGTGATTAATAAATTTGGTAAGATCATTCTCCTTGGTTAGATAATTCTCTTTGAGTCCAGAGGTCATTAAGGACTTACAGTCCTGAGAAGATAGTGAGAAACTATATGGTCTGTATGAATGTATTCTCTCTGCCTGCTGTAGCAGCAGCTAGCTGCTCCAGCTACCAGTTGAATGCAGACAAATATTTCGTTGGTTCTTATCCAGGCATATCAATGGATGATCAACTCCTGAGATGACTTGAGGGTGGAGCACCTGGCCAAGCTGCAGGACCCGTTCTCTCTGTACTGCTGCCACGCCATCATGAACTGCATCCTGACCTGTCCCAAAGGTCTGAATCCAGGGAAAGGTATTGCTGAAATCAAGAAAATGATGATAACCTATACAGAGAAGAAAGCTTCAGTCTGTTTCCACACTACTCATAATTTATAACCAGCTCAGAGCTGAACATAATTCATACCTAACTTAAGTTCCTTCAAGGTCTTGATTTTCCATGATGACATGTATAGTAAAACATTTTAAGAAACAAATAAATGCTATTTTACCTAAAGAAAGAAAAAGGAACAGAGAGGCACCAAGGAACATAGTAATGAAGGAAGAGAAATGACAATAATAGCAGTAGTGGCATGTGCTGGCTCTCCCTTTCCATCAATAAGTATAGCTAGGGAGTTGAAAAGTTAGACCATAATTTTTTCATTACTTTTTTTTTCTTCCCACATCACTCTTTTTTCCTCTCCAGGTCACTCTTCTTTTCCTTTTTGTGTTTCTGTTAGGATCATTTCTATTGATGTATTTTCAAGTTCACATGTTCCTTCTTCAGCTGTACCGTCTGTCAATAAGCCTATCAAAGGAATCTTCATCTCTAATATAATCATGTATTTTTAAATTTTTTTCTAGTATGTCCAATCGGCTCTTTTCATAGTTTACACTTCTCTGCTAAAATTTCCCATCTTTATGTATATGGTCCACCTTTTCCACTAGAGCCTTTAACATGTTAATCATAATTAAATTCCTTGTCTGGTAGTTACAACATCTGAGTCATGTCTAGGTTTGGTTGTTTTTTGTTTTAGGTACCAGAGGCCAAGGACTGAACTGGGACCTCGTATGTGGGAAGCTGGTGCCACATTGGCTTCCTGAGTTGTTTTTTTCATTTGTCTTTCTTGTTGTTTTTGTTTTTCTCAGGAGACACTGAGAACTGAACCCAGGACCTCCCATGTAGGAGGCGGGCGCTCAACCGCTTGAGTCATACACCCGCTCCCTAGGTTTGATTTTGTTGATGACTCATCTCTTGAAAATGGGTTCTTGGGTTTTTTGTTTGATTGATTGCTTACTTTTCCACGTATTTTGTAAATTTTGATTGAATGCCAGTCATTATATAGAAACTATAGGAAATGATGAAAAAAAATATTCCTGAAAATGGGCATTTTATGTTCTTCTGTCAGGTAAACAGTTAAAATAAAATCCAAAAGGAGACAATCTAGTTAGCAGTTGAGCTGAGTTTGTTTTTTCATTTTTGCTATAGTTACCTTCTGCATCTTCCTCCAGCAGTGGGCAGCTGCTACCTTGTGCTTAGTATGGAGCCTGAGGTGCTAAAGGTTTTTCTCAGTATTCCTGCTCCATGCTCATCTTTCAGCAGTCATGCTGCTGTGCCATAGCGAGATTCTTTCTCCACATTCTTGCTCCTCTTTCAGTGGTAGACTGCTGTTGTTTGTTACTTGGCACTATGGGTTCTTAGTTCTTCTGGTTCAACCTCAGTCTTAGGCAGGCTCTGTGGACCTAAGCCTTGGGCATCAGGCTTTCTGCCCCATACCTGACCCTGTGGCAGCCAAATGGTGCCCTGTATCTGAGGAAACACTAAGAAAAGCCCTCCAACATCCCAGTCCCCCCACTATGCACAAGATAGCAGCAGCTACTGCAGAGCATTTCTTGCCCCTCCCCCCAAGAGCAGAAAGCTTGTCCTTCTACCATAACCACAGAATCAGTGGAATTTTGCCTGGGTCCTGGGGTAAAGGGGAGGCATGGAAAGGGTTTCCTGTCCCTCCCCAGGTGACTTAAAGTTTTTGCTTCATATTGAGAGAAAGGTTGGTAAGAGTGGGCAAGGTTTTGTGACTATGCATCACTCCCCAATCTCCTACTCTACCCCCAGCCTTTTTTGAACACCAGTTGAGGCCCACAGAAAAGATGTTGCAAGTGAGTGAAGACTACCCCAGTGTCTTGGGCTCCCAATTATTTTAAGCTGTTACCCTAACCCATACTCAGCCTTTAAGAAGTCATCAACATTTTAGCCACTTTTATGGTAGCTCCCTCTACTACCCATGCTTTGCCGAAGGTAAAACAGTTCCTGTGTCCCATCTCCCCTCAGAGCGGCTTGTATCTCTTTGGAATTTCAGTTCAACTAGTTGCTTTATGACTTCAACTCACTGATGAATTCATGAAGTTATGATTTTGTAGATTATCAGGTTTTTCTCACTGTTAGGGTGAGTGAATTTCTCTATCCTAAATGGAAGTGAAACTCTCTTCCTGAAATCCAATATGGACATTTTTTAGATTTGAAATCATTCAGGTGCTTTTTATGTAAACATCACATGGTCTAGAAAACACATTGTCTCATTTATTTTCTATTTATTAATGGCTCTTAATTTTCTCTTTTTGGGGCCATAAATTGCATATAATCTAAGAAAATACTATTATACTATAATAGTCCATGCTTCTCATTAAACATCTCTAAACAAATTGATTTCATAAATCTCTTACATCTTGGTATTTGTCTCCAAGTTTTTTATTTGTCTTCATTCTATACATGAATCTGCAATAAATATACTAGTATGTTTACCTCTGAATTTGGATTTATGCCAACTTATGATCCATGGTTTAGGATTTTGTTTTTACAAATAATCTTTATGTGACTCTTTTAAAAAAATAATCCTCTTAATACAGATGAATCTAATACTGTGTTTGCACCTTAAAATTTTTTATTTACTTCTGTACTAACACTCATAGTTATAAGAACAGTTACATCACAGCACAATAAAAATTTGGTAATTGGTCCTTTCTTCTCTTGTGCTTTTGTTAGTGATTTTTTTAAATTTATATATGCTCATTTATTTTCCCCAAATAAAATTAGCTACTATTTTATACACAACTTTTTTTTTTTTTTGGGGGGGGGGACCAGTGCCAGGGATTAAAACTGGAACCTCGTATGTGGGAAGCTAGCACTCAATCACTGAGCCACATAAGCTCCCCTGAGTTGGTTTTTTCATTTGTTTGCATGTTGTTTTGGTTTTTAAGAGGCACTGGGGACCAAACCTGGGACCTCCCATGGGAAGGAGGCGTTCAACCACTGGAGCCACATCTGCTCCCACAACTATTTTTAAATGCTATGGAATATTCAGGAAAAGATACTATCACTATGTTGATTATATTTGTTTTGCCTATTCAAAAGTAATTTGAGGGAAGCAGATGCGACTCAAGCAATCGGGCTCCCTCTACCATATGGGAGGTCCTGGGTTCAATTCCCGGGGCCTCCTGGTGAAGGCGAGTTGGCCCGCGTGGAGAGCTGGTGCAAGAAGATGACGCAACAAAAAAGAGACACAGAGGAAGAAGACAATGAGAGACACAACAAACCTGGGAGCTGAGGTGGCTTAAGCAATTGAGTGCCTCTCTCCCACGTCTGAAGGTCCCAGGATCAATTCCTGGTGCCTCCTAAAAGAGAAGACGAGCAGAGAAGACAAGCAGACACAGAAGAATACTCAGTGAGTGGACACAGAGAGCAGACAGCAAGCACAAGTGGCGGGGGGCGGAATAAATAAAATAAAACAAATCTTTAAAAAAAAAAGTAGTTTGCTGAATTTTAAGTTGTTTAAAGCATTAATATTTCTTCACTGTATATTGATAGTATATCTGAAAATAGCAAGTGTTCATTAAATATTACTCAAATGAAGAGTATAAATGAATACTGATACTTTATATAGGAATTCTCAATTTAAACAGGATTCTCCCTATTATTTAAAAACTATTTTGATTTTTGGATAAATGAAAACTTTATATCATATTCAACCATTTTATTAACACAAGTAAACAATATTATACTAAGCTACCTTAACACAATTAAACAATTCCACACACAATTGATGCATTATTTGATTCAACAAATATTTATTTAGTACCTTCCATGAACCAGATCTTGTTCTAGGCACTAGGGACATAGCAGTGAACAAAAAAAGACAAAACAAACTACCCTGTTCTCATGCAGCTTACATCCTAATGTTGCAAGAAAGAAACAAGGGAAATAAGGAAAATACATAGAATGTTACACAGTGGGAAGTACAAAAGAGAAAAAGAAAGCAAGAAAAGGGAATAGGAAGTGGGGTGGGGGGAAGAGAAGGAGAAAGTAAGGCTAATGAAAACCTTTCTGAGGAAGTGGCTTCTGAGTCAAACCCTAAAGGAGGTAAGGGAATGTGCAACGTGGTATCTAGAACATTCTTCCATGCAGGACAGCAGCAGCAAGGCCCAGGAACAGAGGGAACGCCACTATGGCTAAAGCATGTGAATCTGGGGGAGAGAATTAGATGAAAGAGGTAAAGGGTTTTATTGTGAGATGGGAAGTTATTAGAGAGTTCTGGGTGGAATGACTTGATTAACTTCTGTTTTAATTAATAGATTGAAAGGGGCAAAGGAAGAAGCAGGAAGATAAATTAGGAGGGAAATGCAACTGCAAGGGGTAGCAGTGAAGGTAGTCAGATTCTGGTTACATTTTACAAAAGAGTCACCAGGACTTTCTAAATGAACAGATTGTATGGTGTGAAGGAAAGAGAAGAGTCAAAGGTAAATCAAAGGTTGAGAAAGGAAGGATGGAATTGTCCATTACAAAGATGGGAAAACTAAAGAGAAGGACATTTCATGATAAGGAAGATTAGGAGTTCAGTTTTGAATATGTTAAGTTTGAGATGCATATTAGACATCCCACATGCAGTTGTATATACAACTCTGAAATTCAGGAGAGAGGCCCAAGCTGGAGATAAAAACATGAGTGTCAACATCATACTCAATGGTATTAAAGCTCAAGAGCAGATGAGATCATGAAGAGAAGTGAATATAGAAAGAAAAGAAATAAAGTCCAAAGACTGAGTTCTAGGGCACTCCAATATTTAGAGGCCAAGAAAAGGAGAAGAAGCCAAGAAGGAAGACTAAAAAGAACAGTCAGAGGAGGAGGAGGAAAGCCAGAAGGGTGAGATATATTGGAGACCAAGTAAAGAGCTACCAGGAAGATAGTGATGAACTGTGTGAATCCTGCACAGATTATTTAATGATCACATATCTGAGTACAAATATATGAATTTAGTATTTTAGCATCTGTTTCGTTAAGGAATATTTTCTTGATAATCAGGATTTGTTTCGCCAGTTTCAGAGTATATCAAGTACTGTAGAAATACATATGCATATGTATATATGTATGCAAGTATATTTTAAGTTTCTTATGTTTCCATCTAGACTGGCATTCCCTGAAATACTATTCCAAGGGTTATTAATAACAACAACAAGAAAAGGTTCTGGTCACATATATTAGGAAAGTGGTAATATGCATTATACATTTCCAGAAAAGAATGCAACATTTTCCAAACATGTCACTACAGAACCTTTTGGGTTGCAGATACACTTAGCTTTGTCAGGCATTCTGGAGAACACAGTTTGGGAAATACTGATTTAAAAGCCTGGACATATTTTTCTATCCGCATCATATGGCAAATGTGAGTCAGCAAAGAAATAGGGGGATATTTTCTTTCTGCTACTTCAACACTTTTATTGAAAACAAAATCTTTCTGCTTCTATATCACTTATGTAGATGATGTGATGACCTTTGCATCATTTTTACACTGATGGTTCTATCTGTTCTCAAGTTTTTTCCTGTTTCTCATCAAGTGCCAAAATGAAGAGATGCATGATTTCTTAAAATAAAACATAAAGTTCCATCAAACAAATAAAATATATTAAGCAAATTCAATTAATATATTTAAAATTAGTTAAAATGATGTGTTTTTAAAGATTAAATGAAAACCAATAGAATCATTTAATTAGCAACAAGTTGTACATAATGCTTTTGGTAAAATTACTTTCCCTTTACAAGATTTGTTCTAATTTTTTTTTTTTTTTTTTTTTTTTTTTTAATTTTTACCAGGAGGTCCCAGGGATCGAACCCAGGTCCCTCCACATGGGAGATGGATGCCCAACCATTTGAACCATGTCCACACCCAAATTTGTTCTTTAATGTCCATTTTCATGGTTCTGCTGTGTTCTTGTTGCCTCTTCATATTATGTAGAACATAAGTGATTTTAAAATATATATATATTTCCATTATTTCCCTAAAAATCCACTGTTGGTTTAGTTCCCTCTTTCAACCCTGAAAAATGGGGTTGATAAAGTGCTTTTTATCTTTAGCCAAAGATAGAAAGGAGAAATCTAAAAAGAAAGAAAAAAAGAGCTAGCACATTTTGCCAGTGGAACACCACTTAGCTAAATATTCTCTTCTTCTGCTTCAAAATACCCTGTATTTCTGACCTGCAGGTATTTCCTCAGTTCTTAGACTCAGGTATAAATGACAAAAAAACAAAAAAACTACAATTAGGAAAGTAGACATGCAGTGAGCCAAAAGATATATACTGTACATTCCCTTTAACTTCAAATACAAAAAAAGGTAGCTCTGATGTTGGTTACCACATTGATTTGGTTGATTACCAAAAGATTTCTTGAAGTCTAATTCACCTACTTAACTCTCTATCCTCAAACGCAAATCAGCTGTAGATTGTACAAAAATCTATTTCTAAGTTTTCAATTATCTACCTAAAGAAGTAAGCCACAAACACTGGAATCTCAAACTACCTCTTGTTAGAGTAGGAAAAATTAGGGAAATTAATGTTGCCAGTTGGTATCTTTGACAGCAGATATTTTTAAATATTCAATTACTAAGTATAGATCAACTTTGGAAATGTCCTGGATACAATACAGCAGTCTGGTTAACATGACTGCCGTTTCTCAGACATAGCAAAGCCTTTATAATAGACAGTGTTCATTTTATGCCAATAGAGAAAGTATTTTCCTAATACAGACAGCAAGATTTTTCTAGAAGAGTAATTTCATGATTTCTTACAATTAAGTCAAAATTATTTTCTGGGTTCCCATGTAAATATTCATGACTTGTGCCACAGAACATGAGCTCAGGATTCCAGTCCAATGATAATTTCTGAACAAGCTAACTCTTTAATGAGTCAAATTTATAACCTGCTTTAGCTATTATGCAGGACCTTCTGTGTATTTACTTTACCCAGTTTTAAATTACTATTACATTCTCTTTGTTTTGTTCTCATATCTTTGTCTCAATGTACTATATACTTTTAGAAGTCAACTCAAATATATTTTAGGATAGGCAGGATATACATAAATTTAAATAACTCAACTTTTAAAAACCATTTTGAAATATTAAGCCCCCATAATTTAGGTTATAGGGATCACTGTCCCAAATATGCACCTTTGTGAGTACAGGTTAAATTCATTCATAAATATTTCCTAAGTGCCTACCACATGTCAGGCACTATTCTGGGTGCTGGGGGAAGCACCAGTAAACAAGGTGTCAGTCAGAGATAGGTACTGTGGAGAAAAATAAAGCAGGAAGTGGGATAAGGATGCCATGGGGGTGGTGATGAAGTTACAATTTTAAAACGGCATAGTTAGAGAAGGCCTCATTGAAAAGGTGACGTTTCATGACCTGAGGGACCTGAAGGAGATGAGAGATTAAGTCGCATATATATTTAAGGCAAGAGTATTCCAGGCACCAGGAATATCAAGTACAAAAGTCCTGAGGAGGAAAAAAATTAAGCTTGGCCTCTCTGAGGATCAGTTAGGAGACCAGAGTGGCTAAGGCAGACGGTCAGGATATGATAGAGAGGTAAGGGGAGAGAGGAGGCAGATATTTAAAAGGACTTTGGTTTATACTTGGAGTGAGATGGGAAGTAATTGGCACGTTCTAAACAGAAGTTAAGCAACCTGGAAGACTTTACAGTACTGAAATATCTAAGTGAAAAGAGTGGTAGCTGTGGGAAGAATTAGTCCACAAATATTTAATGTATCCCTATTTGCTAGGCATTTTACTAAGCACTGGATACAGTGGTAAATAAAACATACAGCAGTCCCTGCCCTCATGAAGTTTTAGTCTTTGGGTAAGATTATTAACTAATGACTAAGCAAATAATGGTAACTATGCTCTAGGTGTGAGAAGAACTGGACGATTTGTGAAAGAATCATGGAGGCGGGAATCTAATTTAGTCTCGAGTGTGGGAGAAGGCTTCCTTGAAGAAATATGTGAAGTGAGACTTGAAGTATAAGTAGGAATGAGTTAAGCAAAACGGGATAAAAGGGAGGAGAGCATTCCAAGCATAAAGTATCTGCAAAAATCCTAAAGGAAAAAAAAAATGGCATCATCAGGGAACTGGAAAGCCATTGTGTCTGGAGCTTAGCAGGCAAAGGATAGTGACTAAAGATATAAATAAGAACCAGTTCATGTAAGGCCTTGTAGGACATATTAAAGATTTGGGGTTCAATTAAGGACAATAAGACACCAAGAATTTAAAGCAGGTGACCAAAAATATTAGTAGTAGTATATCAGAGGAAGAATAGATACAGACTGGCCAAGAGTTATTGCAGAAGCAGAGACAAAGATGATGGTAGCATAAATAAGTGTGGTGGAAGTAAGAACAGAAAGAGAGGGGTAATTTGAAAAATAGAAAGGATGGATAATTTGAAAGATATTTAAGAGGTAGAAAAGACAGAATCTGATGACAGATTACAGATGAGGGATGAAAAAGTAGTTAGTAGTCAAGGACAGTTAAGGTTGCCCAACTGCTTTTCTTGACATTTTTATAGGTAGATCCTACTTTCTACATGGAGAGGTGGCAAATGTAAATATGATTTGGGGGAGGGGTGGTAGAACAACAGAAAATCATTCATAAATGGTAATGAACACGAAAGGCCAATTATCATACAAATAAGAGCTTCAATTTGTACAATATGTGGAATTCATTCTGTCTCCACCAATGCATGAGGCTTGGCCATGACTATTCAGGGAAAATTAAACAGTTGGATTCTACATTTTAAATCTTCTGATAGATATTCATATTGCTAGCACTGTATACATTTATAGAAGTTGTAAGCAGAGGAAATCAATTCCATGTACAACTTTCCATTAAAGCTTTAAATAGATAAACCCAGGGCAAAAATACAGCATTTCAGTACACTAAAGCACTAAAGAATTAGTTCTTAATGAATTGGAATGTACTCCCTGGGGGAAGAAACCATTCCCTGTCATTTGTGGATAATAGGAAATTACAACCATTCCTAACTAATACAATTAACAAAGAAGTAGATATCACTTTTTAAGGAAAACAGTTGAATAGTAAATGCCAGTGACTTATTTATCTTACATCATTATTCTAAATATAAGTTTAGTTACTTAGAGAAAGAAAAATTGGCATTTTCTCTTCTAGAGACCATCAGACGCCCAGTCATAACAACTGTGTTTTCTATAGCCTCTCTCTACTGAGTCTTCAAACAATAATAAATTAATATATTTTTTTTTGTTTTCTATTAGGCTAGCAAGATAAAAATAAAAAACTTGAAAAATGAAAAGCATTTAATACCACCTTTCTACTAGTATTTTTTTTTAGGTACTAAGGGGCCGGGGATTGAACCTGGGACCTTGTATGTGGGAAGCCGGTACTCAACCACTGAGCCACATCGGCTTCCCTGAGTTGGATTTTTCATTTGTTTTGCTTTTGTTTGTTTTTTTGTTTTTTTTCAGGAGGCACCGGGAACCAAACCCGAGACCTCCCATGTGGGGGGTGGGCACTCAACCACTTGAGCCATATCCACTCCCCAATATTAATCATTTAAATGCCATAATAGGGTGTCAGAATAGGTGGTATAAGAATATTAGGTAAAATACCCATAAGGGCTATAGGCCTTCTCTGTGTTATGAAATTTTAAAAAATATCTCATTTATGAGACCAAAAAAATTGATATTTATTAAGTGTTAATTCCTGTAACAAGTAGTAATATGAAGTGAGAAGAAACACTGGCTCTCTCAACGGTCCAAATGCATAGACTGACACTCCTAGAACAGGCACTGCAATTCATAGGAAAAAATACATTTTATTTATTGACCAAATACACAAATACAAATACATACACATTCACACACATGCACATACATAAAACTAAAGCAATATTTAGCCTTCTCATGTAGGATGCACTGTGAAATTTTCTATTCTATGCTCTTTCATTAAAAAAAAAAAATCATAATTTTGTAAACAGATTTTACAAACCACTAATATGTTACAACCCATAATGGATCTAGAGCACTAATGTGTTCTCAATGCTAACTTATAATTTAGTGGAAATTTATAGTAGTCTTTTTCTTAGAATTAGCCCACAACAGTATTCTACATTCTATGTACCCAGAAAAAACAAAAAATTTAACACAGCCTTGTTACCATGTATCCAGCCTGGTGCTTTCCAGTGTGCTTAAATTCCCTACCTACCTTCTCAAGGCCAATAACTGAAAGAAATGACTTAAAACTATGTGACAGGACCAGATGTTTGCATCACACATTTTATATAAAATGTCTCTTTTATGTACATTAATTTATTTGACTCTCACAACAACCCTGTGAGGTAGGCAGGGAAAATATCAGATTCACTTTAGAGATGATGAAGTAAAGTTCAGGATCGTTAAGTGATTTTCTCAGTTACCATATCTAGTAAGAGGCACAGACAGAAAAAGCAGCATATGGCTCTTTTTTCTAAACCACATAGCCTCTAAGACTATGGTCTGAACTAAAATATTTTTACTTCATCCTCATTTTCTTCTTCTTCTTATTATTATTATTATTTTTTAAAGATTTTATTTATTCATTTATCCCCCCCTTGCTGCTTGTGCTCGCTGGGTCAGCTAACCACGCCGTGCGGGCGGGCTTGCCTTCACCAGGAGGCCCCGGGAACCGAACCCGGGGCCTCCCATATGGTAAATGGGAGCCCTACTAATTGAGCCACAGCCGCTTCCCCATTTTCTTATTATTGACTCAATAAACCTATCATATGATATAATAAAAGATGGATTCTAAACCTATCATGCCAAGTTTATGCTTCTCTGTCAATGAAAAGTTATGGCCAGAGAACATATATTATTTAGAAAGCACCAATTCTTTAGCTCTAGTCTAAAGGGACATAAGGGACATGAAAGACCCTGAAGACCAAAGAAATTGAAAAGAAGTCAGATTAAAAGATATAAAATGAAATTTATTAATAAATCTTAGTCCCTAAAAGCTTTTACTTTTGTGAAAGAGTCCAGTGGAAAGTTTTTTTTTTGTTTTTGTTTTTTTTTACCGGGAGGTCCCAGGGATCGAACCCGGGTCCCTCCATATGGGAGACGGATGCCCAACCAGTTGAGCTACATCCAACCCCCAGTGGAAAATTTTAACGCAGATGAAACTTGAAGATTTTGAAGAGGCTCTAAGTCTTGATGAGGTTATTCAAACTCAAATCTTGAATGTGTTATGATAGTAAGCCATGATCTTCAAAAAAACTTGGTACTTGATGCTTTAAAACAAAACAAAACACACACCAAAAATTTCTACTAGCAAGTCTCATAAATTAAAGAAAAACAGAGTTTTGAAAAGTTATAACTCTTTGGTCAGCAATTAATCAGATCACTAGATACACGCTGAGAGAGAAAAGAAAAAAAAAAAGGAAAAAAAAAAGAATTTAAAAAGATATAGCATATAGAATGACTAAATATGTTCATTGGTTTATCTATTTGTTTAATATTTTTCACTTCAAATTGCAGTAGAATTTAGAGTTCAAATTCTTAACAGAATTACCTCAGGCTATAGTCAGGTAAACTAATTTGATGATAATTTCCTGAATCTCTCTGATCACTATCCATGATTTCTGATTGTCTAAAAGGGCTTTTGATCTCTTAAAGCATGGCAAAATGTTTGTTGGAAAAGACAGTGCAAAATAAAGTTGCTTTTGTGGGGTAGAGAAAGAAGTTGAACTAGGAATGAGTATTATGGTTTAAAAGTATTTAAACAGGTAGAAAAAGACACAAAGCCTTCAAATGGAAAAATTCAGACCATTTTGCAAGGTTCAAATGAAAAAAAAATGTATACATGTACAAGATTTAACAGAAGAAAGGTTAAAGCCATCTGAAATGCTGGCTCAGAAAATAATCACCTGTGCCCTATGTCCCTCAATAGATACTAGCATCCCTGCCACACTGCCACACTTCCTCCTATTTTTTTTTTTTTTTTGAGATTTTTATTTCATTGATTGCTTTTATTTTGATTTTTTTAAAGATTTTATTTATTTATTCATTCATCCCCCTCCTGCTGCCCACGCTCGCTGGGCCAGCCAACCACGCCGCGCAGGTGGGCCCGCCCCCACCAGGAGGCCCCGGGAACCGAACCCAGGGCCCCCCACATGGCAAACGGGAGCCCCACTGATTGAGCCACAGCTGCCTCCCTCATTGATTGCTTTTATGTGCATTCTAATTTGTTTCTCTTTTTATTTTATGTGCTCCTACCAATCTGCTTTTTTTTCAGCTTTTAAAAATTAATAATACCAGCTAATATCTACTGCGCCCATTCTAAGCACTTTATGTGAATTAATTTATTCAATCCTCCCAACAACCCCATACATTAGATACTACTATTACCCATGATTTACAGATGAAGAAACTGAGGCACAGAGAAGTTAAGAAATTCAGGCAGTTAAGTAACTAGTAAATAGTGGACTAAGATTCAAACTCAGGTCCTGCGGCTCCAAAGCTCCAAGCTATACCCTCTGCTCTACAACCTGGTTTCAATATAACAAAATTTATGAAGCTGGGGTTTTATTTAAATCAGCACTGTGCCATGTCACAATCTTTTGCTGCATATTCTGATTAATTTGTATAGTGACCAAGTTCTCCAACTATAGTAATATAGAATCAGTTTCAGCACTCACCACTCAGAAGTGACACCCTGCAGTAATTTCAAAGCAGTTTAAAAATAAAGCATTCCACGAAAATGTTAGCATTAGTAGAGGATTAGAGATGACTTTAACCCTTTTTACTTACATATATTTCTATATCCTAATTTTTGTAAAGTAGACATGAATTACTTGTACAATAAAACATTTTTAGATGTATTCAATCACCATTATTAGCATTAATATATATTAAACCTACACTGAAATTATTATATAAATTAGCTCTTGCTCTATTTGAAGAGCAAAAAAATTCAAGGGGGAATAAGCTCTATGGTAATAATGAAATAATCATAGCTATTGTTTATGTAGTACCTAATATGGGCAAACATTTAACATGCATTATCTTTAATCTTCAGTAAATTCCTATTTTACAGATGAAGAAATTGAGGCTAAGAATGAGTAATAAATGTAATTAATAGAACAGCTAGTAAATAGGGGAGCCCAGATTCAAACCTAAGTCTATATGACTCCAGAGTCCATGGTCTTTCTACTGTACAATACAGCCTCTCCAAATGCTAAAATATCTGTCTGATTGTATTTTATTGTTAAACACACTGAAAGAGATTTTTCTATAACTCAAGTATTTTTCCCTGTCTTCTTCAATAGAAAATACCACATGCCAATTATTTAAGTTCAGTTCAGGGTTATTAATTGAGTATCTATTAATGCAGGGCTGTTTTCATCTTATCAAAGGAGCCCTGGTAGCTACAATTTTAAAATTAAGTGTTCTCCTTTATGACTTTGTATCTTGCTCTTCCTTGCCAATGTGCCTATCTCTAATAGGAACACTCAGCATATTCATAATTTGCTGCTTTTAATATGCTGTAGAGTTAAATACCAGTTAACCAAGCCTGTTAGAACTGTCTCTAAAATGAAAGTAGAGGGAGGCGGCTGTGGCTCGATCAGTGGGGCTCCCGTTTACCATGTGGGAGGCCCCGGGTTCGGTTCCCGGGGCCTCCTGGTGGGGGCGGGCCGCCCGCACGGTGTGGTTGGCTGGCCCGGCGAGCGCGGGCGGGGGGGGGATGGATGAATGGATAAATAAATAAAATCTTTAAAAAAAAAAAAAATAAATAAAATGAAAGTAGATAAACTGAGTCAAAACATGAGAAAAGCACATGGAATTTGTGTCTTAAAATTTGGGTGCTTAGATAATTAAAATTTTTAAATGTATTTCCTGATTATTGGTAAGTTGAAGTTGGTGGATAAGTGGCCACTGGATAAGTTAACTATTAATATTTAAATACTGAAATAACAGAATATATACTGACACTATACTAAATCACTTTATTGCACTATAAAAAAATTTAGAATTTGAAAGAGACCTATAATCTAATATATTCTCCCACACAATGAGAAATCCCCTCTATAGCATTCCTGATGTTCAAACTCTGCTTAAGCAACCCTAATGAGCTGGAGTTCACTGCCTCTTGACACAAACTGCTCCACTAGAGTTCTTATACCTTTCCCCCTTTAGACCTAATTTTGGCCTCAAATAACAGAACAACCCTTTCAAAGTCTTTTTTCTGAACCAAATAGTTCCAACCCCCATCAATCTAGCTCATCTCAGTTATCCTTTTATGTAACCGCAAAATTGATTAAAAACTGTTCTTATGTTCCTCAAGGTACTCCTAGTAATGAAATTAGATTTCCCGTATTAACATTTTTGCATTTAATGGGGTTCTGGTTAACTTGGTTGGACTTGTAGGAAAGGCTTACCGACCTAGCTCAGATGCAAACTGAAGAGTAATAAATGTTTTTAGTTCTCCTTTCTTTTTCCCCTCCCCAAAACAATACTGCAAAACAGAATCTTAAAAAGATACCCCTAACCATAATCTTACATGTTGCTAGATTCATCATAAACAATTTTTTTATTCTCAGGCGTCTGTCTGCCTTTCTGTCAGTTGTACCCTGTGAAGTATCTTAAAACTTCTCAAATACTTTAAGCTGATCTCAAAATCATGACTTGATCCAACTGGCCCAGCTCTGTGGCATTAAAATTCTGACTTTTTTTTCTCTTGCACTATCTAGATATTTCCCAATCAGGAATTTTTAGCTTTCCATAAGATTTATATATATATATAATGTGGTTATATGATATGGTTATATATAATCATAGCTATATATATATACACACATACATGAACATATATATCTTTCCCAATTCTATGCTCTCTCCACGTAACTTTTCCTTTCCTTCTATATATATTGCCTTTACCACATTCTAGCATCTTGGATGAGGAAACACAATGTATCCTTAGACTCAATTCATCTCTACCCGTTCTCTTAACAAAAATAAGGAATCCTACTCCAGACATCCAGTGATTTCCCTTTTCTGGCTATTAGTGATGAATCCCAAGGATCTCAAGAAGCAAGGCATCATTTAACAAAGACGACTATACCATACAAAATATTCTGCTAAAGTATCGTATAAAACATCTGACATGCCATAACATGTTCTAGTCTATTAATCATTGACTCACCACCTAGATCAGTGGTCTTCATAATGATTTTAACAAGGTATGTAAGTGGTATCAAATAGGAATGTATCCTATGTAGACTATTCTTGAGCACATTTCAAATAAAATCCCTGTACTAAAACAATGAAGATTATTATAACTTTAATTTCTTGGATAATTCATTTATCACCAATTCAAAGTAATACTCCCAAATACAGAGAGATTACCTATATATATCTCTCTAAATGATCTTTCTGGTTTGTTGATTTTACCAACAGAAAGAACAAGCTATTCTTTGAAACGCCCTAAGCCAGTTCTAAACATCAAGAACAAAATGAAATAATTTTAAGATTTGTTTGAAGAGTAGAGAGCCCCTAAACAACAATTCAAATAAAGTTTATCCCATTCAGTGTTACTGAGAAACTTAGAGGAGCCATGCCAATGCAATACACACCTAGACTGCAAAGGTAACAACATCCATATTACCTGGTCAAGTCAGTAACATGCTATACATTGTACATGGGTAATGACATCACTAAGCACTTAATTTATTCACAAATAGTAGTAGTCAAATGTCAAAGGTAAAAACCTATTATAAAATTACTAAACTTTTCATGCAACTCTGAAAAAAGTAAACTCACTTGTGTAACCCCACTCCTGAACAGTAAAAATAATTATAAGGACAAAAAGTCTTAAGAATGGTAGTAGGCTCCCATAATTATTAAATTATCCTAAAGCCTTGTTTTTTTGTTTTTTGGTATTAAAAAATAAAAACACGCTCATAGTGAAAAATTCCATCCACTAGAAAGAGTACACAGAAAAAAATGTGAGTTTCCTTCCTACCCTAGACATCTGGTCTCATTCCCCAGGTATATCTCTGTCAATAGATCCTTATATAGTTCTGAAGAAATTACGCATGTGTATACATGAGAATTTTTTTAAAACCCAAATGGGAACATACCATACATACAGTTCTATATTGCTTTTCTCAGTTAACAATTTATCTTAGAGATTTTGTCCATATCAGCACTAATGGATCTACTTCATTCTTTTTAACAGCAGGGAAGTAGCATGTATGAAGGTACCTTACACAACTTATTTAAACAGACCCCTGCTGAAGGATGTTTAGGTTACCTCTAGTTTTTGTTATTTCAAACAATACGATGATAAATATCTTTGTATGCACATTTTCGCATGCATGTGCAAATATATCTGTGGATGAATTCCTGGAAGTACCTCCTGATTTTAGAACAGAACAAATTCTAAACAAGAAGCCAATGTTTATCTATAAAAGAGTACAGGAAAACCTACAAGTTTAATGCTTAGTGATTAAAAGGTGTCAAAGATTATCACAAAGTTAAAAGTTAATTTTGAAAATTAACAGATTGATAAAACATCTAAGTTATGAGAGGTAAAATAGAAAAAAGAGGAACTTTATCCCCTAGGACAGAAAAATAAAAGGCCTGGAGAATGAATCACTTAAGAGATTGAAAAAAACAAAATAGGAGATAGGAGACAAGAAGAGAAAGAGGAAAAAAAAAAAAGAAAAGTAAGGAAACAGCACAAATAAGTCAGAATAAAGAAAAAACATTTGTTTGCTGCTTTTCTTGTATATACCTAATGTATAAAATTAAATTAATCAGAAGATTTGGGACATATCCAAACTTGGATGCAAGATGATTTAAATGGTTATTTGAAGTCTCATTCATACAAGGTACCTACAAGTTGTTTTATTTCTCCCAGGCTCTAGAGTGTTAAAAGGAGACCTCCCAGGGGGTCGGATGTGGCTCAACTGGTTGGGCGTCCGTCTCCCATATGGAGGGACCTGGGTTCGATCCCTGGGACCTCCCGGTTAAAAAAAAAAAAAAAAAAAAAAAAGGAGACCTCCCAAAACAAGAAAGCAGAATAATATAGTAATCTTCCAGGAACAACATACTATGTCAATCTCTTTACATTCTGACCAATTTGACAGGAAAATATTAACAATTGCCTCATATACACAAAACAAATCTCTTTTTAGAAAGTCCTGATTAAAACATAATGTATATATATCATTTTACAAATGTTTGTATGTATTGTGAGAATTTTGATTTTTACCCATAATAAAAAAAATAAAAAAATAAAAAAAAAAAAAAAAAAAAACATAATGTAAAGAGATTCAGGCCTAAATTTTCCATTATAATAATACAATTTCCTAGACCAATATAGGGTGGTTCTATTTCTCACCTAACATAAAACACAGTCAACAACTTACCTCTTCCAAAGTGCTACGATTTGAATGCCACAAATCAAACTGATTCATGTTTTTGTCCAAGAATGGTCCGTGAGTTTCTTTAAATGAAGTCCATATTATATTCCATAGATATCAGTGTTCTGCAAAACTGAAAACCTCAAGAATGTCAATGTATATACCTAAGTTACCACTTAGATACCAATTCATTATGGGTAACTATGGGCAAGTTATTCTATAGACTATATAAATATTTAGATGCGCAAATTTGATGGACATGACATTGAATAGTAGACTTAGGCAGCAAATTATTTTTAAGTAAGACATTAATGTTAACATAAATCTAGAAACTCTCAAAACATTTCTTTATACCATGTTTATATGTATTCTAAAAAGGTACCATAGTAAAAGGATACAAAGATGGGGATGAAAATGGAAATTGATACTTCCAATTTCCCCAGCACTTCCCAGAAATTAAGAAAATGTTTTTTAAATTGCCTTCCTTTTAACTTAAGTGACTGCAATCATGTATTACGTGTCTACTTTTACAGTTTTGTTTTGTTTTTACCTATTTTCAAAGCATCTTAGATTTTATATCCAAAAATGCTTACTAGTTTCTTTTTTATAAAAAAAAAAAAAAAAAAAAAAATCAGGTTTTCCTACCACTCCATTACAACCAATCTAATGATAAAATCCTGGAACCTCTCAAAATACACTTTCCCATTGGATAGCATGAAGCCTATACACACAAACACCTCATCACCTTGCTAGGACTGCATCCAGTTAGTGAGTCATGCCCAGATCCCATTACATAGCCTGATATGATGTCTGCACTTTTTTTCCATTTGACAATCAAAAACAATCCGGTTACAGTACTTGTTTTTTAGGTATATGCCCACTCTTCGTGACATTTCAAATTCCTAAACACATGCTTTACAAAGGAAACAATTTATTAATCTTTCGGGATTTTCTTTTGGGGATTTCCTACAACTGTTGCTGAGGGCTTAATCTTATGCGTACACACCAGGTGAAACAATTTTAATAAATTACTGTTTTCATTTTTGTTATTGAAAAATTCTCATATGTATCTCAGACATAAGAAGTACTTCAATATAGAAAACATTAGGAAAAGGAAAGTGGATTTATATTGCTGAAAAGAAAGCACTTAGAACACTAATTAGAAGTTCAGCTGCAGCTTATCATTTGATGGCCAACCCCTCCCCACCATCATTCAGCTAAATTCTTTCAAGTAAAGGAATGTGAAAAAGGCCAGTCAATAGCATTATCTTTACCCACTCTAGAAAAAAAGAATTAAAAGACACATTTCTAAATTTCAATAACCACAAAACAACAACAACAACATGCTGGAACTCTACTGCACCGGCATGCTCATAAACCACTGGTTAACAAACTCTAGGCTAGAATCACTTCCACATTCAGAGGTAGGAATATTGAGGTTCAGGGAAGCTCCCCCGCTGAGCCAGAATCAGGTTCGTTCGTTCGATCGTTCATTAGTTAACTCATTCATTCTATAGCATCTAGAGAATGCCTAATAGTGGCAAGGCACTCCTCTGGATAGAGTCGAAAAGAAGTGGCCCGTCTCCCACAAGCAGAGCTGGGGTGGGGTAGGTGGGAGATGAACTCTAGGTCAGCTCATCTCAGTGCCCGACGCTCTGTCTCTCCACCCCCAGGCCTGACCCCCCCTACGACGGTCTGTATTTCCTCGACGACCTCGGCCCCCGCAACCCTGTTCTCAAGGCTCCCTGTATCCCCATCTCCTCAGGGAGTCCCATGCCAAGAAGCCTCTTCTCCAACCACTTAACAACGCACGAGCCACTTCTCTCCGCCCGAGCTTGAGGCCCAACCAGGGACACTAACCCCAGCTCGCGCCCCCGACCCCATCCACATCCCCGCCAGCGGGTTACCTGCCCTGGATCCAAGGCTCAGAGTGGACGTCAGAAGCCCCGCCCCGCCCATCGCGACGCCCCCTACAACCAGGTACCGCCTTCAGGGCGTAACTTCCTTAGCGTCATGTCCGGCCGGAATTCCACCCCGCCCCGCAATCCCGCTCAGCGGTGACCAATGCTAGTAGATACAGCTTCACCCGGATTGAGTCGCGCTGTCGCATGTGTTCGCCGGGCTCTTTTCTACCCACTTTCCCTGCTGGGAAATCCAGCCGGAGAAGCACGGAAAACGCTGGCACATTGAAAGTGTTCAGTAATGTCAACTATTTTTGCCCGAATATGCATACGCTGTCTTATTCCCCGTTGCAACATTTAAGTGCTAAGAAAGACTAGTACCAATTTTCCCATAAATCTCTGTGTCGCTAGCTTTTAAACGATTAATTATGCCATGTGCCTCCCCCCCCCAAAAATGAATTCCTCCGAAGATGGATTCTTGCATAGAAACCAATTTTAACCCTGTTTAGAATATTTTGATTACTTATCACCTACATAGTTACTGTTCTAGGTACTGGGGAAAAGATGAATAAAACCCATGCCCTGCTCTCAATAACATGGAGATAACTCAAAATTAGTATGGAAGGAAGTCATGCCAGGAAAAAACATAAAAGAACCAGCTGAGCTGGAGATTTGTCCTTAGGGAAAAAAAAGTCACAATGTTAGAACTGAAAGGAATTTTAAAGCTTATCATTTAGTTAACCTCTTGATGCTTCAGGTAAGGAAAATTGGATCCATTTAAGTGACTGATTAAAGGTCACACAATTAGTGGCAGAACTAGGACCAGAGGAGTTTCAAAATACACACCATCTTCCCCCATTCCCAAGACCTGCCTCAAGGTATTAGTAAGCAGATTTACTTTCAACACATTCCCTCTTTAGTGAAAAGGACTAGTAAAATCCAGTCCAGGAGAGAAAAGGGCAATCTAACCTATCAGATGTTACACAATTCTGATCATCAGTTGAATGTTCTGTTCTGGCCACTGCTCAGTTCATTTCAAACACAGTAGCATTCCTCCTCTGGCAAATTTCTCACATTTACCCAGAAATGAAGGGTTAAATATCAGCTCCTGTGAACTCTACCTTCAGTTTTAACTGGCCAGAGAGGAATAAGTAATTGCCCTAAGCAACTTCAAAAGGTAAACACAAAGGCTTTGTGAATGCATTGCCAATAATGCAGCACAATTTTATTAAGATTTCTCTATCAGAAGGAATATCTCTTAAATATTCAAGCTTTATGGAATGTGACAAAGCTAGCAAAAGAATTATTATTATTGAAATGTTGATAATGGGCGTGTGTTCCAAATAACCAGGTAATCCCATAGACCCACAGAATATATAGTTGGAGTAGATGAAATTTAAGGGTACTTTCAACTCTCATTAAATATGTCAATGATCTTTTTAATGAGTCTATGGGCCATAGGAATTAGTAACCTGCCTAAAGTCACCCCGTTAACCAGTTTCCATCTATTCTAGAATATAATCCTCCTAATTCTATTCATTTATCTATTCATTAATTCAGGACAGACACCAGGCCAGGCATTAGGAATACAAAGATGAATAGGACACTCCGTTGCATTCAAGGAGCTTCCAAACTAGTGAAGGAGACAGACCTATTTATTAATTTTTTAAAAATTCATTATTAATGTTATCATAGGCCCATCTGGTTCTCTCATTCAATGATAAGGGCTTTTTTCCTTTTGCTATCAATACACTCTAACTTGATAAAAATAAACACAAAATACGATGATGTTTTAATCACATTTTAAATTATTTTAGCCACATTTTTAAGAGTTTCACAATCACAATTTACACAGGTTTTAGAGTCAGTTTGTTTGGATTATATGACTAATTCTGTTATTAACTAGCCACAAATCACTTCACCTCTCTGGGCCTCAATTTCCTCTTTAAGGTCCTTCCTGGAGCAAACTTTGTATAGTTCCATCTAGTAAAAAAATTACATGATGCCACTGTGACCACTAGGTGGCAGGTGTGAAGAGACTGCTATATAGAGGCCTTGTTTGTTTTTGTTTTTGTTCTTTCTGATTAGTAGTATATCTGACAAAAGACATTACCACTTATTTGAACAATCACCTATACTGGTGACAATTGATTATCCCAATACTATGGGAGATGACAAATCTAAAATATTTGTTGAATGAATGAAAGAATGAATGGATTCTAGGGTTAGTTTTGGGCCTTTCTATCCCTTACTATCACTTCTTCCTCTTTCATTGAAACCCTTCCTTTTTTAAAACTATGATGGTAGGAAAGGGAAGAAAAGATGAAGTAATAGTGGGGGGCAGATGTGGCTCAAATGGTTGGGCGGCTGTCTGCCATATGAAGGGACCTGGATTCGATCTCCAGGACCTCCCGGTAAAATAAAAAATATATATATAGAAGGCGCATGGGCTGCCAGGCTCTATGCGCCGGTGAGCCGCCAGGCCCCGGGAGCCATGCAGCAAGATGATGACGTAACAGGGGAGAGACAAGACGAGATGCTCCGAAAGCTCTGAAAGCCCGGAACCGAAGTGGCACAGATGGCAGAACACCTCTCTCCTACATCGGAGGTCTCCAGGATCGAATCCTGGTGAAGACTGGAGGAGAAGTATGAGAAGAGATGGCAGAACACAGACACAGAGAATTACCCAGTGAATATACACAAAACAGCAAATGAGGAAGGGGGGGGGTGTTAAAATGGATAAAGTAAATAAATAAATCTTAAAAAAAAAAAAAGGATGAAGTAATAGGAATAAGACTGAGAGGAGAATGGAGAAAAATAAAGGGATTGCATTGCATCTCAAAACAATCAGTGCCTGTAGTATTTGTGAATAATAATATAATATCTGGGATGTATTTTAAAACAATTAGGTAGAGTTCAGATGATAAAGATTGGTCATATATTGATATTGTTGAAGCTTGGTGGTAGGAAAATTAAGTTTCATTATATTCTTCTCTCTATTTTTGTGGATGCTTGGAAATTTCCATAATACAAAGTTAAAGATAGAAATTGAGTATATTTCCCTTCCTCTAGACAAGACAAATCTCAAATTATCCTACTGAATTTCAGGTTGCTTTTGGCTGAATATTACAGAAAACTTGACACAGACTGGGTTCTCTGGAAGTAGACACTGATATAATTTTTTATAGGAATTGGGGATACAATTTTTATTAGGAATTGGGAGGAAGCAGGACTAGGCAGAGGAAGAGGTTGAACTCTCCAGTTCAAAGACTCCTTGGCCAACCTGGGAGGAAGCTCTGGAGTAAGCATTGCCCGTCAGAGCCTGTGTTAGGCTGAGATGACTAGCCTTTTATCCTGGATGCAGTCTGCCCCAGGAAGGGTATAATCTAGAGCAAGGTGGCTCTCTTCAGTTGAGGCAGACCCTGGGAAAGCTGGGGGCTACCTGCTAACCACACTCCACATAGCTGTACATCAAGTCCTTCCTGGAAGGGGAAACTGGGAAGTATATCTTTGTACTTCCCACAAAAATGTTACACAAACTGGCTGAAACAATAAAATGATGTACTGACTTCTATAGTTGGAATATTATGACAGGCATCAGGGTTGGTTTCTCCAGAAATGCAACAATATCATCTGATATATTAGTCAGCCAAAGGGGTGCTGATGCAAAGTACCAGAACTTTGTTGGCCTTTATAAAGGGTATTTATTTGGGGAAGAAGCTTACAGTTACAAGGCCCTAAAGAGTCCGACTCAAGGTACCATAAGAGGTACTTTCTCACCCAAAGTCTATTGCCATGTGTTGATGCAAGATGGTAGGCAATGTCTGCCTGGGTTCAGCCTTCCTTCTTCCTCTTAAGGCTCTGTCGTCCCAGCTTCTTCCAATTCAGCTGTAGGCTGGCATTATTAAGGCTTGTCACTCTCCCAGGTGCTCCCTTTTTTCTGGGCTCAGCTGCTCTTTTCTCTCCACAGGTCAGCTGTAGACTATCAGGTTCATCTCTCTTCCCTGGGCCTTGTCTATGGAGCACACTCTCTTCCTGTGTTTCTGCTTCTGTGTGTCTACTTCCGCATGAGAGTCTGCTTTATCAGCCCAAGGGAGCCGGGACTCGATGCTGAGTTGCACTCTAATGATGTGGTTGGATCAAAGCCCTAATCTTAACATAATTTAATCAGACATCTCAGCTGAATCTAATGCAATCAAAGGGTATCACACCAGAGGAACAGACCTGTTTATAAACCTAATCTATATTTCTTTTTGGAATTCATAAATAATATCAAACTGCCACATCTAGGAACCCATCTTTTTTTCCCTCTTTGCTTGCCTTCAGTAGCATCTACTTCAGCCTACACCCAGCTTCTATGGTGGCAACATGGTTATAGCAGTACCAGACTTCACATCTACACATTATGCACACTTTCTTCTGAGGGGGTGGATGCACATTCAGTAATTCCATAGTGATTCTCTGAGTAAAAAAGAGAAAAATATATAACATTAATATCTGGGCCAGCCACTCTACTCCCTACAATTTATATCTTTTCAACCTTAGTATAGGGCTTTGCATTTGTCACTGTTAAATTTCATCTTGGTAAGTATCACTCAGCAGATCCAACCTCACAATTTTGAATTCTGATTTGTTACCCAATCTTTCAGATCTCCCTCCTAGAACTGTGTTGTCCACAAATTTTTCTTCTAAGTCTTCATCTAAGTCACTGATGAAATGATTGAATACACTATAGAAACAGCCTACTCTCAAATTAATAGGTACATTGTTTGGGTTCATTTAATATGGTTGTGTCGAAATTTCCTTTTATGAAAGGATTCTAAATAAATGGTCGCACATGTGAACCTTGTACAAGAGTGTAGGCTGAGAGTCAAATGTTCATACAGATTCCCAGATATCAGCATTAGAGGTTATGATCTTGATTTTTTAGACAGAAATGGTGTGGCAGTTTGATATAGTTATGAATTCCAAAAATAGATATTGGATTATGCTTGTAAACTGGTCTGTTCATCTGAGCATGATTAAGTTATGATTAGGGATTTGATTGGGCCACGTCAGTAGGATGTTGAGCCTCACCCCTTGGTGGGTGTGGTCTCAAAGATAAAAGACATGACAAAGGACAGAGTTGGAGTTTTTTTGAGTTGGAGTTCTGATGCTGAGATTTAATGCTGGAGCCTCAGGAAGTGAATACACAGAGGAGCTTGGTCATAAGGAAAGAGAGAAGGCCCCAGGAAGAGAGACAAGCGGTTCACTTGATAGTTTACAGCTGGCCTTGTGGAGTGACACAAGCCTGAGCCCAGAGAGAGGCAAGACCCAGGAAGAGAGGAACCCAGGAAGCCTGAACCCTGGCAGACATTGGCAGACATCTTGCTCCAAAACGTGGCCATAGACTTTGGTGAGGAAAGTAACTTGTGCTTTATGGCCTGGTAACCGTGGGCTTCTACCTCAAATAAATACCCTTTATACAAACCAACTGATTTCTGGTATTTTGCATCAAAACCCCTTTGGCTGACTAATACAAACGGTCTATTTTATTCATGTAGTCACAACCCTCACCCTAGAATCCAGTATCTGTTAGAATAGGCAGGATAAAACTTCAGTAAACAAACAATTCCCAAACCTCAATGACTTAAAACAACTCAGGTCAATTTCTTGATCATGCTATAAGACTCCTCTGGGTCTGCAGAGAAGTTCTTCTCATTATAGTCACTCAAGAACCCAGGCTGACTGAGAAGTCATTGTCTAGAACACTGCCAGGAGCCACATTAGAGGAAAAAAATAATGTGGTAAAGCACACAATTGTCTCCTAAAGCGTCTACAATTTCTACTCACATTTCATTGGTCACAGCAATGTCACTTGACCTCACCTACCTCAAGGAGGCAGGGAAGTATTATCCTACCATGGGCATGGAGGAGAAAAAACGAGAATATTTGTGAATAGTACTAATGACTATTACAAATCCGGCTCTATATTTTAGGGCTCACTGACACAGACTCTCCAGAATCCAACTATATCAATCTGTGAACAAAGTACAAAGCAGCAAGAAAATTCCTCAACGGTTTCCTTCATTTAGTTATATTACAATGTGAGTAATTATATCTAAAATCCCTTCTGACATTATTAGTTGCTCAGTGTGGTGGTTAGTTTTATGTGTCAACTTGATTAGGCTAAAGTAACCAAATATTCAATTGAACAGTAATCTAGGTATTGCTGTGAAAGTATTTTGTAGATGTGGTTAGCATTTTATAAAGGAGATTATCCTTAACAATCTGGGTAGGCCTCATCCTGTCAGTTGAAAGTCCTTAAGAACAAAACATTTTCATCACCCTAAAAGAAACCCCATACCCATTTGAGGTCACTCCCCATTCCACATCTCCCCTAACCCTAGGCAACCACTAATCTAATTTCTGTCTCTATGGATTTGCCTATTCTGGATATTTCATACAAATGGAAGCACTCAGTGTACTAGTCATCCAAGGGGGTGCTGATGCAAAGTAGCAGAAATCTATTGGCTTTTATAAAGAGTATTTATTTGGAGTAAAATCTTATAGTTACAAGTCCCTAAAGAGTCCAACTCAAGATTCCTTTCTCACCAAAGTCATTTGCCAAGTGTTGAAGCAAGATGGTTGCCAATCTCAGCCTTCCTCTCTCTCAGCTACATGCTGGCATAGGGCTCCTCTCTCTTCCCAGGGCTTTAGCTGTTTGAGCCTTCTCCTTTCTGTTCCATGTCTTTTTCCGTGTGAGTGTCCGTTTTTTTTTGTTTTTGTTTTTGTTTTTTAACTTTTTTTTTTTTTTAATTCATTTATCCCCCCCTTGCTGCTTGTGCTCACTGGGTCAGCTAACCATGCCGTGCGGGCGGGCTTGCCTTCACCAGGAGGCCCCGGGAACCGAACCCGGGGCCTCCCATATGGTAAACAGCCGCTTCCCTGAGTGTCCGTTTTTATAACCCACTAAGGGGGTGGGGACTCAACCCTGAGTTACACCCTACTGATGTGGTCAAATCAAAGCCCTAATCTTAACATAATTTAATCAAAGACAGCTCAGCTGAATCTAATACAATCAAAGGTTATCACACCCAGAGGAACAGATTAGTTTACAAACATTATCTTTTTTGGGGTTCATAAATAATCTCAAACTGCCACACACAGTATGTGGCCTTTTGTGTCTGGCTTATTTTACTGAGCATAATGCTTCAAGGTGCATCCATGTTGTACCATGTATCAGTACTTCATTCCATTATATGATTGAATAATATTCTATTGCATGGATATACCACATTTGTTTATCTATTCATCAGTTATTAGGTATCAATTTGCTTTCACTTTTAGGGTATTAAGAATATGTTGCTATAGGTATTCATATATAAGTTTTAATGTGAATATATGTTTTAATTCTCTTGGATACATATTAGGAGAAGAATTACTGAGTTACATGATAACCCTATACTTAATTTGTTGAGGGATTGCCAGACTGTTTTGCAAAGTGGCTGTATCATTTTACATTCCCACCAGCAATGTATGAGGATTCTAATTTCTCCACATCTTTACTAATACTTTTTGTCCATCTTTTTTTGATTATTAAGTTGGTGCTCTTAAATATCAGTTATACTATGTCTTTCTTCATCACTGAGGGTGGTATTCTCATTTTTTGAGAGTACACTGTTTGGCATATGGCTAGCATTCAATAAAAATAGCCAGTAGGAGTATTATGTTCCTTTGTGATGAATCAAATTCAATCATGACTTTCCTCTAGGATCATTTCTTCCATCTGCCTTAATTAGCAAACATGATGCAAACTAATATACAATGCATTGTTAAGCTCAGAATAAAGCAAGTGGACATAACTCATTCTTCCATTAATAGAATAATAAAATGTGTCACAACTGTTATTGCTTTCCAGGTTTCCCCACCAGGGTGTCTTGGTTTTAAGCCTGAGGATTGCACTGAAGTGATTATGGCTTTGAGAAATCCAAAGGAAGAAGAGAGAGGCCAGAAGCCTAAAGAAGGTCAATTGTTGTGATTTTTTAATAAGTCAAGAGGATGATAAAAGATGCTATAGACTGGTAATTTTTATTTTAATATCTTACGAAATTTTAGAATAGTTCATTAAGGAGACAGTTTGTGAAATGGAAGTTATGGTCATCAGAAGACATATTGTGTTCACTAAGAACAAGATATGCCAAATTAATTTCATTGTGGTTTTTAAAAGGATTAAAATATTGGAAGATCAAAGAAATGTATTGAAATTCATAAGGATATTTAACGAGGTTAGATAATGGAATCCTTATGAATATGATGTGGGGTTTTTGATAACCATGTTATATGGATAAATATTTTTATTGAGCAGTTATATGTGTTCGGCATTGCTGATGCAATGTATGCAAAACCAAACATGGTACTGTCCTCAAGTTGCTTACATTATAGTATTATTATGAGACAGTGGTTTTTAACTGGGAGAAGGAGAGGCATATGTCTTGAAAATACACATATCTAGGCCTCATTCCAGGAGGTTCTGATTTGGGGGTAGATTTAAAAAGTTTCCCAGGGAATTCTGAAGCCCATTCCAGGTTAAGGATGTTTTTGGTGGTCCACTGTACTGGTTATAATTATTATTGATTCTGCTTTGACTGTATTTTCCTGGATGAGTGTATCAGTCAGGGTTCTACCAGGAAAACAGAACCAATAGGATAAAAATAGACCCAAAGAGTAGAACATCCCAGAGAACAGGACAGATTTCAGAAAAATATACTTTTTTTTTTTTTTTTTTTTAAGCAAGCAGAACTATCTGCCATGTAGATTATTGAGCTCCCAATCCTTAGGATCATTCAGAGAAGGAGTGATCTTGTGCTAGGAATGTCGTTGAGGTATTCCTATATTAAAATGTTAGATTAAATAACCTGTGGCATTTCTCAAATTTATGTCTATGTAGCCTCTTTCTAAATACTGCCAGTTTGTTTGAAAGGCTGAAAAGGCTTGTCATTAGCAAATGAAACATTTACTTTTCAACAAAATAATATGATGGGAAATTGGGAAAGAGATCTGGGAAAGTATAAAGGTAAACTATAGCCTAATGCACTTTCAACATGAAATGGGATGCTGGAGAATGCCACCGATGTCTGTAAAAGGTGCTTATGTTGTCAAGAAGGCACATTTCATACATGGCTTTCAGTTCAGAAGCTGATAGAGATGACATAATGAAAAACTATATTCAAACCTAGTGATAAGCAGAGCTCACTTGAAAAGCTGAAAAGTTGAAACATAAGAAACAGCTTATAGCAGACTGATAGGAATGAGAAACTGCCGCAAAATGGATTCACATCATGCTTATCTCCCCTTGCTCTAGGAAGAGTTTCAGGCCACCCAGAGCTGGTAAGGGCCTATGTGGAGATGTGCAAAATTGCCAAGGTGCCACAGTGGAAGGGTTCCCCTTAGACACCACTATCTAAAATAGGTCTCAATTTATTGCTCACTGTAGTAAGGAAAAGCTATGCTAATCAGGCAAAGTCTCTCCTAGTAAAGCAGACTGTTGACCTTACATAGAGCTTTCCAACAAGGTGGAGTTCAGGGACTGGGGAATTTTCAGAGGCATTAGTGATTGATTGACAGCACCTGTTCTAGCTGGTTGCTTGGATGAGGCTATTGTTGATTGGTTGGCACTCCGAGGCATGTGTATTGGACTGTTTGTGATCCCCTGGCTATCTGAAGTGATAGGCTGGCTTTCAAAGGTGTGATGTTGAGGCAGTTGTTGGATTGAATGGATTCTGACTGCTATGTTACCGGGGCTAAATGGCGATCAATACTTTCCTAGGAGTTGCAACCTGTTTTTATTTTCTGGAGGCAAAGGAATATCTATGAAAATAATCCTTAGTTAGGGTTAAAATCTGTGAAACATCAGGGAACAAAATTATTCCATTGCTTTTTCCTTTGAAACTTCAAGGCTGCCTTCTGACCACTATATGACTGTGGGGACCAATCACACTTAGAGAAATCTTGTCTTAACCTGAACTTTCAGAGGGAAAGGGCTGTGCCTTATTTACTTTTAGTCTCCAGCCTAGACCTAGCACATAGTAGGTGCTCAATTTATAGGTGAATGAATGAAATTGCAATCCTTAGGAAAAGCAGTAGATAAACGGGAAGGATTGAGCAGACAAACTCAGGTTTCACTGTGTTGCTGTGTGATGTTTGGTTGATAGTACCACACTCATTTAGGTCAAAGTTATGATGGGCGTGTTTTTTTGTGTTCCCAGTGTGTATCATATCTCATAACTGTCAGAGCCCCAGATCTGTTCCAGAATAATCGTGGAGATGAAAACTGATGAGGACAGCTTGGCCAGTTTAGTGAACTCAGAACTTGTCCTAAGAAGCCAGCACCTCTTGGTTTAGGGTGTTGTACACCTCGACTTGCCCACAGTTCCACCCATTTTACCATTGTCCTCCTTGATCTGCTTTGTGATGGGAGCAGGATGGAAACCAATAAAGAGGAAGAGACCACAAGCGTTTGTAGAGCCCTTTCTCTCCCAGCGCGGGGGCGGGGTCCCGGGAAAGAGGAGAGCTTGGTCAGAAGACCCGGCTCGAGTGCGTGGGAGCAGTCTGGCAGTGCGAGGCGGAGGCGGGCGCCCGAGAGCGGCGCCTGGGCTCGCATTGGCCCAGCAGGCGCCCCTCCTCGCGGGGCCGGCCGGTTGGAGGAGGCTTCTCCCTGCTGTGAGGCGACCTCGGGCACAGAGGAAACATGGCCGAGTATGCGCGCCTGCAGAGTTGTCTGGCGCTGATTCGCCTCCGAAACCCGCCGGTCAACGCCATCAGGTAATAAGCTCGGTTACCTCCAGTCCGGAGACAGCTGGGGACTCACACGACTGCCTGCTCAGGACCTCTGCTGGTTTAAACTGAGAAAGAAACTGACACAGGCCCGGGACTCTGTACATGGATTAGTTTGGTTAGTCTTTGCAGAAATCTCTCATCCTGTTTTACTACTAAGGAAACTGAGACTAAGAGACTATGGCTGCCAGGTGGGAAAACTGGGTTCGAACCTGGTCTGTCTACGCCAAACTTCGTGCTAGACCTTTCTGCTTGCTTACAACTTTGGCTTTTTCAATCAAACAGGTTATTCAAACGTCTTGGATTTAGTACAATCCTGAACCTTGGTCGAGAGTCAGGATCCCCAGTCTCGAGTCCAGAACTCTGTTACAATGTGTAATTAAGGGCTTTATTTAGCACTTGGATAATAAAGAGGTTTAACTTTTTATTTATTATTTTTTTAATGCCAACGCAGTGAGTAAAGAAGAATTGTGCCCTAGCCTAAAAATGCAATTCTCTCTCCAGACCTATTCCAGAATGCAGTGCTTTAGTCCGCACCAAATCTCGGTTGTATTTTGGTCTTTCTCTCCCATTTCTCAGCAAGCTCTGTTCTTTTCCCCCATTTTCAAATAAATTATTTTTACTGACCTAACTGGGGGGGGGGGGGGGGAAGCAGGGCCTTAGGGAATCAGTGAAAGGCCATTGTTAGCATAAGCCTATTAAATAGCACTTTCTGAAAATCTGTGTGATTTATCTTTTTTTATTTCATCATGGAGTAACATCCTTATTAAACTCTCTAACCCAGATCTGTACAATATACTTAGAGCATTACTTTTCAAAGTGACGTTAATGCTGTCTTTTTGAAAGTTGAACAGTTATAGGTTTCCATATCTC
The DNA here is from genome assembly GCA_026826555.1 of Tolypeutes matacus. NCBI lineage: Eukaryota > Metazoa > Chordata > Mammalia > Cingulata > Chlamyphoridae > Tolypeutes > Tolypeutes matacus. The sequence continues at coordinate 43,958,024 of JAKSZT010053887.1, forward strand.
TGAAGAAAAAGTATTGTGGTACATACATCAGCCTCAGGAAGAGTCATCCACCCCCACAGGAAGTAGGATTAGGGGAAATTATATACAAAGAATCATGTACAAAGTGTAGAAAGACCTTTTGGTCAAAGTTCTTAATCGCATGTCTTCTGGAGCAAAAAGAGACTGAATGAGATCTGCTACTTTAAAATGTTTTTCTTATTTTTTTTCTGAAAAGTCTTTATTTTCCTTCATTTAGAAAAATTAATAGACTTTATTTTTCGAGCACTTTTAAGTTAACAGAAAAATTGAGCAGAAATACAGAGGTTCTCATTTGCTTCCTCCCTTAAATTAACACGTTGAATTAGTACAGTGTAATTGTTGCAGTTGATGAATCAGTGTTGAACTCATGAACTATAGTCCATAGTTTACATTAGGGTATACTCTGTGTTGCACAATTCTCTGGGTTTTGACAAATATACAACATCATGTAGTATGCCTCTCCCCCTCTTGAACCCCGGGCAACCACTGACCTTTTTTTTTTTTTTTTTTTTGTATTTATTTTTTATTTACCATGTCTAAATTTGTTTGCAGGGTTTCTGTTTTTAAACTAAAAATGTCCTATTTTAAAACCTTTTTATTTTGAAATAAGTTCAAACTTACGGTTGCAAAAATAATACAAAATCAATACAAAGAATTACAATAAACCCCCTACCCAGATACCCAGCCACATTTGCTATATCATTCTGTCACTATCTCTGTATTGTCTAAATATTTAGACAATCTACTCTTATTTGAGAATAGATTGCATACATCATGCTCCTTTAACACTTAATACTTCCATGTATATTAACTAAGAACAAGGATAGTCACTTATGTAACCTACAGTTATCAAGTTCAAAAAGTTTAGCGTTGTTAAAAAGTACACAGTCTGTACTCCAATTTTTTCAGTTGTCCCAACAATGTCATTTTGGACATTTTCTCCTCCACTATTGGATCCAGTCAAAGATCAAGTATTACATTTAATTGTGATTGTCTCTTTAGTCATGCTCTTTTTTATAAATTGTGGTAACAAATATAAAACCAAACAGAAACGCTGCACCCATTATTCATTAACTTAACTTTCCACTCCACCCCTATTCTTGGTAACCTGTAATCAGCTCTCTGTCTCTATGAATTTGCATATTCTAGTTATTTCATGGAAGTGAAATCATACAATATCTGTTCTTTTGTGTCTCGTTTATTTCACTCAACATGATATCTTCAAGGTTCATCATGTTGTAGCATACAGCAGAATTTCATTACTTTCAATGGCTGAATAATATTCCAGTGTGTGTGTGTGTGTGTGTATATATACACACACACTACATTTTATTTATGCATTCATCTATTGATTAACACTTCAGTTACTTGAGCCTTTTGGCTATTGTGAATAATGCTGCTATGAACATTGTTGTACAAATATCTGTTCATGTCCTTTCTTTCAATTCTTTGGGTGTAGAATTGCTGTGTCATATGGTAGTTCTATGTTTAACTTTTTCAGAAACTGACAAACAGTTTTCTACAGTGGCTACACCATTTTACATTCCTACCAGTGAGGTATGAGGTTTCCTATTTTTCCATATCCTTGCCAACGCTTGCAATTTTACGTTTTAAAAATTGTAGCCATGGGGAACAGATGTGGCTCAAGCAGTAGAATACCCAGCTCCCACATGGGAGGTCCCGGGTTCAGCTCCCAGTGCCTCCTAAAGAAGACTTGCAGACAGCGAGCTGATGCAACAAGATGACACAACGAGATGTCACAGCGAGAAGATACAACAAGGAGACACAATGAGGAGACACAACGAACAGAGAGCAGATGTGGCTCAAGTGGTTGGGTACCACCTCCCACACGGGAGGTCCCAGGTTCAGTTCCCATACCTCCTAAAGAAAATGAGCAGACACAGTGAGCAGACACAGCAAGCAGACAGACAAGGGAGCCATTGGTGCGAGGGGGGTGGGGGGTGGGAATAAAATTAGTAAATAAATGTGATCCTAGTGGGTATGAGGTGGTATCTCACTGTGGTTTTGATTGGCGTTTCGCTGATGGCTAATGATGTTGAGCATCTTTTCATGTATTTATTGGCCATTTATATAATTTCTTTGGAGAAATATCTATTCAAGTTGTTTGCCCATTTTTTAATTGGGTTGTTTGTCTTTTTATTGAGTTGTAGGAGTTCTTTATTTTGCATATTAAATCCTTATTAGATATATGGTTTCTACTTATTTTCTCCCATTCTGTAGCTTTTCACTTTTTTGATAAGTTCTTTGATGCACAAAGGTTTTAATTTTAATGAGGTCCAATTTATCTATTTTTTTTCTTTTGTTGCTCGTGCTTTTGGTGTAGACTAAGAATCCATTGCCTAGTACAAAGATATTTCCCTATGTTTTCTTCTAATAGTTTTATAGCTTTAGCTCTTGCATCTAGATCATTGATCCATTTTGGAGTTAATTTTTATATATGGTATGAGGTAGGAGTCCATTTTCATTCTTTTGCATGTGACTATCCAGTTTTCCCAGCAATATTTGTTGAAGAGACTATTCTTACCCCATTGAGTGGACTTGGCACTGTTGTCAAAAATCAGTTGGCCATAGATGTGCAAGTTTATTTCTGTGCTCTCAATTCTATTTCATTGGTCTATGTATCTGCCCTTGTGCTAGTACTCACTGTTTTTTTGTTTTTTTTTTTTTGTATTTTTTTCTTTATTTTTTTTTATTGTGGGTAAAAATCAAATTTTTCACAATACAAACCAATATTTGTAAAATGATATATAAATATATATGCATATATGTGCATTTGCTTACATAAATGTTATTTTATATATATATATATTTTTAAAAGATGCTTAGGTTACATAAATGTTACACAAAAATTACAGGGATTCCCATGTTCCCCACCTCCCACACCTCCCATAACATCCCACATAAACATCTTTCATTAGTGTGGCGCATCACCTGCAATGGATATACACATCCTCGGGCTTTGCCACTAAGCATGGACCATAGTTCACATTGTAGACCACACTCTCCCACACAGTTCTGCACGGTATATGCTGATGTAAAATGGCCTATATCTGTCGTTGTAATGTCACTCAGGATAATTCCCAAGTGCTGAAAAAGCCCCTGTATTACAACTGCTTCTCCCTTCCCTGCCCTGATCACTGTTTTGACTATTGTAGCTTTGCAACAAGTTCTGAAATGGGAAAGTATGAGTCCTACAACTTTGTTCTTTTTCAAGATATTGGCTATTCTGAGTCCCTTGCCCTTCTACCTGGATTTAATAAAAGTTTTATTTTTCAAAATGTATATTTGCTTGGGCCTGTTCACACATCTTTACCAGAAGTTGAGACATCTCTACTTTTGGTATTTCTAGTGTAAATTACTTGAGCTCTGTTTTTTGAAACCAGCCTAATAAATTCATTACTAAGAAACTCCCGAAGGGCTTCCCTGGCCAGGAAAACTGTGACTCTTCAGTCTCTCAGAGATGACAACTGGAGTTATAAGCTTGTAGTTGAGCACTTCCTTACAGAGTTTGTCATTTGTCACATAAGACAAGGTTATTGGGCGTGTCTCAAACTTTGCCTTTGGACCACTTCTTTTTGGCCTTGTCCCCAAATTTGTTCAATGGATCTTTGTAGTTCTTAGACAACTTTCTGGCACCTTTCTTCTTTCTGCCATCCTTGGGTGCCATTTTGAAGCTTGGAGAGCACATGCTACCACTGCATCCTGGGTAAGATGTTGGGCAAAAAGGAAGTTCCATATGAATTTCATGATTAGTTTTTCCATTTATACAAAGAAATCTGTTGGAATTTTAACTGAGATTACATTGAATCTGCAAATTGCTTTGGGTAGTATTGACATCTAAACAATATTAAGTCTTTCAATCCATGAGCACTAGCTATCCATGCATTTATTTCCTTTTCCTTTCATTTCTTTCAGTAATTTGTAGTTTTCCACATACAAGTCCTTTATATCCTGGGTTAATTTTTTTCCTAGATAGTTGACTCTTTTAGTTGCTATTTAATTGGAATTGTTTTCTTGATTTCTTCTTTTGATTGTTCATTGCTGGTATATGGAAACACCAGTAATTTTTTTTTTTTTTTTTTTAGGAGGTACTGGGGATTGAACCTGGGACCTCATACATGGGAATCAGGCACTCAAGCCACTGAGCTACACCTGTCCACTAATACCAGTAATTTTTCATGTCATTCTTATACCCTGCTGCTTTGCTGAATTCATTTATTAGCTCTAATAGCTTTCTTGTATATTGTTTGGGGAGTCTCTATATATAGTATTGTCTCATCTGTGAATAGGGATATTTTTATTCCTTTTCAATTTGGATGCCTTTTATTTCTTTTTCTTGCCTAATTGCTCTGGGTAGCAATTCTAGTACAGTGTTGAATAGCAGTGGTGAAAGCAGGCATCCTTGTCATGTTCCTGATCTTAGGAGAAAGCTTTATGTTTTTCACTAAGTATGATATTAGCTGTGGAGATCTGCTAATTTAAATAGAATTTTATATATTACTGTCATCAGATTTGATTTTATCATTACAATTCTTATTTTAATATGAATTGTTGCACTTAATAATACTAAAAATTGCAGAAATAGAATCACAGATGAACAACATAGCCATTTATTTGCCATTATCAAAAAGAACAGAACATTGGTTTTTGGTTTTGATCACATATCAGTTTTGGACTTACCTTTATTCTGATTAGAATTAGTAGATGTTAAGACTCTGCTGCAGCTTCTGCTCATAAAGGGAAATTGTCCATCAAGAATTTGGGAAAAGAAGTTTCACAGTCTAATACCTATAACTAGGCATATTTTCTGGTAACTTTTAAATGATTCTGGTATTTAACTTATTCCCTCTCCCTTGCAAGAGAAATATTAAGTACTTTGCTAGTAGCCTATGGCATATTAAATATTTCATGAAAGCAAATTTTTATGTTATTTTTTATCTTTCTCTTCCCCCGGTTATATACCAGATACTACAACTTCTTTTGTCAATTATTTCTAACGCTAAGTTTTTTTTAATTACTTTTTTTGAGCCCCTTAATTTAAAAAAATTATCCTTAAGAGCTGAAATCTGAAATTGGATCCAGTAAAAGACTAGGCAGACTTTATGCATCTGTATATGTCCCTTAAACCTGTGATTCTTTTAATATCTCTCTTACTCTTCCAGTTCTATAACTCATTACTTCAATATTTATGTGACTTTTCCTTCTTTAGTGGTATATTAGTTAAGATAGATTAGGTTATGCTGCAGCAACAAATTAGCCCCCAGATATCAGTCATTTTATAGATCAAAGGTTTACTTTTTGGTCTTTTTTATTCTTGATGCCTCTTAGGGTGACTTTCCAGGACAGATGTCCCCTTTCCAGTGACTCAGCAATCCAAGCTACTTTAATCTTGGGATTCCACCATCTCAAGTGTGACTTCCAGGGCTTTTTGATAGAAAACAGCATGTTGGCTCTGAAGTGCTTAAACTTGAAACAATACATGATACTTCTACTTACAGTCCATTGGTCAGAACAGTTGTAATGCTTCATTGCTGAGAAATGTAGGGAGCACTTGGATATTTGGTGAGCAGTAAATATATTTGCCATCAGAGGTTTCTTTGTACATCTCTGATCATCTTTCCCTAACCACACACGTATCTTTGTGGTGGGAGGAACTTTGCTTGTTTCCTTAAGACATCATCATTGTGGTTCAGTGTTTTTCGGTGGGATGTTATTGGTATCTGGGCAGAACAATTTGTCATTGGGTATATTCTTTGAATTAAAGGATAATTAATATCCCTTTCCCTGGGCATGATTGCAACAACCAAAAATACCCTTTACATTTCCAGCATCCCACTAGGGGGATACTGAACCACTATGGTTTTAAAAAATATGTGGGGAGGAGGATTGTGGGAAAATGGTGATGGACTAACAGGCAGAGCTGAATGCTTTCATGAAAACAACAGAGAAAGACCAAAAGCTGTCGGAGGGACCTGCTTTGGGGATCAGGAGACCAGGACAGTGCTGTATAACTCCCAGGAGGGTCAAGGACAGAGAGACAAAGAAGCTGAAGCGATAGATGTGAGTTACCAAGCCCCCATGGTGGCTGGGATATTAAGCTGGGGTAAAACTGGCTCACTGCAGCCAACTGAGAGGGGCACAGACATCTTCCTCCCTGTCAGCTGTTTCAAGGGGAAAGGGAAGGGGTTGGGGTGCTTTTCTTCAGTGAATTCGGCCAGCAGAGCCCACGTTGAATTTCTGATCTGGAGATTCAGCACAGGAACACAGGAAAACCAAGACTGAAACATTTCTGTGGAAAGGTGCACTGATGAGTGCCATCTGCTAGCCCGTCTGGAAACTGCAAAAACTGTTCTCGGACTCTCTGTATCCAACCCCTGGGAGAAAATCTGTGCCCCACTAGTGAGTCCTTGGCCCAATTTTGAAAACTTAACTAGGCAATTTTAAAGACTTAAAATAAGTTGAACCAAATATCAAAGAAGAGCTGTGGAAAAAAAAAAAAAAGCAAGAGAGAGAAATTGGCCATCAGAGTAAATTTACCAACATATCAGATGCCTAGACATCAGCAAAAATTTACAAGCCATACTAGGAAACAGGAAGAGATGGCCCAGCCAAAAGAACAAACCAAATATCCTGAAGAGAGAGAGGATTTAAGACAATCAGTAATAATCACATAACTCTCCTATATCACGTCAAAGAATTTAAAGAAAATATGACTAAAGAAATAAAGGATATTAGGAAGGCACTGGGAGAGCATAAAGAACAATTTGAAAGCCTGCAAAGAAAAGTAACAGGCCTTATGGGAATGAAAGACACGATAGATGAGATTAAAAATACTTTAGAGGCACAGAAAAGCAGATTTGAATTGCTTGAAGGCAGAATTAATGATTTCAGAGACAGAACATCTGAACTGGAAAAGACAGGAGAATAGAAAGAGAAGAGAATGGAAAAATGGAACAGAGTCTCAGGGAATTTAATGACAATGTGAAACGCACAAACATTCGCATTATTGGTGTCCTAGAAGAAGAGAATGGAAAAGGGGCAGAAAGAATATTTGAGGAAATAATGACCAAAAACTTCCCAACCCTTATGAAGGACATAAATATCAATACCCAAGAAGGACAATGTACCCCAAACAGAATAAATCTGAATAGACCTACCCCGAGACACCTACTATTCAGAATGACAAATATCAGCGATAAAGAGAGGATTCTGAAAGCAGCAAGAGAAAAGCAAAGCATCATATATAAGGGAAACTCAGTAAGATTAAGTGCCAATCTCTTATCAGAAATCATGGAGGCGAGAAGAAAATGGTATTACGTATTTAAGGTACTGAAAGAGAAAAATTGCCAGCCAAGAATTTTGTATCTGGCAAAACTCCCCTTCAGAAATGAGGAGAGGAAGTGGATGTGGCTCAAACAGTTGGGCGCCTGCCTACCACATGGGAGGTCCTGGTGCCTCCTAAAGAAGACGAACAGACGCCACACCTGCGTCAACGAGCAGATGCCTAAACAAGCAGATGCCACAAGCCAGCAGATGCCACAGCCTGTGAAGAATGGATATGGCTCAGGCCATTGGGGACTTGCCTCCCATGTGGGAGGGAGGTCCTGGGTTCCCTTTCTGGTGCCTCCTGGAGAAGGCAAGCAAACAATGAGCAGACAGATGAGAGAACCATCTGGGGGAGGGGAGGATAAATTAAAAAAAAAAAAAATGTAAATAAATAAAACTTTTTTAAAAAAACTTTTTTTAAATGAAGGTGAGTTCAAAGTCTTCACAGACAAAAACTGATAGAATATGTTACCAAAAGACCAGATTTATAAGAGATATAAGGCTGCAGCCTGAAAGGAAAAAACAAGGGTGAGAGATTTGGAGAAGAGTTTAGAAATGAAGATTATCAGGAAGGGTAAACTAAAGGATAAGAAGACAGACAATGGAATGATATGACAACAGAGAGCCAAAGGACAAAATGGATTAAGTAAGTAATGCCTTTACAGTAATAACACTGAATGATAATGGATTAAAGTCCCCAATCAAAAGACATAGACTGATAGAACAGATTAAAAATATATGGGCTGTCTATATGTTGTCTACAAGACCCACCTCAGAAGTAAGGACACAACCAGGTTAAAAGTGAAAGGTTGGGAAAAGGTATTATGCAAATTGTAATGAATAAAGAGCTGGAGTAGCGATACTAATGTTGGACAAAATAGATTTCAAATGAAAAACTGTTATAAGGGATGAAGGTCATTATGTATTAATAAAAGGGACACTTCACCAAGAAGAAATGACTATACAAATATTTATGCACCTAACCTGAATGCTGTAGGGAGAAATAGATGTCTCTACAATAAGAGTTGGAGACTTCAGTACACCACTCTCAGTATTGGATAGAACATCTGGATAGAGGATAAATAAAGAAACAGAGAGCTTGAATGATATGATAAATGAACTAGACCTAACAGACATCTATAGAGCATTGCACCCCAAAGCAGCAGTTTTGGGTCCATCAACTGATGAATGGATAAACTATGGTATAGTCACATGATAGAATATTATGCAGCAGTAAGCAGAAATGAAGTCATGAAGCATATGACAACATGGATGAACCCAGAGACATTATGTTGAGTGAAACAAGCCAGGCACAAAAGGACAAATACTGTATGATTGTGCTATTATGAACTAAATATACTGTGTAAACTCATGGAGTTAATTAGAATATAGGTCACCAGAAAATAAAAGAAGGGTAGAGAATGGAAAGCTGAGGGTTAATCTGTGCAGAATTGGTAAAAAGATTGTTTGTAAATTTTGGAAATCAGTAGAAATGGTTAAAGCATATCATGGTGTTTGTAACTAGCAGTGCTATTGTATGGGTAGGACATTGGTTGGAAAAGGAAAATCTAAGGGCATATATATTACTAGAATGAAAGCTAAAATCTGTAACATGGAAATGTATGAGATAGTAAAGCCTCATGTAAAACATGAATATGGGTGATAATGCATAGATAAGGCTTTTACAAAATATAAATACAAATATACTAGAGAGAAGGAAAAAGAATAATAGCTAAGTACGCCCGGCAAGGCTTAGTGAGATTGAGGTGATAATTTTTTTATTTTTTTTATTTTTTTTTTATTATTATTGGAATTATTTGGTAGTACTCTGGGAGTGATTGGGGGTGATGAATGCACAAACGTGATTACATAGAATACCATTGATTGTACTTTTTGGATGGATTTATGCTTTATTAATATGTACCAATAAAATTGAAAAAAATGCTTAAGAAAAGAAAAATATGAGGGTACAAAATAAATTAGAGAGACAAATGAAACGTCAGCTATGTTTTGCAGGGGAAGCTTAAAGAGAGATTGAGAGATTAATATTAAGGGGTACAGTTATTTGTTTGTTTTTTTGTTGTTTATTATTACTATTAATATTGGAATAATGAAAATACTCTGATGGTGATTGAATTGATGAATGCACAACTATGTGATTATACCAAATACCATTGATTGTATATGTTGGATAGATTGTATGCTTTATTAATATGTATGTATTTAATAAAACTGATTAAAAATTTTAAAATATGTGGGGAGCTTTGAACCAGGATTTTACCCTTTTAGGGCAGTTTACATAGGTATAAAGTATGAGTGTTAGACTGATCTCTAAATGTCTGGGATAAATATGAGTCACTGATGCTTAGTGTATCAATATCCACTTGAAGAAAGATTTTAGTGATGAGGTTGTGCCATTAAGCCCTTTTAGCCAACATTTTTTATCAGCACCTCTGTCTATTTATTGAAATTGTGGATGAACAGAAGCTAGAAGAATCAGGATGAAAAATGCACAGAGAGGCAGGTAGCAAGTGGAGTACACTGAGAAGAACATGGTGTTCTCAGTCTCTAAATCTCTCAGTTGCCATTTACTGCTTAAAACTAGGTGACTCTAGGTAAGTTAACTTTTTACTCAGCTTCCCTATCTGTAAAATGGGAATGATACCACCAACCTCACAGGGTTATTGTGAGAGTAAATTAAATAACCCAACTAAAACTTCTAGTATACACATATGCATGGCAGTTAGCTTATAATAATGATGCTGATGATTTATATTTAATAAAGGTAATAACAAAAGTCCCCCAAACTGGTGCCATGTAGCTGATGGTGGATGCAAGAGACCACTGTTTAGAGCTGGTGATGTCCTTACTGCACTGGTTCTCTGAGTGTGGTCCGTAGACCTCAAGCCTCAGAATCATAAATGGTGTCATACAGAATCTACGGATGGGGCCTGGAAATTTGCTTGTGTAATAAGTACCCTCTGTGATGCTTATGCATACTCTGTTTTTAGAATCACTGGTCCACTGCAACCCACGGCCTAGAAAGCAGTTATCACATTTCAGAAAGTCTCCTTGAATAATCTTGTCCACATGAGAACCTCCACTGCATTTTCCCAAAACCCAGTTCAAATGTCCTTTCCTCCTTAAAGTCTTCCTGTACCTACCCTTTGAGCTTCCACAGCACTTTGTTCGTTCTTATGTTCTAGGACCTTATTCTAGTTAGATCTGCGTGAATCTGTTTCTTGTACTGAATTGTGATTGCCTTGGAGTCAGTGATTTTTTTTTTTTTTTTTTAATTAGAGAAGTTTGGGTTTACTAATTAATTAATTAGAGAAGTTTGGGTTTATCATTCATAAAACACAGGATTCTATCTTATTCACCAATATACTCATAGTACCCGTGTGTGGTTCAGAGTAGACGGTGAGTGTCTTCGTTTGCTAAAGGCTGCCAGTGCAATATACCAAAATTGGGTTGGCTTTTTTTGTTTTTAATTATTTTTTTAAAAAAGATTTATTTTATTTATTTATTTCTCCCCCACCCCCATCATTGTTTTGCACTCTGTCTGCTCTTGCTCTCTGTGTCTGTTTGTTGTGTGCCCATCTTTTTTTTAGGAGGTACCAGGAACCGAACCTGGGACCTCCCATGTACGAGTGAGATGCCCAATGGCTTGAGCCACCTCCACTCCTGGGTTGGCTTTTATAATGGGAATTTATTAGGTTAAAAGCTTACAGTTCTAAGGCTGTGAAAATGTCCAAATCAAGACATTATCAAAGAGGCTGTCTGACTAAAGTTTGGTTGCTGGTGATCCTGGACTCCTGCAATGTGTAAAGCAAAATGGTGACTGTCTCTGCTTTCTCCTCCAGACTCACTTTCTCTCCAAGCTCAGCTGTGGTTAACCAGGCACATGGCTCACCTCTCCTTCTCTTCCAGGCCTGGTCTCTTCCAGCTTCAGGCTAAAGTATGTTCGGTGCCAGCTTCTGGGTTCTTCTCTGTCTCTGCTGCTTCTCTCTGTGTGTCTCTGCTGTTAGTCCTCTGTTTATAAAGTACTCCAGTAAGAGGATTAGGACCCACCTGGGTCCCACAATCTAATCAAAGACCCTTAATTGAAGTGATCTAATCAAAAGATTCCTTAACTGAATCTAACCAAAAGGTCCCACATACAATAGATCTACATGCACAGGAATGGGTTAGCTTAAGAACATAATTTTCTGATGTCCACAAAAGACTCAGACCAGCACAGTGAGCAATTGTTTACTGAATAAATGAGTAACTGAAGGAGTGGGTCGTCACATCTGGAGTCCTCCCTCTCAGTTCAGAGAACACAATTCGCAGAGAGGAGAGGCAAACTGGTATCCTATAGAGTGGAGAGGCCAGGGTGGTAAGGGGACTTAGACCTCATCCTCAGGAGGGGTTGGAGAACTAGGAATGTTACCCTGAAAAAGGGAAAAAATAGAAACACAGATTAAATATCTTCAAGTATTAGAAGGGCTGCTTGTATATGAAGGACTTGACTTCCTCTGTGAGATTCAAAGGAGTCTAGGGAAACAGGCTTCAGCCTGGCATCTGGTACGCATTTGCTGAGCATTATTGAATGAATGCATGTGTGACTATAAAGAACTGTTCAGAAATGGGCTAGGCTGCCTCGGGAAGGAGATCCCTGCTACTCGGGTCATCCATGGGAAGCCTAGGCAAGTGGAGGAAGGGGCATGCATCAGGAATGTTGGAGGAAAAATCAACTTTTTATGTTTCCATCCAAGTCTGAGATTCTATTTCTTTCCTGCCCAAATCTCCCATTGTTCTAGTTATAGTCCTGTATCAACTCGTCATGTGATTAGCTTCTCCGAGGAGACCCTGCACTTACCTTCTGTTTCATCACAAGTAATTTAACTTCTTTTAGCCTCAGTTTCCACAGCAATAAAATAGGGATAACACTAGCTACCTCATAAAATTATTGTGAGGTTTAAATGCATTGCAGATTATAAACTGGCATTTAACAGATATTAGGTATTATTCTCCCTATTAGTCAGAAGGCCTGTTTCAAGCCCCTACCAACAGATGCTGCTGCTTAGGGTCCATTTCAGCGTCATCAAGATTTTCTCTACTTGGGAATAACTATTGTCCTGCCCTTTTCCCATCTGTCCTCTTCTGGACCTGTATTTTGATAGGAGTGTATATCCTAGCACATTCAACAAGTTTAACAGGTTCCTGCCCATATATATATATATATATATATATTTTTTTTTTTTTTTGTCTTGTTCTTTTCATTTTTTCCTTCCTTCTCTCCTGCCTATTTCTGATTTGATGTGGGAAGGTATCACTTCCTAATTCACCAAGAGATTCTTACTTGAATAATTCTTTAAAACCTTCTTTGGTAGTTCAGCCAGCCATGTTTCATTCCTCTCAGATGAACATAAACCCTCTTTACTAGTGAAGGATGGGCCTGATTACCAGGTCTGTTTCCCAGAACAATGGCTTTCACACTTTTTAAAAACCATAATTCAGACAGTAAGAAGCCCATGTTTTACATGGCAATCCGGGACACATATAATACAAATACATAACTGAAACCAAAGTTTTGAGAAGCAAAACTTGTACTTACATTTTATACAGTTTAATGTATTCTATTTTATTTTCTCTTCTCTTGTATTTCTAAAAAAAAAAGGTGGTCACAAGCCATAAACTTGATGTGATGATCTTTGGTTAAAAAAAAACACAATTGTCTAAAAAGACCTCCATAGTCAAAAAAGCTGAAGAGTTTTGGTCATAGGCATGTAAATATTATCTTTATTCCAGACTCCATTTCTCCATACCTGACAGTATGGAGGGAAGAAAATCATTTAATCCCTGTGTCTTTCACATTGTTACAAGGCGGTGGTCCCTTTTAGCAGGCTGGAAGCTAGTAAAGCTCTATCTGTTACAGGCATTTTCATTTTTCTTGTTTTTGGTATTTGCAAAAATTGCAAGAAAATAAATAAAAGAGTAGGGGTAGGTTAAAATGGGAAAAACCAGCTTCTTCTCAGTGGCACTCTTTGAGATAATTTTAGCTAATTTTGCAGCCATTATTTACCCAGAAAGAAAAGTATGTCCTTTGGACTTCTCAGTATTATGTAATGATTCAGAATCTGCTTTTCTTTAGCTGAGTTGATTTCTCATTAACCAGTCAAGGCAAGGTGAAAGGGAATAAGGTGAAAGGGAATTATGTACCTCAGAGATATTGCAGGTTCTGTTCCAAACCACCGCAATAAAGTGAATACCACAATAAAGCGAGCCACACGAATTTTTTGGTTTCCCAGTTCATATAAAAGTTATGCTTATATTATACTATAGTCTATTAAGTGTGTATATTAGTCAGCTAAGGGGTGCTGATGCAAAATACCAGAAATCAGTTGGTTTTTATAAAGAGTATTTATTTGGGGTAGAAGCTTACAGTTTCCAGGCCGTAAAGCGTAAGTTACTTCCCTCACCAAAGTCTGTTGCCACGTGTTGGTGCAAGATGGCTGCTGACATCTGTAAAGGTTCAAGCTTCCTGGGTTCCTCTCTTCCTGGGATTTGTTTCTCTCTGGGCTCAGCTGCTCTGCTTTCTCCACAAGGCCAGCTGTAGACTTTCAGGCAAATAGCTTGTCTCTCTTCCCAGGACTTCTGCCATGTCTAATCAAACCTTTTCTCTGCTTCTCTGTGTGCTTACTTCCTAGTCTCCAGCATCAAAACTCCAAACTGTTCTCTGCCATGTCTTTTCTCTGTGAGTCCCCCCCACCAACGGAGCAGGGATGCATCGTCCTACTGATGTGGCCTGATCAAAGCCTTAATCATTATATAATCAAGTAAAAGTGAAACCTCTGAATCCAATATAATCTAATATGCCTGGAGGGACAGACCAGTGTACAAACATAATCCAATATCTATTTTTGGAATTCATAAACAATATCAAACTGCCATAGTGTGCAATTGCATTATGTCTAAGAAAACAGTGTATATAGCTTCATTAAAAATATTTTGTTGCTAAAAAATGCTAACCATCATCTGAGTGTTTGCAAGTTGTAATCTTTTTGCTGGTGGAGGGTCTTGCCTCAGTGTTGATGGCTGCTGACTGATTAGGGTGGAGGTTGCTGAAGGTTGGGATGGCTGTGGCAATTTCTTAAAATAAGGCAACAATAAAGTTTGCCATATCAGTTGACTATTCCTTTAACAAAAGATTTTTCTATAGCATGTGATGCTGTTTCATAGCATTTTACCCACAGTAGGACTTCTTTCAAGATTGGAAATTCAATCCTCTCAAATCCTGATGTTGCTTTATCAGCTAAATTTATGTAATATTATAAACCCTTTCTTGTCATTTCAACAATGTTCACAGAATCTTTGCCAGGAGTAGATTCCATCTCAAGAAACCACTTTCTCTGCTCATCTGTAAGAAGGAACTCCTCATCCATTAAAGTTTTATCATGAGTTTGCAGCAATTCATTCACACCCTCAGGCTCCGCTTGTAATTCCAGGTCTCTCTTGATATTTCAACCACACCTGCAGTTACTTCTTCCACTGAAGTCTTAACACCTCAAAGTCAACCATGAGGGTTGGAATCAGCTTCTTCCAAACTCCTGTTAATGTTGATATTTGATCTCCTCTCAACTAGAATGGTGACTCCTTTCAAGAAGGTTTTCAATTTACTTTGCCCAGACCCATCAGAGGGATCACTATCTATGGCAGCTATAGACTTTCAAAATGTATTTCTTAAATAATAAGACTTGAAAGTCAAAATAACTCCTTGATCTGTGGGTTGCAGTTGGATGTTGTATTAGCAGGCATGAAAATAACAATCTTGTTGTACACCTCCATCAGAGCTCTTGGGTGACCAGATGCATTGTCAATGAGCAGTAATATTTTGAAAGGAATCTTTTTTTCTGAGTAGTAGGTCTCAACAGTGGGCTTAAAATATTCAGTAAACCATGTTGTAAACAGAGGTGTTGTTACCAGGCTTTGTTGTTCCATTTATAGAGCACAGGCAGCGTCGATTTAGCATAATTCTTAAAGATCCTAGAATTTTCGGAATGGTACATGAGCATTGGCTTCATCTTAAAATCACCAGCTGTATTAGCCACTAATAAGGGAGTCAGCCTGTCCTTTGAAGCTTTGAAGCCAGGCATTGACTTCTCCTCCCTAGCTATGAAACTCCTAGATGGCATCTTCTTCCAGTAGAAGGCTGTTTCATCTACATTGTCAATTATTTTAGCTAGATTGTCTGGATAACTTGCTGCAGCTTCTACATCAGCACTTGCTCCTTCACCTTTTACTTTTATATTATGGAGATGGCTTCTTTCCTTAAACCTCATGGACTACCCTCTGCTAGCTTCAAACTTTACTTCTGTAGTTTCCTCACCTCTCTCAGCCTTCATAGAATTGAAGAGGGTTAGGGCCTTGTTTTGGAGTGGGCTTTGGCTTAAGGGAATGTTATGGCTGGTTTGATCTATCCAGACCACTAAAACTTTCTCCATGTTAACAATAAGGAAAAAAAAAAAAAACAGTAATAAGACTGTTTCATTTTCTTATTATTCGTGTGTTCACTGGAGTAGCACTTTTAATTTCCTTCAAGAACTTTTCATTTGTATTCACAACTTGGATAAGTGTTTAGCACAAGAGGCCTAGATTTCAGCCTGTCTGAATTTCAAAATGCCTTCCTCACTAAGCTTAATCATTTCTAGCTTCTGATTTCAAGTGAGAGATGTACAACTCTTCCTTTCAGCTGAACACTTTAGAAACCATTTTAGGGTTATTAATTGGCCTAATTTCAATATTGTTTTGTCTCAGGGGATAGAAAAGCCCAAGGAGAGGGAGAGAAACGAGAAGTGGTCTGTTGGTGGAACACAACATATTTAAGTTCGCTATCTTATATGGACGTGTTTCGTGGCACCCCAAAGCAATAACAGTAACATCAAAGATCACTGATCACAGATCACCATAACAGATATAATAATAATGAAAAAGTTTGAAATATTGCAAGGATTACCAAAATGTGACACAGAGACATGAAGTGAGCTCATGGTATTGGAAAAATGGCATCGATAGACTTGCTTGATTCAGAGTTGCCACAAACCTTCAATTTTTAGGAAAAATAATGCAATATCTGCAAAGCACAATAAAGCAGAGTGCATTGAAATGAGGTGTGACTGTATCTCCCTTATTGCCTAAGGTTTTAACTCATAGTTGAGGGTCTTAACTTGCCTTTTATAGAAGTTCACTGTTGTTTTTTGTTTTGTTTCTTTTAAGATCTATTCTACTCTTGTATACTAACAACAGATATTTAACCAGAATATTCAGAAATTTCAAACTGATTGCAATCTGATTATGTCATTTTTCTTTTAAGTCATTTCCTCAGCTTAAACCTAGATTCTCATCCTTCACCATCCCTTCACAATGATTGATCTGCTTCTTGGCAAATTCTCTTCCCTTGGTCCTCATGACTTTGGGCTCACCTGGTGCTGAATCCCTCTGCTGAATCTCTCACTTCTGACATGAGAGCATATCTAGAGGTCTGCCTTCCGGTCTCTTTTCTTTTTCCTTAGGCAGACTCATCTGTCTTGGCTTTAGCTGGCTCTTTTGTGAATGACATTCTCACTGATAACTTGGCAAAATCTACTACATGTCTCATCTTTCTCAGACCTTTACCTCCTAAATTAATTGCAATTAAGATTAGCGATCAGTGACAGACAATTGAAAATAGCAGGTAATTAAACAAGAAAAAGTTCATTTCTCTAACAGTTGTGTCCTGAAATAGTATAGCTGCTCCACAGTCAACAGGGGCACCAATTCCATCTCTCTTTTGCTCTGCCATCTGCACACATAGTTTCAACCTCTTGCTCCAAGATGGCTGATCCCGATCTAGCCATAACGTCCTGCTTTCCTGCTAGGAGTAGGGTGGGAAGGAAAAGACAAAAGTATATTCAATCCTTGAAGTAGTCACTCTTTCTAAAAGTTGCATATACCAAACTTTTTGACACCCTGTTGGTTAGAACATAATGCTTTGGGCAGACCTTACTGCAAAGCAGGCTTGGAAATGTAATCTTTATTTTGGACAGCCATGCATCCAGATAAAAATGTATCTTACTACTTTTAAGAAGATAATATGCATATTTGAGATAACTAGCAGTTCCTAGACTATTTCTCCTTCAATTTTCTTATACTTTGCCATTATGACAAATTGAAAGTAATTTCTAACCCTCCGAATGTCCACATCACTCTGTATCTTTATGGCAGCCCTAATCTTACTGTGCCTTACATGATGAATTGTTTCCATTTTTCTCTCCCTAAGATGTTGTAAGTTCTTTGCACTGAATAGAGTAGGTATGTAATAATATTTTAAAATGGATTAGTACTGATTCTAAGTGGGCAAAGGTAAAGCAGAGTTCAGGAAAATAAGATTTTAAAAGGCTGATTCATTGAATCAGCTCAGTGTTTAATTCATAGTAGCCATGTATATTATTTGTCCAAAAAATTAGTGAAAGCTTTAATGATATGTATCTAGACTTTTAATTCATTGTGTGTGCATGCACATGAGTGTGCATTTAATTTTTCATTGTTAAGAAAGGGGAGACTTCTGAAATGGTAAAAGTTTAATTTTTACTAATTTGCTTCATGTTATTTTTTTGTTTCCTTTTAGTCAGGCTGTACTCTATGGACTAAAAGAGGGACTGCAGAAAGCTGTAAGAGACCATACAGTAAAAGCCATTGTGATTTGTGGAGCAGATGGCAAATTCTCTGCAGGTAACTGGTGTCTAACTCTATCCCACTATCTCTGGAATCTAACCACAGACTGAGATTGATTATGCATTAGCTGTTTCTACAGTAATGGATATAGCAGACTTAAGTGGGAATGAAAAACATTGTGGAGAAAGAAACAGGAGTCACTGGGGAGACCCAGTGAAGACTTTGCCCTTAGTCTCTCTAATATCAGGCTGGGCCTTTAGAGGACATTTAGTCCCAGGCCTGATGGCTTATACCTGCTGTTGTATTATATATATACAGGCTATCTATACCTGTTCTGTATATATCTCCACTCCAGGGGAGCTTGAGCAAGCCCCTTTAATCTCTTGAACCTCAATTTCTCTATCTATAAAGTAGGAATAGTAATATATATTGTTTTGTGAGATTAAATGAGATAACACATTTAAAAGCCCTTACTGCAGTACTTGTACATAGAAGATGTTCAAGAAATATTATTTTTTAATTCACACAGAATTTTGAAATGGGTTTATTTTTCTTCTGATATTCACCCATCTCAGTGACCATGGCACTTTTTATTGGGTTACAGTGTAAAGACACGAAATTATTAACAAAATATGGCAAAAATATATGAAATGGTGATTTATTCAGTTGTGTTTGTGGTACCTCTCTTCAAGGATAACTATATTATACCCTGGATACATGGATATGAGGGCCTATTCAATCTTACTGTAGTCAGAGGAATTTAATGCATGTTAGTGGTAGTCTGAGAACAAGCAGATATTGGAATTATGATGTTAAATAACTATAAACATGTTAATCATTATAATAACCATTTATCCTGCCTTTTTTGTACTATTACTGAGTAGATTATTAATGATAATGAAAATAGTACTTCTCCACATGTTATATATTCACTCTCAGTAAATCCTACAAGACTATTCCTATTTTACAGATGAGAAAGCTGAGCCTAAAAAAGATTAAAATAATGTGCCCAACATTAACCAGCTAGTAAATGGCTTACTCACTGGAAATTAAGGTTGGGAGAACAATATGGCGACTTCAAGGTATGAGGAGAGGGATTAGGATTATAGAGAATTTGATATCTCATTGTAAGAAAGGAGGTAGAAGAGAAAATGTTATTAGGGCTCAGGGGCAGAAAAAATGATTCTTCCAGAAAAACATTAGGAATTATCAGACTTAACCTAACCCACTTATAAAAAAGTAATAAGTTATAAAAGGACAATGCACCTAACAATTGGAAAATATACTTTCTTTTCAGATATATCTGGAAAATTTACAAAAATTGACCAAATACTGAAACTTAAGACCAAGTCTCAATAAATTTCATTTAGAGTATGTTCTCTGACACCAATGCAATTAAACTAGAAATCAGTAACAAAAAATATAACTAGAAATTCTCATGTATTTGGAAATTAAATTCATTTTTAATAACCTCTGAGTCAAAGCAGAACCCATAATGAAATTTAGAAAATATTTTGCATCAAATGATGGAAATGCAACATGTAAAACTTGAGGGATGCAGCTAAAGAAAAATTAGCAGGAAATTTGTAGCCTTAAAAGTTTATATTAGAAAAGAAGAAAAGGCTAAAACATAATCTAAACATCTATATCAAGGAATCAAAAAGTAAAGCAAAACAGTAAAATAGACCCAAATAAAGTTTAAGGAAGGAAATAATAAAGAGGAGAAATTAGTAAAATAGAAACTAAATGTGAATCAAGAGGAACAACAAAGTTAAAAGTTAGTTCTTTAAAACTGGACAAACCTCTGGGAAGACTGATAAGATAAAAAGAAAAGGCACAATGAACCCACTTAAGGAATGAAAAAGGAACATTGCTCCAGATATAGCCACCAAAAAAGATAATGAGGATATTATGAACAACTTTATAACAATAAATTTGAAAATTTAGATGAAGTGAATAAATTCCTTGAAAAATGTAACTTACCAAAATTGAGTAAAGAAGGAATAGAAAGTCCAAATAGTTCTATAACCATTAAAGAAACTGACTCAGTAATAAAAAATCTTTTTAGCGAGTAAATTCCAGGTTTAGATGACTTCATTGGCAAGTTCTACTGAAAAGTCAAGGAAAATTATAATTCCAACCTTACACAAACAATGTAGAAGATAAAAAAAGAGGGAGCACTTCCCAACTCATTTTGTGAGGCTATCAGAGCTTTGATACCAACACCTGACAAGGACAGTATGAAAAGGAAAAATTACAGGACAATCTCATTCCTAAACCTAGATATAAAAATGTAAACATTGTGTTATAAAGCCGAATCAAACAATATGTAAAAATATATCACTTTTGTTCCAGTAATATTAGATTAGTTAAACATTAGAAGATCAATGTAATTCATCCTATTAAAATATTAAAGCAGAAAAACCCTGTGATTATTCCAATAGATGCAGAAAAAGCATTTGAGAACATATGACATGCATTAAAGATAAAATTTCTTAGTAAACTCACTGTAGAAATGAAATGTCAATCAGACAAAAGGTATCTTTTTAAAAAAACTACAGCAAACCTCAAACAAATTGATAAATTGGAAGTTTTCCCTATGGAAAGGAATAAGACAAGTTGGCTACTATCATCATTTCTGTTCAACATGGTATTATTCGAAGTCCTAGCCCCTCAGTAAGGCAAGAAAAAGAAATAAGAGGGATAAGGATTGAAAAAGAAGGAGCCAAACTTCATTATTCAGAAGATATAACATTGTTTGTAGAATCATAATAATCTATCAGAAAATTATTAGTAAAAATAAGAAAGTTTAAAGTTTTGCTGGATATAAAGGCAATATCCAAAAATTAATTGCATTTCTATATGCATGAAATAAACAGCTAAAAAATGAAATGACTATATTTATGTTGGGACTTTGATTTCTATGAAATGGGGATATTATAATACTCTCCTTATGCTATAAGTAGAAGAATGTAGTCCAATTTTTTCCTCTTTCTCTTATTTATTTATTCATTTATTCATTCATTGATTTATTCATTCATTTCCTTATTTATTTATTATTAGAGAAGTTGTAGGTTTACAGAAACTAGAAAATTAAATTGTGATCTCTGTGTGGTAATACTTGGAGTGATAATTTTATTCTTAATAGTTTTGTATATTTTTCAAATTTTTAATACATGCTGTTTTTATAACAGAAAAAAGCAATAAATGTTACTTTTATTTTTAATTTAATTCTATTTATTCATTTTGATTACTTTTATTGGTCACAAAAAAAAAACTGTCACAGAAATATAATTCTAAGTTGGTTGGTTATCATACAGCTCACATATATGTATGCATTTTACCCTGAGAGTTTATAAAGTAATGACTTATGACCTTAACAAAGATATGGGGCTAAATTGCCATGAATAGTTGGTGAGCAGTGTCTTGTAAAAAATAAGAGGGCTGACTCAGTCTCAGAATAATGATCTTTGGAGAAGAATCCCTGTCACCTTTCTCTGAACTTTTGCCTATCATATAGAAAGACAGATATTAGAAGATTACAGGATTCCTGATAAAGACTTAAGACTTTTTTCTCATCTTTCTACATTTCCAGGCTATTTGTTCCTTTGCCTTGAAGTGTTTTATGGGCCCAAAGAGACCTGAGACTCCTTAATAGTTTTCTGGTGACTTATTGTTGTATAACAAACCTTGAGTCTTTCTCAACCCTCTTTTCGACTCTTCTTTGTGTCCTTAGGTGCTGATATTCGTGGCTTCCAAGCTCCAAGTTCTTCTGCCTTCTCCTTCTCATTGGGACAACTAGTAGATGAAATACAGAGAAATGAGAAGCCCGTGGTGGCAGCTATCCAAGGACTGGCTTTAGGAGGGGGACTAGAGCTGGCCCTGGGCTGTCACTATAGGATTGCCCATGCAGAGGTAACAGCTGAGGCTCCACGTGGGGCTTGGTGTGGCCCAGCCACTTGAGCCACATCCACTCCCTGCTTGTGTCTGCCTGTTCGTCAGCTTCTTGCGTCAGTTCCTTTCATCTGCTCGTCTTCTTTAGGAGGCACCGGGAACTGAACCCTAGACCTCCCATGTGGAAGGCAGGTGCCCAACTGCTTGAGCCACATCCACTCTCCCTATTAATAATTTTAGGAGCAGATTTTTTTTTATAGATACCAGGGGTCAGGGATTGAACCCAGGACCTGGTATGTGGGAAGCTGGTGCTCAACCACTGAGCCACATTGGCTCCCCTGAGTTGGTTTTATCGTTTGTTTTGCTTGTTGTTTTTAGGATGCACAGGAACTGAACCTGGGACCTCCCATGTGGGAAGCAGGTGCTCAAGTGCTCGAGCCACATCTGCTGCAAAATCTGAGTGAACTTTTTTTTTTTTTTTTTTTTTTTTTTTTTGAGGCACTAGGGGCTGGGAATTGAACCTGGAACCTCATATGTGGGAAGCCGGTGCTCAACCACTAAGCCACATCAGCTCCCCTGCATTGGTTTTTTCGTCTGTTTTGATTGTTATTTGTTTTTGTTTGTTTGTTTTTTAGGAGGCACCAGGAACCAAATCCGGGACCTCCCATGTGGGAAGCAGGTACTCAACTGCTTGAGCCACATCTGTTCCCCTAGAGCAGGTTTTTTTTTTTTTTTTTTTTTTAAATATTTTATTTATTTATTAATTTATCCCCCCCTTGCTGCCTGTGCTCGCCGGGTCAGCCAACCACGCCGCGCGGGCAGGCCTACCCTCACCAGGAGGCCCCGGGAACCGAACCCGGGGCCTCCCATATGGTAAACGGGAGCCCTACTGATTGAGCCACAGCCACTTCCCTAGAGCAGGTTTTGAAACTTGAATGTTTTTTGTTTTGCTTTTCAGTTTGTGTACTTTTGCCCCAAATTATAGTCTCGGTAGTCATGTGCATTGCACATTGGAAGAGCCAGGGAAATTATTACATTAACAAATAAGCATTTTATGTGTATGTAGCTCTTGCTTTATACTGAGAGAAAACTCTTGAATTTAGGGGTATGATTAAATAGCGAGCTCTGTGATTTTGTTTGGGGAAAGCTGGGAAGGGTGCACTTAATCCCTAACAAAAACTGAGTGTAATTTTTCAATTTTTGCCTTTATGATTTAGATTATAATTTCAAGATGTTTAAACATCCTGCATCTTTTGTTTGTTACTGTCTTTTTTCTCTTGCTATTATGGTTTGTTCTTTGATGTTTTTTACATTAGGACATATAATTTATGCTTCTTAGATTTTGGTTGTTATCTTGCCAAAATAAGTGTTACTATGTCTCAAACTTGACTTTTAAAAAATTTTTTATTAAAAAAAAAGTTGAAACTGTACTTCTAAGTCAGAGCCTGTATTTTTGTGTAATACTTGGGATATTTTTTACTTCACGTTGAATAAAGCCAGATACCGAAGAAATTTGTGCTGATGGTCCCTGTAGGTGACCAGGGCCTGACCCAGCCCATCTAGGGCTTTTGCTTTGGACATGCATGAGTTGATAACTTCCTAGTGAATTCCATTCCACAATTAACTAAACACAGTTGATATGGATTCTGACTGTATCTTAGTAATCATCTTTTTAAAGGTAAAAACTTGCTGCATATATCCCTTTCCATAAAAAGTGCACTGTGGGAATCAAGAATCCATAGGGCTAATTTTGTTTCTGGAGCACTAGTTTCTATCATCCACCTCTCAATCCTTTGTGATCCATTTCACAGATTTTAATGAGACCTTTATAAGAAATGTATGTAAACATTTTTCACATTGAAATTATACAAACGTTAGATAGAATAAAATCTTGTTGGTTTGATATTTTAAGGAATTGAAACGTAGCAATCTTTTTTTTTTTTTTTTCCCTCCTCCATTTTCTTTTTAACATAATAAACTTAATTTTTAAAGAGGTTTTGGATTACAGAAAGATTACGTTGCAAGTATAAGGGATCCCATATGCCCCACCCCTCCCCCTTCATTTTTTTTTTAACTTTATTTTGTACATTTAATAATTGAAAACATAAACAATTAAAAACTGAAAAGTAAACACAGATGAATAAATATATACATTTCTCAATTAAATGTAATGGATACATGTAAATTTTTTTTTTTTTTTTTTTTTTGAATCAAACAATATATTACACAATATATTTGGTTCATAGTAATGCATTCATACAGTATTTGTCCTTTTGTGTCTGACTTGCTTCACTCAACATAATGTCCTCCAGGTTCATCCATGTTGCCGTATGCTTTATGACTTCATTTCTTCTTACAGCTGCATAATATTCCATCGTGTGAATAGACCACAGTTTGTTTATCCATTCATCTGTTGATGGACACCTGGGTTGTTTCCAACTTTTGGCAATGGTGAATAATGTGGCTATGAACATTGGTGTGCAGATGTCTGTTCGTGTCACTGCTCTCAGTTCTTCTGGGTATATACCCAGTAGTGGTATTGCAGGGTCACATGGCAAGTCTATATTCAACTTCTTTAGGAACTGCCAAACAGTCCTCCATAGTGGTTGTACCATCCTGCATTCCCACCAACAGTGAAGAAGTGTTCCTATCTCTCCACATCCTCTCCAACACTTGTAGTTCTCTGTCTTTTTAATAGTGGCCATTCTGATAGGTGTGAAATGATATCTCATTGTAGTTTTGATTTGCATTTCCCTAATCATGAGTGATGGTGAGCATTTCTTCATGTGTTTTTTTTGCCATTTGTATTTCTTCTTCAGAGAAATGTCTATTCAAGTCTTTGGCCCATTTTTTAATTGGGTCATTTGTCTTTTTATTGTTGAGTTGTAACATCTCTTTATATATCCTGGATATTAAACCCTTATCAGATATGTGATTTCCAAATATTTTTTCCCATTGAGTTGGCTGCCTTTTCACCCTTCTGACAAATTCCTGTGAGGTGCAAAAGTGTTTAATTTCGAGGAGGTCCCACTTATCTATTTTTTCTTTTGTTGCACGTGCTTTGGGTGTGAGGTCCAAGAAACCACCACCTACTACAAGGTCTTGAAGATGTTTCCCTACATTTTCTTCCAGTAGTTTTATGGTCCTGGCTTTTATATTTAGATCTTTGATCCATTTTGAGTTGATTCTTGTATAGGGGGTGAGATAGGGGTCCTCTTTCATTCTTTTGGTTATAGATATCCAGTTCTCCCAACACCATTTGTTGAAGAGACTGTTTTTTCCCATCAGCGTGGGCTTGGTAGGTTTGTCAAAAACCAGTTGACTGTATAGGTGAGGGTATATTTCTGGATTCTCAATTCTATTCCACTGATCGATATGTCTATCTTTATGCCAGTACCATGCTATTTTGACCACTGTAGCTTTGTAATATGTTTCAAGGTCAGGCAGTGAAATTCCTCCCACATTGCTCTTCTTTTTTAGAATACTTTTGGCTATTCGGGTGCACTTACCCTTCCAGATGAATTTGGTAATTGCCTTCTCTAATTCTGTAAAGTAAGCTGTTGGGATTTTGATTGGTATTGCATTGAATCTATAAATCAGTTTGGGCAAGATTGACATCTTCACGATATTTATTCTTCCAATCCATGAACACGGAATGTCTTTCCATTTGTTTAGGTCTTTTTAAATTTCTTTTAGCATTGTTTTGTAGTTTTCTGCATATAGGTCCTGTACTTCCTTGGTTAAATTAACTCCTAGGTATTTGAGTCTTTTTGTTGCTATTGAAGATGGAATTTTCTTCCTGATTTCCTCCTCAGATTGTTCAGTACTAGTGTACAAAAACATTACTGATTTTTGCATGTTGATCTTATATCCTGCCACTTTGCTGAACTCATTTATTAGTTCAAGTAGCTTTGTTGTGGATACTTCAGGATTTTCTAAATACAGGATCATGTCATCCGCAAACAGTGAGAGTTTTATTTCCTCTTTTCCTATTTGGACGCCTTTAATTTTTTTGTCTTGTCTAATTGCCCTAGAACTTCTAGTACAATGTTGAATAACAATGGTGACAAGTGGGCATCCTTGTCTTGTTCCTGATCTTAGGGGGAAAGCTTTCAACCTTTCCTCATTGAGTATGATGTTGGCTGTGGGTTTTTCATATATGCCTTTTATCATATTGAGGAATTTTCCTTTTATTCCTATCTTTCGAAGTATTTTTATCAAAAAAGGATGTTGGATTTTGTCGAATGCCTTTTCTGCATCTATTGAGATGATCATGTGTTTTTTTTCCTTCAATTTGTTAATGTGGTGTATTACATCGATTGATTTTCTTGTGTTGAACCAGCCTTGCATACCAGGAATAAATCCCACTTGGTCGTGATGTATAAGTCTTTTGATATGCTGTTGCATTCGATTTGCAAGTATTTTGTTGAGAATTTTTGCATCTATGTTCATGAGAGAGATTGGTCTGTAATTTTCTTTTCTTGTGGAATCTTTATCTGGCTTTGGTATTAGGGTGATGTTGGCTTCATAAAATGTGTTGGGTAATTTTCCCTCCTCTTCAATTTTTTGAAAGAGTTTAAACAGGATTGGTGTTAATTCTTTTAGAAATGCTTCGTAGAATTCACCTGTGAAGCCATCTGGTCCTGGACTTTTCTTTGCTGGGAGATTTTTGATGACGGATTCAATCTCCTTAATTGTGATTGGTTTGTTAAATTCTTGTATTTCTTGTTTTGTCAGTGTAGGTTGGTTATGAGTTTCTAGAAATTTGTCCATTTCATCTAGGTTGTCTAGATTGTTGGCATATAGTTTCTCATAATATCCTCTTATGATTCTTTTTATTTCTGTGAGGTCATTTGTAATTTCCCCCCTTTCATTTCTGATTGTGTTTATTTGCATCTTCTCTCTTTTTTTCTTTGTTAGTCTAGTGAGGGGTTTGTCAATTTTATTGATCTTCTCAAAGAACCAGCTTTTGGTTTTGTTGATTTTCTCTATTGCTTTTCTGTTCTCATTTTCATTTATTTCTGCTCTAATCTTTATTATTTCTTTCCTTCTTTTTGCTTTGGGATTGGTTTTCTTTTTCTAGTTTCTCAAGTTTTTCAGTTAAACCTTTGAGTTTAGCTCTTTCTTGTTTCTTAATATAGGCATTTAGGGCTATAAATTTCCCTCTCAAGACTGCCTTTGCTGTATCCCATAAGTTTTGATACGTTGTGTTCTCATTTTCTTTTGTCTCAATATATTTACTGATTTCACTTGCAATTTCTTCTTTGACCCACTGAATATTTAGGAGTGTGTTGTTCAGTCTCCACACATTTGCAAATTTACTTTTTTCCTGTCTGTTATTGATTTCTAGTTTCATTCCATTATGATCTGAGAAGGTGCTTTGTATAATTTCAATCTTTTTATATTTATTGAGAGCTGAATTTTGACCTAACATGTGGTCTATCCTGGAGAAAGATCCATGGGCACTTGAGAAGAATGTATAACCCACTGAGTTTGGATGCAGTGTTCTGTATATGTCTATTAGGTCTAACTTGTTTATCATATTGTTCAAGTTCTCTGTTTCCTTGTTGATCTTCTATCTAGTTGTTCTATCTAATGATGTAAGAGGGGTGTTGAAGTCTCCGATGATTATTGTAGAAATGTCTATTTCTCCCTTCAGTTTTGCCAGAGTTTGTCTCATATTTTGGGGCACCCTGGTTAGGTGTGTAGATATTTATGACTGTTATATCTTCCTGGAGGATCGCCCCTTTTATTAATATATAATGGCCTTCTGTATCTCTTATCACTTTTTTGCATTTAAAGTCTGTTTTGTCTGATATTAGTATAGCTACCCCTGCTCTTTTCTGTTTACTATTCGCGTGGAGTATCATTTTCCAACCTTTTACTTTCAGCCGGCTTGTATCCTTGTGTCTGAGGTGAGTTTCTTGTAAGCAGCATATGGATGGTTCATGTTTTTTAATCCATCCTGTCAGCCTGTATCTTTTGATTGGGGAATTTAATCCATTCACATTCAATGATATTACTGAAAATGCACTATTTATTTCCTCCATTTTATTCTTTGGTTTTCATATGTCATCTTATTTTTGTCTTTCTTTTTACTCTTTTGGTTATCCTTTCTGCTTTTCTTTCTTCTGTACTCTACTCCAAGCCTCTCTCTCCTGTCTTTTTCTTTCAGGTTCTAAGGCTTCCTTTAATATTTCCTGCAAAGGTGGATTCTTTTTTGCAAACTCTCTTAGTTTCTGTTTGTGAATACTTTATATTCACTTTCATATTTGAAGGACAGTTTTGCTGGATAAAGAATTCTCGGTTGGGAAGCGGCTGTGGCTCAATCAGTAGGGCTCCCGTTTACCATATGGGAGGCCCCGGGTTCGGTTCCCGGGGCCTCCTGGTGAAGGCAAGCCCGCCCGCACAGCGTGGTTAGCTGACCCAGCGAGCACAAGCAGCAAGGGTGGGATAAATGAATAAATAAATAAAATCTTAAAAAAAAAAAAAAAATTCTCGGCTGGCAGTTTTTCTCTTTCAGTTTCCTAATTGTATCATACCACTGTCTTTTCGCCTCCATGGTTTCTGAAGAGAAATCTGCACAAAGTTTTACTGGACGTCCTTTGTACGTGATCGTTTGCTTCTCTCTTGCTGCTCTGAGAATTTTCTCTTTATCTTTTACATTTGACATTCTGAATAATATGTGTCTTGGCGTAGGTCTATTTGGATTTATTCTTATTGGGGTACGGTGTGCTTCTTTTTTTTTTTTTTTTTTTTTTTTAAAGATTTTATTTATTTATTCATTTATCCCCCCCTTGCTGCCCGTGCTCGCTGGGTCAGCCAACCACGCCGTGCAGGCGGGCCTGTCCTCACCAGGAGGCCCCGGGAACCGAACCCAGGGCCTCCCATATGGTAAACGGGAGCCCTACTGATTGAGCCACAGCCGCTTCCCTACGGTGTGCTTCTTGGGCATATAAGTTCATTTCTTTTGTGAGAGTTGGGAAATTTTCAGCTATTATTTCCTCAAATACTCTTTCTGTCCCTTTTCCTTTCTCTTCTCCTTCTGGAACTCCGATGACACGTATGTTCTTGCCTTTAGTGTTGTCATTCAACTCTCTGCGCCCCTGCTCAATTTTTTCCATTCTTTTCACTCTCTGTTCTTTTCTCTCTTCAATTTTAGCTGCTCTGTCTTCAGTATCACTTATTCTATCATTTCGAGTCTGTTGTTGTATGCTTCAAATGTATTTTTTACTTCACCTGTTGTGTTGTTCATTCCCATGAACTCCGTTACTTTTCTGTTCAGGATTTCAAATTCTTCTTTGCGTTCTCTCAATGTCTTCTTGATGTCATTTATCTCTTTAACTATATTCTCTTTCATCTTATTAATTTGATTTTGGAAATTTGTGCTCATCTTGCCAATTAGTTCTCTCAAATTCTGCATCTCTTCTGGGACTTTGGTGTATTCCTTTTCTTGGGCCACGTCTTCTATTTTCTTAGTATGGTTCGTAATTTTTTGCTGGTGCTTAGGCATCTGGTTAGTTTGTATTTTACTTAGATGCTCTATCTCTTTCTCTTTTATGGGGTTTTAGTGGCAGGAGGCTGTGAGTTACCACAGCTCTTTGATTTTTGGCTCAACCTTGATTGTTAGGATTGTTCTGCTGGTTGCTCAAAACTGGGCACTGGACCCAGTAATTGGTTGTAGAGTCGTTTCCTAGGGCCTTAGGCAGGGAGGCTATAGAGGCCAGGAAAAGCCTCTCATTAATTTTCTTATGTGCACTTCTTTGGTCTGCCAGGAGATGGCGCTTGTTGGCAGCTCTCAATTCAATGCCTGGTCGGAGCGTATTTGTTGTGACACAGACCAGATCAATGTGATAGAGCTTCCTGTCTGGGGGCTAAGAGCCCTGTGATTCAAACTTTCTGAGACAGTTCTCCAGACTTCTCTCGTAGCGCCCCCCTTTTCCCAGCTAGGAAGTATTTCCACTCCCTTCTGAATCCTCAACAATCAGTCCCTGTTAGTAGAGGAGGAGATTGTGAGGTTTGTATATCTTTAGCCCCTTGCAGGCTCCAAGGCAAACAATGGCGCAGCCCCACCCAGCCTGGAAGGGCTCTCAGGACAGGACAGACCAAACCTGGGAGTCCAAAGCAGGGTCAGCCCCAGGCTCTCGAGGAGGTTGCGAGGGTCGGATTTCTCCAGTCCTTTCTAGGCTCCCAGGGCAAACCGCAGTACCACCGTGTGGAAGGGTCCGTGGGGCTCCGCAGCTCAAATTTTAGGTCAGAACCTGAGTCAGCCTAAGGCTGTGTCCCTCTCTCTCCCCTTTCCTGGAGTGGCAGATCCCTGAAGCCCCCTTTGTCTGTGGTCGCAGGCCCAGAGGCCCGAGAATTCTGAAGAGTGTGGGGGAGGGTACCGGCAGCAGCAGAAGCTGCTACTTGCAACTCACAGTTCTGTTGTCGTGATTTCCCTCTTCTGTCCCTCTCTCCTCTGGGTGGTGTGCAGCCTTCACCTGCTGTCCTAAACCCTAGAAGATCTTTTTTGGGCTGTTTCAGCTTGTCCTCTAGCTATTTTTCTGGAGAAGAGATTCCCGTGCCTTACTAGTCTGCCATCTTCCTGGAATTGTCCCTCCTTGTAGCCCTAGCAATCTTATTGGAGAAATAAGAATTGGTCTCTAGCTGCTTTTTGAGAGAATCTGGTGGGCTAGAGTAGGAACTAAACCCTGAAGGGAATGTGTGTTGTCATACCAAAGATAAGTTTTCCCAAATTCACATCTCACCTGGGTTTCAAATTCTTTGCTGCAATGCCAGTTTGCTTTCCTTAACTGAAATTCTATAGGAGATAAAGGTGGCCTCAACTAAGCTGCATTCAAAATACCCACGGGTAAGCAGATGAGATTCTGTTATAGAGCCTTTTATTTTAGTTTAAAGGAAAAAAATGTTCAAGGCTTCTAAACACTAAAAAGAAAATACTGGCTTCGAACAGTGTTCATTCAGTCTGGTGCCAAACTTTCAATGAAATTAAAATTCATATAACCTGAATTTTATTCACAGAGGACATCACAATAGAGTAATCCTTCACTTTGTTCTATTGAACAATCTTAAAAATACCTGCTTCCCAGACAGTTACATTACTTGATTAAAACAAAGTTAAAATTTAAAAAAGAAAGAAAATACAGGAATGTATAAAGATGTGTGTTAGTTTCCTAGGACTGCCGTGACAAAGTACCACAAACTAGGTAGCTTAAGACAACAAAAATATATTGTCTCATAGTTCTTGAGGCTAGAAGGCCAAGATCAAGGTATTACAGGGTCATGCTCTCTTAGAAGGCTTTAGGACAAGATCTGTCCTTGGCTCTTCCTAGTTTCTGGCTGTTATTGCAACCCGTGGTGTTCTTGGCCTGTGGCAACATAATTCCAATCTCTGCCTCTGGCTTCACATGGCCATCTTCCCTCCTGTCTCTGTCTTCATATGGGGTTCTCCTCTTTTTTTTTTCTGTGTCTATGTCTGTGTTTTTCCCCATCTTCCTATGAGGGCCCATCCTCATGCAATTTGACCTCAACTTAACTTGATTATATCTCCAAAGACCTTATTTCCAAGTATAGTTGCATTCAGAGATATCAGGGGTTAGGACTTCAACGTATCTTTTTGGAGGACACAAGTCAATCCATAACAAGATGTAAACCAAATTCACAATTCAGAAATAACCACTATTAATATTCTATTTGCTTCTGGTCTTTTTCCTATGCTTTTTTTTTCTTACAGTTTTTTTTTTTTCTCCTTTGCAGCCTTCTTTAAAAAAAACTACATTTGGGATTTTTACTGTATTTAGTTTTTACTTTATTTTTTATACTAATTTTATATTTAATTCATCCTTAAGTATTCTTTGTCTATTCTACCAATCTCTGACTTTTAATTGGAGAGTTTAATCCATATATAGTTAATGTAATTCCTGATAAGGATGGACTTCTATCATTTTGCTATTTGTTTTCTATGTCTTATATCTTTTTTGTTCCACATTCCTCCATGTCTACCTTCATTTGTGTTAAATAGATATTTTCTAGTGTGCCCTTTTAATTCCCTTGTTGTTTCTTTTACTATGTATATATTTTTCCTTTATTAGATAAGTTGTGGTTTTATAGAATAATCATGCATAAAATACAGGAATCCCATATACCTCCCTACCACCAACACCTTGTACTGGCGTGGAACATTTGTTACAACTGATGATAGCACATTTTTATAATTGTACTATTAATTAAAGTCCATGGGTTAGCTTAGGGTTGACCTGTATAGTGTAGTTCCATGGACTTAAAATTTTTTTTTATTCTGTTACCATATATGTAACATTTCCCCTTTCCATCATATCCAGATATATATTTCATTGCTGTTAATTGCACTCACGATGGTGTGCTACCATCACCACCACCCATTACCAAAACATTTTCATCATTCCAATAGGAACTCTGTACATTTTAAGCCTTGACTTTCCATTCCCTAACCCCACCCCATCCCCTGGTAACCTGTATTCTAAAATATGACTATGAGTTCGCTTTTTCTAATTGATTCAAATCAGTGAGATCGTACAATATTTGCCCTTTTGTGTATGGCTTATTTCACTCAAAATGATGTCTTCATGTATCAGGACTTCATTCCTATTCGTGGCTGAATAATATTCCATTGTATTGTATATACCACATTTTATTTATCCATTCATCAGTTGATGGACACTTGGGTTGCTTCCATCTTTTGGCCATTGTGATGCTGCTATGAACATCAGTGTGCAAATATCTGTTGAGCGTGTGTTTTCAATTATTTTGGGTATATACCTAATATGGGATTGCCAAGTCATGTGGTGGTTCTCTACTTAGTTTTCTGAGGAACAGCCAAACTGTCTTCCAAAGTAGCAGCACTATTTTATATTGTCACCAGCAGTAAATGATTGTTCTTATTTCTCTGTATCCAGTTTTAACTTGCATTTCACTGATGGCTAATGATGTTGAGCATCTTTTCCTATGCTTTCTGGCCATTGTATACCTCCTTTGGAGAGATGTCTATTCACATTTTTCACCCATTTTTTAATTGGGTTGTTTGTCTTTTTGTTGTTAAATTGAAGGATTTCTTTATATATGCTGGGTATTAATCCATTATCAGATATGTGGTTTCCAAATATTTTTTCCCATTGTGTAGATTGTCTTTTTACTTTCATGATAAAGTACTTTGTGGAACAAAAGTTTTTTATTTTGATGAGGTCCCATTTATCTATTTTTTCTTTTATTTCTTGTGCTTTGGGTATAAAGTCTAAGAAACAATTGCCTAATTCAAGGTCCTGAAGATGCTTCCCTACATTTTCTTCTAGGAGTTTGATAGTTGTAGCTCTTATATTTAGGTCTTTGATCAATTTTGAGTTGATTTTTATTTATAGTGTGAGGTAGGGATCCTCCTTTTTTAGCAAATGAAGATCCAGTTTTCCCAGAACTATTTGTTGAAGTGATTATTCTTTCACAATTGGTAGTCTTTACTACCTTGACAAAAATCAGTTGGCTATTAATGTAAGGATTGATTTCTGAGCTATCAGTTCTATTCCATTATTTTATATGTCTGTCTTTATGCCAGTACCATGCTGAATTCACTTATTAGCTCTAGGAGCTTTGTTGTGTTTTTTCCAGGATTTTCTGTATATAGGCTCATGTCATCTGCAGATAGGGAAAGTTTTACTTCTTCCTTTCCAATTTGGATGCCTCTTTTTTTTTTTTTTTTTTTTTTTTTTTTTGTCTTATTGCTCTGGCAAGAACTTCCAGTTCAATGTTAAGAGTGGTAATAGTGGGAAGCGGCTGTGGCTCAATCAGTAGGGCTCCCGTTTACCATATGGGAGGCCCCGGGTTCGGTTCCCGGGGCCTCCTGGTGAGGGCAGGCCCGCCCGCGTGGCGTGGTTGGCTGACCCAGCGAG
>JAKSZT010053887.1:43991998-44010280 GCA_026826555.1 Tolypeutes matacus
AAAAAAAAAAAAAAAAAAAAAAAAAAGAGTGGTAATAGTGGGCATCCTTGTCTTGTTCCTGATATTAGAAGGAGAGCTTTCAGTATTTTACCATTAAGTAGAATGTTAGCTGTGGTCTTTGCATATATGCCCTTTATCATGTTGAGGAAGTTTCCTTTTATTCCTAGTATTCTAATCAAGAAAGGGTGCTGTGTTTTGTCAAATGCCTTTTCTGCATCGATTGAAATGATCATGTGTGTTTTTTTCCTTCCTTCTGTTAATGTGGTATATTATATTAATTGATTTTCTTATGTTGAACCAACCTTGCATTCCAGGGATAAATTCCACTTGATTATGCAACATCATACTAGCAGTGGGAGGTCAGTAACGCAAACCCTTCACCTGCCCTCATCCAGGGACTTCAGTAAGGGGTTATTATAATGGGCACTGGCTCTGCCTGTGGATTGGTATTGCCACTTCCCTGAGGATCAAGCAGAGTACCACTGCCTTTCTCTCCTAGCTCCCTCAGGAAGAGGGACTATATAATTTTTACTATATCATAGGGGTTCTGGAAGGAAAAACATGGGATCAGGATTCTGTGGACTGATTGGCCCTATTCACAAGAGCTGCAGCTGGGAAAAGGGATGGGAGCAGAAGGAGCATTGGGATTTTTAGGGTGCACTACATTAGCCAGGTACCAGAGTCGGTCTCTCACCCCTGAACTTGTCAGTCCAGAAGGTGGCCTGGGCTCTAACACTAGGCCCAGACTATTGAACAGGCTCCTTTGGCCTGTTAATTCGTCACCACCTCTGCACCTGCTTTCTTCAAACTCAACAACCACCCCCCCGCCCGGCATACCACCTGCTCTTGAGCCCCCACCATTTCCCTGTGATGGGTGAACTTTGTGTACTGTGTCTTGGGTCCATTGTATGAATTGTGAGCAGGGGTCATCTATTTTAAACACAGATGTTTACAAAATAAAGGATATTTCAAACAAAAAAAATTACGGTGTATAATTCTTTTTTTTTTTTTTTTTTTTTTAAAGATTTTATTTATTTATTCATGTATCCCCCCCTTGCTGCTTGTGCTCGCTGGGTCAGCTAACCATGCCATGCGGGCGGGCTTGCCTTCACCAGGAGGCCCCGGGAACCGAACCCGGGGCCTCCCAAATGGTAAACGGGAGCCCTACTGATTGAGCCACAGCCGCTTCCCTAATTCTTTTAATATACTGTTGGATTTGGATTTCTAGTATTTTGGTTGAGGATTTTTGTATCTACATTCCTAAGAGATATTGGTCTGTAGTTTTCTTTTCTTTATCTTTATCCAGCTTTGTTAGGAAGGTGATGTTGGCCTTGTTGAATGACTTAGGAGTATTCCCTCCTCTTCAGTTATTTGGAAGAGTTTGAGCAGAATTGGAGTTAAGTCTTCTTGGAATTTTTGGTAGAATTCACCTGTGAAACCATCTGGTCCTATGCTTTTCTTTGTTGGAAGGTTTTAATTACTGATTCAGTCTCTTTACTAATAATTGGTTTGTTGAGATTCTCTTTCTTCTTGAGTCATTTTTCTTGGGTATATACCCAGGTGTGGGGTTGCCGGGTCATATGGTAACTCTATATTTAACTTTCTGAGGAATTGCCAGACTAATTTCCAAAACAGTTGCACCATTTTGCATTACCACCAGCAATGTGTGATTTTCCTGGTGCATGTGAAATGGTATCTCATTAAGGTTTTGATTTTCATCTCCCTGACCACTAATGATATTGAGCATATGTCATGTTCTTATGGGTTATTTGTATCTATTCTTTGGAGAAATGCCTATTCAAATCCTTTGCCCATTTTTAAATTGGATTATTTGTCTTTTTATTGAGTTGTAATAGTTATGTATATATTCTAGATATAAATCCTGTATCAGATATGATTTGCAAATATATTCTCCCATTCTATGGGTTGTCTTTTCACATTCTTAAGCTGCCTGACTCTTACAAGCCTCCAGAAAGCCGTTCCTGGGACCATTGTTTTTGTTAGCTGAGACAGGTCATAACAGAGTCAGAGAAAAAATTGTATAAGAATGCTAGATAGGGAAGCGGCTGTGGCTCAATCAGTGGGGCTCCCGTTTACCATATGGGGGGCCCCGGGTTCGGTTCCCGGGGCCTCCTGGTGAGGGCGGGCTCGCCCGCATGGCGTGGTTGGCTGACCCGGCGAGCGCAAGCAGCAAGGGGGGGATGGATGAATAAATAAATAAAATCTTTAAAAAAAAAAAAAAAAAAAAAAAGAATGCTAGATATGTGCTTCAACACGAAGATTTAGGAACAGCACAGCTCTGTTAATTAATGGAGAGGGTGTGCATTGATTTTCCCCATTAAAAACTCTTGTTGAAGTCTATGAAGCAATGTTCTGTTTTTTTTTCCTTTGAGGTACCGGGGCTGGGGATTGAACCCGGGACCTCATATGTGGGAAGCTGGCGCTCAACCACTGAGCCACATTGGCTCCCCTGAGTTGGTTTTTTTTTTTTTTTTTTTTTTTTCATTTATTTACTTCTTGTTTGTTTCTTTTGTTTTTAGGAGGCACTGGGAACCGAACCCGGGACCTCCCATGTGGGAAGCAGGCGTTAACCACTTGAGCCACATCAGCTTCCACAATGTTTTTGAAGTTGTGAGAAATCCAGGGGAATGCTTGCCTTTACTCTGAAGTATCATCTTGTTCTAATTGCTTTTATGCCTTCAATCTTTGATAGGCTCGGGTTGGCTTCCCAGAAGTCACACTAGGAGTTCTTCCTGGTGCAAGAGGAACCCAGCTTCTCCCCAGACTCATTGGTGTTCCTGCTGCACTCGACTTAATTACCTCAGGTCAGTATAAGCCTTGCCAAGAGCTGTCTAGATCAATGCAAGGAATTGGACTTACGTTTGAAAAGCCTGTTATACATCCAAGTGTAGATGTTGTGTAGGCAATTGAAAAGACTAGCCTGAAGTTCAGGAGAGAGGTTTTCCAAACTCCTCTCAAGCTCTGTTATCTTAGCAGTAAAACAACCACCTATGATTGTTTTAAGGAATAATGAAATAATATGACATGCTTCTGGTATAGTTCCAGTCCCACAGAA
Organism: Tolypeutes matacus; assembly: GCA_026826555.1. NCBI lineage: Eukaryota > Metazoa > Chordata > Mammalia > Cingulata > Chlamyphoridae > Tolypeutes > Tolypeutes matacus. Next base: position 43,995,075 of record JAKSZT010053887.1, read on the forward strand.
GGTATTTGATAATGATAGCTGTGGTGAGCAGAAAAATGACCCCAAAAGATGTCCATGTCCTAATACCCAGAACCTGTGAATATGTTGTCTTACATTCAAACAGAACTTTGCAGGAGTGATAAGTTAAGAATCTGGGTGGGTCTGATGTAATCACAAGAGCCCTTATAAGAGGGAGGCAGGCCAGAGAGGACAGAAAATGCTATGCTGCTGGCTTTGTAGGTTCAGGAAGATCCACAAGCCAAGGAATGTAGGTAGCCTCCAGAAACTGGAAAAGGCAAGGAAACAGGTTATTCTCCTTTAGAACTTCCAGAAGGAACACAACTTTGTCATCCCATTTTGTACTTCTGATTTCCTGAACTGCACGATAATAAATTTTTGTTGTTTTCAGCCAGGAAGTAAGTGGTAATTTACAGCAGCAATAGTAAGCTAATACAGTGGCTATTAATAATATTAATATTAAGAATCTCACCTTATGGTTTGGAAAACAATTTTAAGAAAGAATATTATTTTAAAGATTAATAAAATTCTTATTGAAAGTTAAAGATGGTGTACTGATGTGAATGAGGAAAAACCACCAACCTTATAGGCACTATCCCCAGAGGGGACACCCCAAAGGTGAGGTGGCCAAACTTTTCAGATCTTCTGAAATCCATCCAAGAGTGTTTCTGGAAAGTGGAAAGCTATCCCTTCATAGTTCCTTTCAAATGCCATTTGGAAGAGACATGCCTGAACACACTGCATTTCATTTACAGATGTTCTCTGTCCATTCACCTGACGGAACTAGTGCCCTGTTCTTCCTTCTGCTTTTATTTTCTCAGTCCTGTGCTCCTTGTTCACTGAACAGTGTAGAAAGCCTCTGCTCTATTCAAAGAGAGCTTTTGCTGGACCCTGCTGAGTTTATGTTCATTCAGAGGACAAGGCTGCCCCCAGGCTCTAGACTTTGGTGGGATCATTCTTAGCACCCAGAATACTGGGGAAGATGTTGGGCTTAGCACTTTTATCCTGCCTACCTTCCAGCTTTAGGTCCAGGTAGATTTTCTTTATATTTGAACAGGAAGTTGAGGGTGAGTTTTAGTACTAGCATTTCAGGGCTCCCAGTCAGCAATAACGAATATCAGCAGATATTGTTCAATGGCCAAAAGAAACAAATTTTTAAAATTTTAAAACGAAAAAACCCCAAACCTATGAAAAATTCTGTGACAGAAACAATGGAAACATAATTATGAGTCTACTGAAACAGATGAAAGGAAATTAAAAGTTTTAGAAAAATCACATTATTCTAACTTAGAAAATATTTTCTTTATTAAATATGAGCACCCTGTTTAAAATTTAAAAATTAGCCAGTATCATTTGCTTTTGAAGCAATGGAAAGAAGACATGATAGGACAGATAACAATCAGCAACATAGAGACACACTTAGAGAATTCAGAGGAATTTGGCAAAATAAACTGCAAATGAAGGCAGCTGACGTGGAAGGTATATACCAGAGGTCTCAGCTATGAACGATAAAAGCTTCTAAAGCACAAAACAAAGCAAAAATGTGAGAAGCAAGAACTGAAGACAAAAATAGAAATTCTTTAGATATGAAATAGAATCAGAGATTGAATTTTTACAAGTACACCGTTTTCCTGGAAAAACTGATGGAGAGATATCAATAGTTTGATATATTTTGGTAAAGATTTTAAACTTCCAGGAAATAGAACCCTACATGCTTCCAAAGGATAAAAACAAACTGAAACAAAAGGCTACTTTCAAAGGAACTAAAGTCACTCCAGCCAGAAATAAATGCTAGATGTGTAGAATATTCATATACTAGGATGCTATGCAGTCTTTAAAGTGATAATCTAAATCTAAATCTTAGATCCAGGGATTCCTGGATGTTTCCTAGATGTACTAGGGGCTCTATGAGATCCGAACTATTTTCTTAGTAATAAGACATTATTTGCCTTTTTCACTCCCATTTTTTTCATAAGTGTACAGTGGAATTTTCCAGAGGCTTTTATTAACCATGTGATACCACAACAGGTTGAATGCAAACACAGAGAGGAGAATCCACCTGTTTTCAAATAAGCCAAACATTACAGAAATTTGCAAAAATATAAAACAATGACACTCTTCTCACAAATTTATTTATTTATTTATTTATTTATTTTTAATTATGCCTTTTTATTTTTATTTTATTTATTTTATTTTACTGGGAAGTCCCAGGGATTGAACCCAGGTCCCTCCATATGGGAGATGGATGCCCACCCATTTGAGCCACATCCGTCCCCACTCACAAATTTATTTTGAAAACATAGTTATTTTGCATAAATTTTTTTCCCATTACAAGTAGTAGGTTTATTAGTATAGTGGGTTTGGTATTGTTACTTTAAAATGAATTAATAAGTAAACTCTTTTAAAGTTCTCAATTTAATTTCTAATACAGTAAATATTGATAAATATGACCCAGATACACAAAAGCTCTTTGGAATCCTAAATCATTTTTAAGAGTGCATAGGAGCCCTAAAATTTTAAAATTTGAGAACTACTGATTGAAATCTGTATGTTTTGACAGAGAAATCATCATAGAAAACTTTGTACATGATCCAAATTTTAAAATAATGAGTGTATATTTATAAAAATGGAATTTTTTCTATTAAATGAGAGGTGCATATAAATCCTGTAGAATGAGAAAGGGGAGATGGAAAAACTAGAAGTATTAAATTTTTTGTCTTCAATTTTAAAAAGCTAGAAATTGTTTTAAATTATGATAGTATAAGTGTACTTTTAAGAACGTGAGCTATTTTAAGTATTTAGTGTGGAATTCATAACAGGATGCATACAGCCCAAAACACTGCAGAATTCAAAGCATATGAGACAGTTCGCTCTGCAAAAGTCGAAACAGAAAGAAAGCAAAGAAGTATAAAATATAGGGGGGAACCATAATAATGTGAAATGAGTCTGTAAATTCTAAGACTTAGAGAAATGAAAGCATGTGAGGGGTTATCGAGGAATTTTGTGGCCCTGTCTTCGGTATTAACTCTGAAAGGCTAGAGTATCTTAAGGGAAATCATGAAGAAAACTGGTATCTTTGACAAAAAGAAATGAAGTGCACTAGGATTGGCCTTTTCCCCAAGCACTGCTTATGGAAATATCGCTATTTTTAACATGCTGAAGAGAAAAGGTAAAAACAGTAAGAATATGATGGATCTTAATTTGCATAGAAAAGGTCACAGTGAATTAGAAGAAAGCTAACATCTATCCTTTTAAGTAGTCAGCTCAATTTTAGGGGCACTTTAGAATGATATCTGGGAAAGGGTTCCATGCAGAAAAAAATTTTTAAAGGTTGGAAAATTTTTAAAGGTTGGAAAGCTATTTAAGAAAATTAGAAAATTTGAAATTACCCAGATTGGAGAAGAGAAGTCTACACAAGGTTCTTATTAGAGCCCAGTGGACTGGGTTGTTGTCTACACAGAGTGCAGCACAAGAAAAAACAAGTTTAAATCATAGCCTGAAAATTTGGGTTGGGTATATAGAACTGTGTCTTAAGAACCTTGGTTCTTTGAAACATGAATTCTGTAAGAACAATACTGGTATTTCTCCACTTTTGTGAACTCTAGGCAAGAAGAAATTACTGGAAGCGGATGTGGCTCAAGCAGTTGAGCACATGCTTCCCATATGGGAGGACCCCGGTTTGGTCCCTGTGTGCCTCCTAAAAAAAAAAAAAGAAAGAAAAGAAAACAAGAAGTGAACAATGAAAAAACCAACTTGGGGAGCCAATGTGGCTCAGTGGTTGAGCACCGGCTTCCCACACATGAGGTCTGGGTCCTTGGCCCTTGTACCACATTAAAAAAAAAAGAGAGAGAGATGAAATCATTACAACTAAATAAAATTTTAGTGGGTAGCTCATGACTCCCTTATTTGCCCTGAAGATCCTTTTATTCCCTGGGTTTTTGTCTTCCACTTTATGCCCAGTTGGTCTCCCTAACCTGGGTAGGCTGAGTCATTCACTCCTTACCCAAGTGACTTTTACACACAGAAGAGCTGACCCCTGAAGCCACTCATCCACTCATCACCACCCCACCACCTCCCTAGGAGACTTGGAAGTCTGTTTTCAAAGGCAAGTCCAGAAAACTGCCCAAATACTGCTGTTACAGAGTGAAGCCTGCCAAAAATCATCGAACCATTTGTCTAATCAAGAAAACTGGTTTGTGCTTCTCTGAAGCACTAAGAACCATCAGGAAGCAGATGTGGCTCAGGCGACTGAGCTCCTGCCTACTACACGGGAGGTCTGTGGTGTGCCTCCTAAAGAAGACAGCAAGTTGACTTGATGGGCAGGTGTGGCAAACTGACACAACAAGATGATGCAACAAGACACACAAGAAGAAAAATATAATGAGAGACATAACAAAGCAGGGAGCAGAGGTTCCCAGTGCCTCCTAAAGAAAATGAGCAAGACAGCGAGCTGATGCGATGGGCAAGCACAACAAGAGACACAAGAAGAAAAAACATAATGAGAGCATAATAAAGCAGGGAATGGAGGTGGCTCAAGTGATTAGGGGCTTCCCTCCCACATCAGAGGTCCCAGGTTCAGTTCCCCGTGCCTCCTAAAGACAGTACGCGGCAAGTGCAAACAACAAGGGATAAATAAATAAATAAATAACATCTTTTTTTTTTTTTTTTTTTTTAAAAAAGAACCTTGAATGAAGAATTTGTCTCAAAGATGGCATCTACCAACACTGTCTGTAAGAGCAGTGATGTCTGTGGACTTGTTTGCCACCAAGACAATAGTTCTTGAGAAGGCAAGATGGTACTAGCAAGAAAGCAAGCAATAGGTCATTGTCTCCTTCCATCTGATCCTGTGGTAAGAGATGCTTGTACCCCCCAACCCCCTCCTTTAGAATGTGCTGATCAAATTACATATTTACAACTGCCAAGGCAAAATTCTGGAGTGATGCAAACCCTTATCAAACTTCCATAAGCCCTTGGCACTGCTGTTCTATGCTTGGTGCTGCTAGTGCAATGACTGGACACTGGAGCTGCAGAACTGGACACAGGACACTGGGTACTCCTGCTACCACCACCACAGACACTAAGTATATAGCCAGCTGTGACATGAACTCTGAACTGTTTCTGCTGCTTAGTGTCACTAACTCCAGACTAAAAACTCTGGATGAGCCCTCGATTGCCTGAGCGGGCACACCCTGCTGCCATGGGTCTGGAGAAACAATTGTCTGATTATTTCTGCTTCCTTTTCAGCATGTGTAGTAGGAAGCAGGGCTCCAAAGTTTACACAATAAAGATTCCATGCCCTAAGGGATGTGTGGAAAAGCTGGGAAGCCAAAAAATTGACCTGTGTAATTTTGATGATAACTTATATAATGTCAACCTAACCAGTAATTTTTTTTCCTGTCAAACCAACTATATTTATGTTTGAGGACTGTATCTTTTTTTTAATTAGCTACAGCCCTTGGTGTATGCTAGGTATAAGGTAGATGCTACTGCTGCTACTACCTTTATTATTTTTTTTTAAAAAGTCAATCATCTTTTGTATTTCAATAGAACATTACAGTTTATAAAGTTTTATAACATGTATTATTTTCACTTAATACTCAGAAGTACTGAGGTAAACATAATTATTCCATAATGAAGAAATTCTGGTCCATGTACAGTTCTTCATGGTCACACAAATAGTAAAAGATAGACCTGGAGCTTAAATCCAAGTTTTCTGGTTCCCTCTGTAGTGCTTTTTCTATTACAACAGTCAGTGTGGTCCTTATTGATTTTATTTAATGATAGGTCTTTGTATCCAGGACAGAAAACCTTTCCTACTACAGAGAATAATGCTTTTGCTTTAATCTCACATAGTCTTTTTATTTGTTTTATTTTGTTTTAGGAAGACATATTTTGGCAAGTGAAGCACTTAAGCTAGGTATTCTGGATGAAGTTGTAAACTCAGACCCAGTTGAAGAAGCAATCAAATTAGCACAGAGAGTTTCAGGTAAGAAGATAATGATAAAAATAGCACAAGATTCGAAATAATCTGACTGCCCATTTTAATAAGGAACAGCTTAAGTTTCTTATGGTTCATCCATGCAATGGAATATGATACAGTTTAAAATTGAATGAGAAACTCTTTATATACTGATATGGTATAATCTCCAAGATGTATTATTAAGTACAGAAAGCATCATTGTTTGCCATTTGTGTAACCAAAAAGGGAATGAAGTAGACTGTATATATGGGAGTAGTACAGAAAGCATCATTGTGAATAGTAGTTTGCCATTTGTGTAACCAAAAAGGGGGAATGAAGTAGACTGTATATATGTAATAGTTTGTACATTAAGTATTTCCAGAAGGATTCACAAGAAATGGTTAATGGATACCTCTGGGGATGGGGATGGGCAGCTAGGGAAGCAGTTGCAAGGGAACTTTTCATTGTTTTTTCTTCTGTATCTTTTGAAGTTTTATCACATCAATGTATTTGCTATTAAGAAATATAATTAAAGTTAAAACTACAAGCAAACACAGTAGCTCTTTCAATGCAAAAATAAAGGCTTAAAGAGGACCTTGGGGGGGGGCGGATGTGGCTCAAATGGTTGGGCGTCTGTCTGCCATATGGAGGGACCTGGGTTCGATCCCCGGGACCTCCCGGTAAAATTAAAAAAAAAAAAAAAATATATATATATATATATATATATATATATATATATATATAGAAGGCGCATGGGCTGCCAGGCTCTGTGTGCCGGTGAGCCACCAGGCCCCAGGAGCCAAGCAGCAAGATGATGACGTAACAGGAGAGAGAGACGCAGGGGAGAGACAAGACGAGATGCTCCGAAAGCTCTGAAAAACCAGGAACCAAGGTGGCGCAGGTGGCAGAACACCGCTCTTCTACATTGGAGGTCTCCAGGATCGAATCCTGGTGAAGACTGGAGGAGGAGGATGAGAAGAGATGGCAGGAAACACGAATGGACACAAAACAGCAAATGGGAAGGGGGGTTAAAATGGATAAAATAAATAATAAATAATAATAAATAAGTCTAAAAAATTTTAAAAAAAGAGGACCTTGGGGAGAAAATACAAGTGACTCATAAAGAGAATTAACAAATTCTTGCTTAAATGGGAATGGGTTTCCTGCTATCTTTCTCTGCCTTCAAGTTTTCATTGTTCGGTTCATCTTGCCTCCGAAGAGGGCTATTGTTTTGTTAGAAGTAACTCAACAGCTATTTGCATTTGGAGGTCCCTAAATGATTCTTTGGTTTGAGGCTTAAGATAGCCCCAGGTCATCGTTTATACCCATGGCTTTAGTTTGTGAAAGCCTCAGTTTCAATAGGAACTTCTTTTTCTTAACCGATTTCCCTAGATTTGGGAGTTGTTTTACTTTCCTTGGCTGCTCAAGCAAATACCATGCATTGGGTTGGCTTAAACAACTTGAGTTTATTAGCTCACGTTTTTGAGGCTAGGAGAAGTCCATATCAAGGTATCATCAAGGCAATGCTTTCTTCCTGAAGACTGCCATTCTAGGGCTGGCTGCCGGCAAGCCTTGGTCCTGGGCTTCTTTGTCACAAGGCAGTGCTCATAGTGGCCTCTCCTGGCCTCTCCTTTCTCTTCCAGCTTCTTGCTTCCCGTGCCTTTTCTCTGTCTGAATTTCATTCTGCTTATAAAGGACGCCAGTAATAGGATTAAGACCCATCCTGGTTGAGTTGGGCCACACCTTACCTGAAGTAACCCTCTCAAAAGGTCCTACTTACAGTGGGTTCTCACCGCAGGAATGGATTAAGTTTAAGAACATGTTCTGGGGACGTACAGCTCCAAACCACCACAGGAATTAAGTTACTTCAAGAAATAGATGAGGATCATGCTCTGGTACATTTATAAAATAGCCTCTTCCATCTTAGCAACATTTCACAGTTTGTCCACTTGGTGGCATCCAAATATTGAAAAATCATCCGCTTTAAAACTTGGTAATTCACCTGTTAATAGCATGGGAATTGTTCTGGGCTTTCAACTCTGTGGACCATTTTGTAACTATTTTAAACTATGATCATGAAGACTATGTAGAAATATGTTTGTGATATTAAAATGCTTAAAATATTAATTTACATATATCTTATTATAGCCAGAGTGCTTATGAATACAGACAAAAATTAGAAGGAAATAAGCAAAAATGAAAATAAATGAGTTTTTCCCCAAAATTTCTTAAATTATTTTTGCTTTTGTTTTGATTTTCCAGCTTTATTGAGGTATAATTTATACACAGTAAAATCCACCCATTTTAAGTGTAGAATTTGATGGATTTTGATGATTGTATACAGTTCTGTAACCACTGCCACAATCAACATATGGTACCAGCATCCTAAAGAGTGTTCTCATGCCTCTTTCTTGTCAATCCCTTCCCCTGATCCTTGGCCACAGACAACCCTGATCTGCTTTCTGTTCCTATAGTTTTACCTTTTTTAGAATTTTGCATAGATGAAGTCGTAAAGTAAATAGTCTTTTTGTGTCTGGCTTCTTTCACTTAGCATAACATTTTTGATATTCAGTCACATTGTTGCATGCATTAATATTTCATTCCCTTTTATTACTGAATAGTATTTTGTAGTATGGATATACTGCAATTTATTTATCCATTTATCAGTTGATGGACATTTGGGTTGTTTCTACTTTGGGGCTACACAAATCTTTGTAGACATGTTTTCCTTTCTCTTGGGTAAATACCTAAGAGTTGGATTGCTGGGTCATTAAGTATATGTTTAACTCTTAAATGTTTTTTAAACTTGATTAATGAAAAACGATAGTGATTTAAAAGACTAATTTTGGGAAGCGGCTGTGGCTCAATCAGTAGGGCTCCCGTTTACCATATGGGAGGCCCCGGGTTAGGTTCCCAGGGCCTCCTGTTGAAGGCAAGCCCGCCCGCATGGCGTGGTTAGCTGACCCAGCGAGCACAAGCAGCAAGGGGGGGATAAATGAATAAATAAATAAAATCTTAAAAAAAAAAAAAATGAATAAAAGACTAATTTTTTCCAAGCAAATTGGAATAGCTAAAAAAAATAATATGGTGAGATTGAGTTTAAATAAGCTCTCAACTCACTGCTTATACTATATCCTATCTAGAGGGAAATTGCACTATAATGTATTGAGGCTTAAAAGTATTTAAAGCTCGGAAGCGGCTGTGTTTCAATCAGTAGGGCTCCCGTTTGCCATGTGGGAGGCCCCGGGTTCGGTTCTCGGGGCCTCCTGGTGAGGGCAGGCCTGCCCGCACGGCATGGTTGGCTGGCCTGGCGAGCGCAAACAGCAAGGGGGGGATGGATGGATAAATAAATAAAATCTTTAAAAAAAAAAAAAAAAGTATTTAAACCTTTTGACTTAGTAACTCTGTCCTCAGGAATTTGTCACAGAGAAGAAATCACAGAAGTATACAAATACTCACATACTGTGATACTCACTGAAGGTATATTTATAATTGTAAAATATTGGAAATAACTCAAATATCTAATTTTAGGGGATTTCATAAAAGATGGTAGAGCTCAATGAATCAACCCCATTCAGCCATTAAAAGTTCCATTTTTCAAGAATGTTGACAAACTTGGAAAAATTATTACATATAATGTTAAGTAGGAAAAAAACTGGATAGAAAATGGTACAAGTATGTGTGTATGTGTTCATATATATATGATTCAGGGATTATACCAAATTTTTATCAGTAGTTGTATTTAGGTGGTAGGTAATGAAAACTCTTGATTTAAAAAAAAAAAAAGTTTATCTTTTGAAAAAGGAATGCCCTGCCAGAGTGGCAGGGGGTCAGTCTGGTGAGAAATGGGCTTGGGACTGGAAGTCCATAGTTCTCGATTCTAGTCCCAACCATAACTATACGGACCTTAAATCACTTCATCTTTTTGGACTTCATTTTCTTCATCAATAAATGGAAAGGGTTCAACAAAATTAGTTGGGTTCAAACCATGTTCCATGACCTCTAGGGCCACTGTGGTAGAAGGGGAAGCTCCGTGTGTGGACTCCCAGTTGTTTTCCTTGTTACCACCTGATCAGCTCTAGTGTCTGTTTTGGATTTTAGGGATTAGGATCCCATGGAAAACTGTGGGACTTTTACTGTTTGTTTGTTTATTCTTTTAAAAATGAGCTCCACTGTTTGAAATCTTATGAGTTCTTGATGCTACTTTGTAATAGATAAATGCTGGAGATCCAAGGTGGAGAAATAGAGCAGATCCAGTGAAGGGTTAGCTCAGAGAATCTTATCTGCTTTTGTCATTTATTGTCTTAGAAAACTGCAGTTTAACTAGGTTTATTTATTTTTGCCTTTTATTTTCATTTGAGGCCTTGTGCTTCTCCTTCCTTTTTATGCTTCCCAGTTTTCTTTCCTTTTCTTTTTTTTCCCTTTCTTTTGAAATATGGCAATTAATATGTGGTCATTTTAGCAGAATGAAATTGATGGATTGATTTGGAGGACAGGTTCCACAAAAACCTAATGTATTAGTAATAAACATATGTATATATATAATAAATAAATATATCCATAGGTACAAATCTATAGTTGTCTGAAGCTGATGTAATTGTCTTGATCTAGAGCAATGGTTCTCAAACTTTTCTTGCCTTAGAATCACTTGGAGGGAAACGGATGTGGCTCAAGTGATTGGGCTCCTGTCTACCATATAGGAGTCCAGGGTTCGATTCCTGGGGCCTCCTGGTAAATGGCAAGCTGGCCTGAGCGGAGAGTTGGCCCACGCAGGAGTGCTGGCCCGTGTAGGAGAGCTGGCCTGTGCAAAGAGCTGGTGCAGCAAGATGACTCAGTAAAAAGAGACACAGAGGAGAGACAATAAGAGATGCAGCAGACCAGGGAGCTGAGGTGGCGCAACAGACTGATGCCTCTCTCCACTCCGGAAGGTCCCAGGATCAGTTCCCAGTGCTGCCTAAAGAGAAGACAGGGAGACACAGAAGAACACAGAGAAAGCAGACAGCGAGCACAAAACAACAGGGGGGTGTGGGGGGAGGGAGCATACATTTAAAAAAACAAAAAAACAAAGAAAACATATATTGCAGGCCCCACTCATTACTTTCAGATTGACTAGGTCTTCAGGAGGCCTAAGAATTTGCATCTCTAATAAGTTCCCAGGCAATGTAGATGCTGCTGTTCTGAGGAACCACACTTTCAGAACCAAGGTGAGAATGGAGATAACTTTTCCTAATTTCGACTCTTTATTCATGGAATACTAACACTACCTGCAGTCTCTTGGTAAATCAGGTATGAAGGACATGGTTAGAAACATACATGTGTGGTTGCACAACCTTGTGAAAATACTAAAAACCACTGGATTCTATATTTGAAGTGATGATTTTTATAGGATGTGAATATCTCAATTTTTAAAAAACACATGGAAAAATAGCGAGTTCCCTTTTATGCCTTGTAAAAATATTCTATTATTTCAGCCTATTCCCACTCCTACTCACTGCTCAAATGATGACTTTAAATAAATAACAAAAGGGGGAGTGGATGTAGCTCAGTGGTTGAGTCACCTGCTTCCCACTTACGAGGTCTTGGGTTCAATCCCCTGTACCTCTTAAAATAAACAAATAACAGAAGGAAAAGATTACCAACATTTATTTAGTTTACACATCCAATAGGAAAGGGGGTAGGGAAGGGAATTCCCAGTGATATATTCTAATTTCTAATATTCTAATCAGTTTTGGAACCAATTTTGGGTGGGAGGGGAATGTAGGAGGTTAAAATGTATCTTTAAAAATGTGATTTGGCAGAAAGGTCACAACTGTTGCAGGGGAGGATCACTGGTGAGGGGGGATGTGTGGGGAGGGTTGCACCTGGGGCATGCCTCTAAGGCATGTGAATATGTTCAAGTGTTCCTGAGACATTGTCTCAGTGGGTGGAAAACTACACAGTAACGGAAAGAATATTGAATTCCCATCCTGGGGAGTCCTGCTACATTTTCTAATAGATTGGCAAGAATCCCCTGAGTACATGGGCAATGCCTAGTGAAGGTAGACAGACCATTACACCAGGCCCTTGATGCTGATGATCATACTTATGAACCTTTTCTTGGGAAATTGAAACTTAGCCTAGTATTATATATTGCCTAGGAGTTATCTCCTGAAAGCCTCCTTGTTACTCAAATGTGACCTCTCTCTAAGTCAAACTCAGCATATAAACACAATACCTTCCCCGCCCCCTGGCATAGGACATGACTCCTGAGGATGAGCCTCCCTGGCACCAAAGGATTATTACCAAGAGCCAACTAGCAATGCATCTGGAAAAGGGGTAAATATGAAATACAAATGAGTTTTTATAGCTAAGAGATTTCAAAGTGAGTTGGGAGGTTATTCTAGAAGTTACGTTTACATACCTCAGCAGGATCTCATTGACTGCCCACAGTAAACAGTGCCTCAAACATTGGGGCTCTTGAGGGATCTAGAGACATCTAGACACTATAAGCAGAGCAGGTAAGCTCAGGAATTCAGCACCCTGTCAGTGGGCCTTACTTTGGAATTTATGCTCCCCAGTGTAACAGAGTTAGACTCATTTATAGTTCCCTACATATGGCTCTTCTGCCCCTTCTATTTGAACCTATAATTAGCACTCTACTTGTTAAAATATATCCCAGAGACTTAAACCTTTGGTCTGTTCCTGTACCTGTTGAGCCCTGAATCTCAGCAGAGTTGCAACAGTTCATTGGACTCACCCAGGACAACTAACAGGAGATTATGATGGACAATGACCATCCCAGGGAACAGAGTGTGTCTGCAACTGCAAGCAAGATAGTTCCATCTATCTGCCCCATGGGATCTAAGCCCCCTCTCAATTAGAAACAGAGTTGGCATCACCACCCCAAAATTCTCAAGATTGGGGAATGAACAATGGACTTATGTAGACATTATTATTCTATTATAGACTTCTTATTATTCTAGCAATGGAAGAAATTTTATCATTGCTATAAAGGCATATGCCACCAGAGGTTCTGAGGGGAGGGAGAGGGAAAAATAGGTGTAATATGGGAGCATTTTCGGGACATTGGAATTGTCCTGCATGAGATTGCAATGACGGATACAGGCCATTATACATTTTGTCATAACCTATAAAATTGTGTAAGGCAGAGTGTAAATTATAATGTGAACTATAGTCCACAGTTAATAGCAATGCTTCAATATGTGTTCATCAATTATAACAATTATCCAGACTAATGAAGGATGTTGTTGATGTGGGAAAGTGTGGGAGGGGAGAGAATGGGGCATATGGGAATCCCCTATATTTTTGATGTAACATTTATGTAATCTAAAGCTTCTTTAAAAATAAAAATAAAAAATTAAATGTGATTTGGGAAGTAACTGCAAATCTCTCTACAAACTTAAGATCTATCTTGGAGAGTTGACTGTAGAAGTTAATTAGCTTCATGAGGCCTCCCAGACTACTGCAGTGCAATGGATTTAGTGGCCAAACCAGATTTCTCTGGCTAAATTGGGGAGGGGAGGGTCCTTTAAAAATGCTATTTGTTTGAACTTGGATGTGGCCAGCAGCCTGCTTATTCCCAAACTTAGTAAGAACTGTCCCCATGTGCATGTTTCTGGCATGAAGCTTAAAGTGTCTGCTGTTATTCAAAGACCAAGCGCCTAGGGCTCTCTGCCCACTGTTCCTAGCTGGCGGCTCACACACCAGAGGACACAAGGGACATCTACCAGGGAGCCTCAACTCAGGAACCTAAACGCTCTGATTTTGTCGCTGATGTTAGTGTGGCTGCACTGGGCTGTGGGTAACCATTTTTAGCAATTCTAATTCTGCCTTTGAAGACCATGGTTAACTTTTATAGTCGTTTTGTTCATTTGGATTTTGTGGCTTTTAAAGAAATCTTAGCTGTTTCATTTGTCTTTCTCTTCATGTTAATTTTTTGCTCCTTGTAATTTACTTTTACTTTTTTTGAACATTTATATAAACAAGTTTTAAAAGAGCAACTTGACTGCCTCACATAGGCGGCCTGAACACATGTCTAAACTGAGTTTCCTTTTTGACATGTTTGGAGAGTTCTCTGGGTAGCCTCCCTGAAGCCTGTCAGAGTGCAGTTGTTCTGTCCTTTGCCCGCTTCTGTGATGGACACAGCTCACTGTTTATGGGGACTAAAGAAGAGAGAGTCCTTTATGCCTCAGGAAACCATTCCTGTGAACTGCAGGTTGAGTCTCTCTTTATCCAAGGCAGAGAATAACAAGTTTAACAGGAGGAAGGAAGGAAAATAATCACCTCCTTTTCTTCCTTCAAGAGCATGATTCACTTATTTTTGTCAAAACTTGAATATTCTTCTGCTTTAGAAGGTCTCATAGAATTACTAAAAAGAATGTGGATGGCTCAAGGAAAGAATTCCATTTTAAGCATATTTGAATTACTGATTAGCGGTTCCTCTCATTCTGATTTGCTGTTGCTGCCCCGCCGACACTACCAATTTTATTACTTAGCTACAGCTGAGAGACTTTAAAACTACCAAGGCTTTTATATAAGAAATATACTTCGAAAACCTAGAACTAAAGGAGAAATTCTGAATATACATTTTTAGTAATAAACTGAAGCTGTATGATGATAGCGTCCTTCAGTTACAGATGCAGCAAGAGAGGGATAGGAAGTTGGGCAGGGAAATACCATCTGTGATGGTGCCCTGATCCCAGACTCTTCAGTGGATGGGCCTAGCTTGGCCAGGGGACTGGTCTGGATAAGTGCCTTGGGGAGCACCCAGTAGGCCCTCCTACCCTTTGAAAGGTTCTAAGTAGCCCCAGGATAACAGGATTATGCTGATCAGCAATAATTAAACTGCCTCTCCTCTCCCCTGCATTCCCCTCTCTGGCCCAGGGCAAAGTTGCCAGGAGCTGCAGCTGTTCTTGGTATATAGTGGCTGACATAGCTGTCTACTCTTGGAACTCTCAGAGGCTATACATCAGAATCGACTGTTGAATTTGTAAAAAAAAAAGAAAGAAAAGAAAATCCATCTCAAAGAAATCCCAAACCCATATATTCCCTGTTACACACGTTGACTGAGCCAACCACCTATTTAAGCCATGGCACCAGCATCTCAGCCCTTTTTCCTCATCCACTTGATTCTCCACATACCTTCCCTCCCCTCTTCCCCTCTGTCCACTCTTGCCTTCCTTTTTTTTTTTTTTTTTTTTTATTATGGGTAAAAATCAAAATTCTCACAATACATACAAACATTTGTAAA
>JAKSZT010053887.1:44013013-44130372 GCA_026826555.1 Tolypeutes matacus
TATTTTATTTTATTTTATTTTATTTTATTTTATTTTATTTTATTTTATTTCATTTTATTTTATTTTATTTTTTTTTAAGATTTTATTTATTTATTCATTTATCCCCCCCTTGCTGCTTGTGCTCGCTGGGTCAGCTAACCACGCCGTGCGGGCGGGCTTGCCTTCACCAGGAGGCCCCGGGAACCGAACCCGGGGCCTCCGATATGGTAAACGGGAGCCCTACTGATTGAGCCACAGCTGCTTCCCGATATACTATTTTACATTCTCCCAAACGATGTATGAAGGTTCCAGTTTTTCCACATTGTCATCAACACTTGGTATTGTCATCCTTATTGATGATAATCATCCTAGTGGATATTAGTTAACTATAGCTGCATAACAAATTACCCCAAGACTTACTGGCTTAAAAATCAATAATTTATCGCCTAAGTTTTTGTGGGCCAGGAATCCAGGTGTGGCTTAGCTGGGTCCTCTGACCTAGGATTTTGCATAGGGCATTCAGGGTGCTGGCTGGGACTAGTCATAGCAAGGCTTGACTTGGGGAGGATCTCCTCCCAAACTCATTCAAGTGGTGGTTGGTAGGATTCAGTTCCTTATGGGCTGTTGGACTGAGGGCCTCAGGTCCTTGCTAGCTGTTGGCCAAAGGCCTCCCTCAGTTCTTTGACACATAGATTTCTCCATAGAGCAGCTCACGACGCTTCCATCAGAGTGAGCATGTCAGAGGGCAAAAGAGAATGAGCAGGACCAAAGCCAGAGTCTTTGAAGCCTGATCTCAGAAATGATATTCATTATTTAGAAGCTGCCTATTACATTCATTGTGGTTTTAATTTGTATTCCCTAATGACTGATGATGCTGAACATCTTCTCATGTGTTTCTTAGCCATTCATTCATCCTCTTGGGTGAAATATCTACTCAAGTATTTTTAAAATTAGATTGTCTTCTTGAATTGCAAGAGCTCTTTGTATATTTTGGATATACGTGCTTTATTGGATATTTGATTTGTATATTATATTACTTTTCTATTGATGTGATAAATTACCACAAGTTTAGCAACTTAAGCAACACAAATTTATTATTTTACAGTTTTTTAGGTCAGAAGTCTGGTAAGCTGACTAAAATCCAGGTGTCAGCTGCTACTGCTACATTCCTTTCAGGAGGCTCTAGGGGCAATCCATTTCCTGCTTTTTCAGATTGTTGGCAGAATTCAGTTCCTCATCTCGTAAGACCAA
This sequence comes from Tolypeutes matacus, assembly GCA_026826555.1. Lineage (NCBI taxonomy): Eukaryota > Metazoa > Chordata > Mammalia > Cingulata > Chlamyphoridae > Tolypeutes > Tolypeutes matacus. The sequence continues at coordinate 44,014,244 of JAKSZT010053887.1, forward strand.
GACCCCCACTTTCATGCTGGCTGTAAACTGATGGCTGTTCCTACCTTCTAGAGGCTGCTGCATTTCTTGACTTTTGGCCCCTTTCCTCCATCTTCAAAGCCAGCCGTGGCAGGTCGAGTCCTTCTCAAGTCAGATCTCTCTGACCCTTGACTCTCTCTCACCTCAGCTAAGAAGGGTTCTCTGCTTTTAAGGATTCATGTGATTAGATTGGCCTACCCCCAGATAATCCAGGATAATCTCCCCATCTCAAGGTCTTTAACCTTAATCACATCTGTCAAGTTCCTTTTGCTCTGTTAGGTAATTCGTTCACAGGTTCCAGGAATTGGGACATGGATATCTTTGAGGGGCCATTATTCTGCCAACCACACAAATATTTTCTCCCAGTCTGTGGCTTGTCATTTCATGTTGGCCTTTGGAGTGCAAATGGTTTTAATTTTGATGAAGTCCAATTTATTGATTTTTTTTCTTTTATGGATTATAAAAGAAAAAAATCAATAATAGCGCTATGTATAAGAACACTTTGCCTAACCAAAAGTCAGAAAGATTTTTCCTATGTTTTCTTCTAGAAATTTAAATATTTTTAGCTCTTAAGTTTAGACTTATCCATTTTGAGTTGTTGAGTATGGTTCTGGGTAAGGATCTAAGTTCATTTTTTTACATGTGGCTATCCAGTTGTCCCAGTACCATTTGTAGAAATGACTTGGCACCTTTGTTGGAAACCATCTGACCATAATTGTAAGAGTTTCTTTGTGCACTCTCAGTTCTCTTCCATTGACATATATGTCTACCCTTGAGTCAGTATCGGTAAATCTTTTCTATGTATTTAAAAGTTTTTGTTACTACTAGAAATGGAGTTAAGATTATTTAGAATTTTAAGCATTATTAACTCAGAAATATTTTCCTCAAACTCATGACACAGTAACATTTAATCTATTATAAAATTGTCTTGGTCTTGGAATAAAAGAAAAATGTAACTTTTATGCCTCAATTAGGTAACTTAAAATTGCATTAAATTGAATTCTATCTTAAACGACTAAATTGTAAAGATGTTAGGGATTTTGATATTAGCGTTACATTAAATATCTTGAAGATTAATATTTTATTTTCTACTTTGAATTTGAACAGAGCATCAATATTATGCACTAGCTATTATTATATATTAATTATTACATATGATTATATATTCCCTTTGTATAAGTAACATTTCCAAAGATCTGTCTTTCCCGTTCCTTTCAGGTCAGTCTCTAGAATCCCGTAGACTTTGCAACAGGCCAGTTCAGATCCTGCCCAACACGGATACCATTTTAAATGAAGCCCTTTTGAAGATGCGGCAGAAGTACCCTGGGCAACTTTCTCAGGAGACTTGTGTCCGTGCGGTCCAGGCAGCCGTGCAGCATCCTTATGAAGTGGGCATCCAGAAGGAGAAGGAGCTGTTTATGTACCTTCAGAAATCAGGGCAAGCTAGAGCCCTGCAATATGCCTTCCTGGCCGAGAGGAATGTAAATAAGTGGTCAACTCCCAGCGGCGCATCCTGGAAAACAGCATCGGCAAGGCCCATCTCCTCAGTTGGTGTTCTTGGTAAGAATGTGGGATGGTTAATGTCAGTCTCCAAATCTGCACTGAAGTGCTTCCATTTGCTGATGGCCACCAGGTGCCAGGTTCCATGGTACGCACATTACCTTTGTTAGCCAAGTTAATTCTCACCCCAGACCACGAGGTGTAAATTACTGTCTTCATTTTACATATGAGATCTGGAGATGCTACTCAACAATGAGCTGATAAACAAGAGTGGTGTGGAGATCTGACTCTGGGCCTGCCTGACTGCAGACTCTGGGCAGTTTTTACTCACCTCCACCTGTTTCCAGTACAAGTGTCTCACTCCTGGATTTCCCAATAATGATTATTATTGTACCACATTCAAGGTGTGGCCTCTCACTCTTGTCAGTTGGCATTTGGAATCAAGGCTCTGTCTTTCTGGTCCTTGGATCCATTCACTTCCTCTGGTTTAAAACCACTATCCTAAAATCCATCTAAGCCCTGAAAGAGTGGCTTTCCTACTTTTCTCCCCAGAATTTTCCCAAACAAAATGTCTTCTTTCCTCAGAGGCAAGCTTCCTGATTGGCTCTTCTGGGCCTCTCTCCTTAGCTTCACTTGCTCTTAGTCTTGGCCCAGGGGTGGTATTTGGGGGATTTTTTTTTTTTAACTCCCTGAAATGGTAAGCAAAAATGTTATATGCATCAGCTTATGTATGGTTTTCTGGGGTGGGGGTCCATAGTTTATTAAAAGCATCAGCTTTCTTAACCCTCACCCAGCTCTCTAATACCAACCCAACTTGGAGGCAAAGAACCCACACTGTTTTCAATCTGTTCATTGTCTCAGTCAAATTTTGGTATAACATAGTATGTCTCTAGTACAGACACATTGTGCTTTTTCCAACCCTGGCTCTATTGGTTCACTTCTGAGTTTTTAAGGAGGTGGATGAATGGCTTGACAAAGAACACTGATTGTTCCTCTTTTTGTACTCTCTTTTAGCAACACCAGTGTTTGTTTCTAATTGTTGTGCACTCTCCTGTTTCTTTTTCCCTATATTCCTTCAAGCCAGGAATAATTAATACAAAACAATAACAGAAGTTAAGTTTATCAGTATCCTGTTTGTCAACCATTGCTTGAGACTTTCCATATTTCCTTGTTATGAGCCTTTTTATTTTTTTTATATATATTAATTTTTAAATTTTTTTAAAGATACTTAGATTATACAAATGTCACATAAAAAATATAGGGGATTCCCATTTGTCACGCTCCCCACACCTCCCACATTTCCCATATTCACAACATCCTTCGTTAGTGAGGTACATTCATTGCAATTGATGAACACATTTTGGAGCATTGCCACTAAGCATGGATTATAGTTTACATTGTAGTTTACACTCTCTCCCACTCCATTCTGTAGGTTATGGCAAGATTTATAATGGCCAGTATCTGTTGTTGCATTGTCATTCAGGACAATTCCCAAATCTTGAAAATGCCCCCATATTACACCTGTTTTTCCCTCTCCCTGCCCTCAGAACCTCCAGTGGCCACTGCCTCCACATCAATGATATAATTTCTTCCATTGCTAGAATCACATAAGTCTATAGTAGAATGTCAGTAAGTCTACTCTAGTCCATAGTTCATTCTCCAATCCTGAGGGTTCTAGGATGGTGATGTCCACTCCACCTCTAATTGAGAGGGGGCTGTGATCCCGTGGGGCTGTTGGATGAGACTCTCTTGCTTGCAGTTGTAAAGAGAGCCTTTTTAAAAGGCTTGTGTCTGGCATATGGTGATTAACAGATTGAAGTTGTGGGTTGTGTTTTTTTTTAAGTATACTCACATCGTTCTGTAAATATTTGAAAGGCCTTATGGAAAATATAGAAGACAACGTAGATAAAAATAAAGTGAGAAGATTTGGTCATTCACCCCCTTTTTTTTCACGTGTATCCCCACACTGCTCTGTGTTTCATCTTTCTGATGCAGCCTGCCTCTACTCTCATGTGCCTTCTGGAATCCTCCTTCATCCTCATCCTCTTCACTAACTGCTCCATCTTCTGACTTTCCTTGTGGGCCTACTTCTCCTGCAGCCCTTTCCAGAGAATGCTACTGCTTCTCCCACACTCCATGGACCCCAGTGTCACTTCTTTTTCAGGACACTCTCCATTGTGGTCCTGCCATCCAGCCTGTCACTCTATCTTGCCTCATCACTGTCATTGCTCTCTCTCATTTGCTGACAGTTTTGGTACCCAGCTCACGGTTGCCCATTTCAGTCCAAATCCTGCAGCCTTCCTGGTTGTCTTCATCACCTAGGTGGACAATTCACCCAGCCCCCTCGCTTCTGCATTCCTTTGCCTCCTCAGAGCCAGTGGCTTTGCCTCACTTCACTTCCGCTACCCACATTTCTGAATTCACCATAGCCCTTGTCATCACCTTGAGTATTTCCCCACCTCTGAAGTCTGACATTCCATGTTTTCACCACAACCTCACATCCTTCCATGTCTCTGAGCCAGTTATTCTGACTATAGCCATTACTTGATCAGCCCCGCTTATCTTTGCTTTCTGCTCTATTCAGTTTAATTTCCAGAGTCACCACTTCAGCCACTCTTGCTAGTTCTCCTCAAATTCCATGATTCATTGCCCTTCACCATTCTTCCTGGTAAAACCCCAACCCTGGATGATTCCAACTATGCACTTTCTATAAGCCCACGCCCAGGCTTCCCAGTCCTACTGGAGACGGAGCTCAAATCAGTGCCACAGCAAATTCATGTTCTCCCACCTCTCGGCCATCAGACTGAGGAGGGCAGAAGAATACATTGACCCAAAACTTCACAACTGGTATTTAAAGCATCCCTTATTTTTTGTTTCCTTCTTTCAGTAGAAGAGTTTACTGACAAGATTTAATTCCATGGCAGTGAAAGATACTAATTTGATAAGGGGAGTAGGACTCCTGTCTGTATGTGTTTATCATAATTATAATATCTACATATGAGAATATAAAAACCAAACAGTGAAAACTTAGTCTTTCAGCTTGATAGTTTTGAATATTTTGAGACTACAAGGTGTGAGGGGAGAATTGAGGAGTTAAGACATTTTTGGAAAAAACCAAGACATAAATTGTGTCTTCATGCATGTTTTAATTTTAACAATTAAATGAAAAGTGTCAAGTTATAGAAATAAAGAAAAAAGATCTGAAAGTATAGCTAGAACACTGCTACAAAGCATTAATCTGGTTCACTTTTGTGATTTGGATTGGGAGTTGTTTTATAGCCCTCCCATAGCAGACCTGCTCTGAAATATAAGCACTTTCCTTCCCTATTCTGGCTTCAGGTTCAAGGTATCCCCTACATTGTTACAACTCTCAGAGCACTTTCATCACTTCTCACTATTCCTTACCTTCCCTGTGAGATCATAATTTCTACAATGTTAGAAATTTTATATTTGGTTTTGGACTAAGAGCTAGAAGACCACAATTGGAACCCCACACTTTACCTCCAGGTATTTACCCAAGCTAAAGTTTAGGATACAAGATGGTATAGCAGTGAGAGCTATTGAGCCTTGCTGTTACTGGGGGAAATGCAGATGTTTAATAAATTTAGAAAATTAAATAGAATTATCTTATTCCAAAGCAACTAAATCAGTTATCTCACTACTGATAACCAGTACTCAAAACCAATCCCCAAAGACAGTCAGTATGAAGTATAGAAGAGTAATGTTTCATCCACAGTGGGTTCAGTTAAGGTATTTAACACCTGCTGCTATAACAGGTAACCCAACAACCTCAGTGGCTTAAAATAAAGATTTATTTCTTGCTTGCTCCACAGATCATTCTGGGACCCAGGTTGCTTCCAACTAGTGGCTCTTCCACTCTCTAGGGCAAGGGTCGGCAAACTTTATCTGTAAAGGGTCAGATAAATATTTTAAGCTTTGTGGGCCAGTCAGTCTCTGTTGGAAATTCTCAGCTCTGCCATTAGAATGCAAAACCAGACTTAGACAATATGGAAATAAATAAGCATAGTCATTCATGTCCCAATAAAACTTTATTTATGGACACTGAAATTTGAATTATAAAATATAATTTTCGTGTGTCAAAAATATTCTTCTTTTGATTTTTTCAACTATTTTTAAATGTAAATAAAACATTCTTAGATGGCAGACAGTAAAAAAAAACAGTCAGCGGGCCAGTGGCAGTCTTAAATTCCAATTCAGTGGAATTGTTATGTCTCCAGGTAGAAGCACTCTTCCATTTGGAACTAAGACCTGTAGACCAGAAGAGCTTAAGGTTGCAGGGACAAGAAACAAAAATTTTTCTAGTGCATCAATAGGGCTAATAGTGAGTGGTGCCACTCCCATCTCTACTCCTTGATTCCTAGACCTGTGAATCCTGGTTAAGGGAAAAATAGCACCATACATTGGATGCTGATTTAGAGTATATTTAGCCTCCTGGAAAACATTGCCCCAGCCCTCAAGGTATTGCCAGGTAGTTGGTGCTGTAATTGTGTCTTCAAAAGGCCATCTACTGTTTTCTCTACCCAGCTGCTTCAGGATGATGGGGAACATGGTAAGACCAGTGAATTCCATGAGCATGTGCCCATTCCTGCACATCATTTGCTGTGAAGTGGGTTCTTTGATCAGAAGCAGTGCTGTGTGGAATACCATGGTGGCAAATAAGGCCTTCTGTAAGTCCACAGATGGTAGTTTTGCCGGAAGCATTGTGTGCAGGGAAGGCTAACCCATATCACAGTATGTTCTTTTCCAGTTAGAACAAATCACTTCCATTATGGAAGTGGTCCAATGTAACCAACCTGCTACCAGGTACCAGGCTGTTCACCTAGGGGAATGGTGCCATATCAAAGATGAGTGTGGGTCTTTGCTGCTGGCAGATTGGGTATTCAGCAATGGCTGTAGCCAAGTCGGCCTTGGTGAGTGGAAGTCCATGTTGCTGAGCCCATCCAGCCCTACTACAGTGGCCACTTTGTTCATGAGCCCATTGGGCAATGACAGGAGTAGCTGGGGAAAGAGGCTGACTGGTATCCACAGAATGGGTCATCTTATCTTCTTGATAATTAAACTCTTCCTCTGTTGATGTCACCCTCTGGTGAGCACTCACTTAGGACACAAATATCTTCATGTTTTTTGCCCACTCAGAAAGGTCTATCCACATACCTCTTCCCCCGATCTCTTTGTCACCAGTTTTCCAATCATATTCCTTCCAAGTCCCTGACCTTCCAGCCAAACCACTGGTAAAAGCCCATGAATCACTATACAAATACACTTCCAGCCATGGCTTCTTCCAAGCAAAATGAACAACCAGGTGTACTGTCCTTCAGGGAAGTCCCAGAAAGGGGCTGCAGCTGTTCATTTTTTAGTGGTACCTGCATATTATGTAGAACCGTCTGTAAATCAGGGCAGAGATTTCTCTTCCTCAGTCAGCTGATCGTAAGGAACTCCCCAAGAGGCCATAGCTGGGAAAGAGAAAGCAATGTGGCAGGAGTGGGGGCCATTGGCATTTGGGACACTTCCTCAAGTAACATACCTGTGCCTTCAGGTCCTGCTCAAGCCCTATCTCATATATATCACTTCCGTTTTATGATGCAGTGCTGTTGTGCACGCCCAATTTTATTGCTTGGTGGGTCAGACAACACCTGGTTCACGATAGGTAACTCAGGTCTCATAGTAACTTGGTAGCCCATGGTCAAGTGTTCCATCTCTACTAAGGCCCAGTAGCAGGCCAAAAGCTGATTCTCAAAAGTAGAGTAGTTATCCGCAGATGATGGCAAGGCTTTGCTCCAAAATCCTAAGTGCCTGTGTTGTGATTCTCCTATAGAGGCCTGCCAAAGGCTCCAGACAGCATTTCTATTTGCTGCTGACACTTCCAACACCATTGGATCTGCTGGATCATAAGGCCCAAGTGGCAATGCAACTTGCACAGCAGCCTGGACCTGTCGCAGAGCGTCCTCTTGTTCCAGTCCCCACTCAAAACTCAGTAAATGAGTCAGAAAAGCACAATCCAAAAAGGAATATGTTGTCTCTAAAATTCAAAGAGGCCAACTAGGCATTGTGCCTCTTTTTTGGTCATAGTAAGGGCAGGTGCCACAGCTTATCCTTCACTTTGGAAGAGATATCTGGACATGCCCCACACTACTGGACACTTAGAAATTTCACTGAGTTGGAAGTCCCCTGTATTTTTGTTGGATTTACCTCCCATCCTCTTACATGCAAATGCTTACCAATAAGTCTAGAATAGTTGCTCCTTCTTGTTCACTAGGTCTAATCAACGTGATATCATCAATATAATGGACCAGTGTCATGTCTTATGGGAGGGAGAGACGATCAGGGTCCCTATGGACTAGATTGTTACATAGGGCAGGAAAGTTGATATACTCTTGAGGTAGGACAGTGAAGGTGTATTGCTGGCCTTGCCGCCTGAAAGCAAAATGTTTCTGGTGGTCCTTACTAACAGCAATTTGAGAAAAAACAAAAACCAAAACATTTGCCAGATCAATAGCTGCATACTAGGTACGAGGGGATGTGATGGTTTGCTCAAGCAATGATACCACATCTGGAACAGCAGCTGTGATGGGAGTCACCACCTGGTTATGTTTACGATAATCCACTATCATCCTCCAAGATCCATCTGTTTTCTGCACAGGATAAATAGGAGAGTTGAATGGAGATGTGGTGGGAATCACCACCCCTACATCATGGTGGCACCGATCTCCACAATCCCACCAGGAATACTGTATTGCTTTTGATTTACAATTTTGCTAGGGAGGGTAGTTCTAGTGGCTTCCACTTGGCCTTCCCTACCTTAATAGCCCTCACTCCACAAGTCAGTAAACCATTGTGGGGATTCAGCCAGTTACTGAGTATGTCTATTCCAATTATACATTCTGGAACTGGGGAAATAATCACAGAATGGCTCCATCAATCATCTGACCTCCATAAGGCCCCTACTCTGACTGGTGGACCACAGTGACATTTTGGGTCTCCTGGAATTAATGTCACTTCTGAGCCAGTATCTAATAATCCCCCAAATATCTGATCATTTCCTTTTTCTCAGTGCACAGTTTCCCTGGTAAAAAAAAAAAAAAAAAGACTGTAGTTCTCTTTGGGGGAGGCTGGGAGGAAGTTTAATAGTATACGTTTTTGGCAATGTCAGGTTCCTTCCCCTCATTCAAGGGGCTCTGGCCTATAAAGTGTCTCAAGTCTAGGAGTTGATTAAGTTGTGTTTGTAGTTCAAGTTAGGCTTTTGTTCATTGACCTAAAACTCTTCTGCTTATACAGATCAAGTAGGAATTTAGTAGACTGCCAATCTATTTTACATCTAGGTATCCCATAACCTATTAGCCAACACCATAGGTCTCTGCAACTCAGACTATTTTGATTACTGCCTTGAGTCCGCTGTTCATTGTGGTAGCACATCCACCATTACAGCTTTATAAGGCAAAGACTCAGCAAAATCTAGGGTTTCAATGTCTCCACCACCATCATTATCAATCCATATGTCCCCATTCCAATTTTCAGGCTCCCTTTCCAATCAATGCCCTCACTTTAACAGCAGACACCCTGCAAGGCTGGGAATTTAATTTATGTTGTAATTCAGCCACTTACACAATGAGATTCTGGATCTGTGTTCAGAAATCTCAAGTCTGAGGCCACATGAAATAAGATATTTTTTCAGGGCATACATAGAAACTTTCACATCCTTCATGCAGCACTTGAGTTGCAAAGTTGAAGCCTTGAGCTCATCCATTCGTTTACAACTGCAGCCAGCATATTTAGGAAGAACTAGCCAGCATCATTGTGTCTTTTAACTCCAACAAACTCTGTTAAAAGCACTCTCACCCAGAGTCTTGCCTCTTAGAGCATTAGAGTGCTGTTTCCAGTGGTGATATTTTGTGTATCTCTATTGCCAATTCATGCTATGGACTATTAGTGCTATCTTGATTTTTGGAAATAGAGTCCTTAGTGTCTTTGAAGCTAATCAGATTAGAGAACCAATTCCCAAACCCAAGAACCAATTCAGAAAACTCATTCTTAAGATTCTGTTTCTCAAGAATCACTCCTAGAACCAAAGCTGTATTAGAGTTCTCTAGAGAAACAGAACCAACAGGAAATATCTGTTAATATTATGAGATTTGTATAGGAATTGTCTTACGTGACTGTGGGGATGCACAAGTCCAAATTCTGTAGGGCAGGCAATAAGCTGGGAACTCCAGTGAAGGTCTTCAATGAATTCTCGAGGAGAAGCTGGCTGGCTAAATTAGAGATGGAAATTCTCTCTTCTAACTCCTGAAATGATCACTTCTCATTGTTGAAGGTAATCTCCTCTGTTAATTGCAGATGTAGTCAGCCATAGTTGCAATCAACTTACTGATGATTTAAGACCATGAATTGTCCTCACAGTAACCATCAGGCCAGTTCTTGCTTGACCAAACAACAGGGCACATTTAACCTGGCCAAGGTGACACATAAGCCACATAATCCAAGGTCATGAAGAGTTACTCCAAAGATTTACTTCAAGAGTTTTATAGTTATAGTTCTTACGTTTAGTCGAGGACACATCGAGTTAATTTTTGTATATGGTGTGAGTTAGGGGTCCAACTTCATTCTTTTGCATGTGGATATCCAGTTGTCCCAGCACCATTTGTTGAAAGGATTATTCTTTACCCATTCAGTGGTCTTGGTACTCTTGTCAAAAGTCAATTAGCGAAGGAGGTGAGGATGGACAACTACCACACCAAGGAACTGAGAGAGTCTACAACTGCAAGCAAGAGAGTTCCATCCATCAGCCATATGGGATCAAAGTCCCCTCTCAATTAGAGGTGGAGTGGGGATCACCATCCCAGAATCCTCAGGATTGGGGAATAAAATATGGACTAGAGTAGACTTACTGGTATTCAACTATAGACTTACTGTGATTCTAGCAATGGAAGAAATTATATCATTGATGTGGAGACAGTGGCCACTGGAGGTGCTGAAGTCAGGGAGAGGGAAAAAGAGGTATAATATGGGGGCATTTTCAGGACTTGGAATTGACCTGAATGACATTGCAATGACAGACACAAGCCATTATATATCCTGCCATAACCTACAGAATGGAGTGGGAGAGAGTGTAAACTACAATGTAAACTATAATCCATGCCTAGTGGCAATGCTCTAAAATGGTTATCAATTGCAATGAATGTACCACACTAATGAAAGAAGTTGTTAATGTGGGGAAAAGTGGGAGGTGTGGGGAGTGGAGCATATGGGAATCCCTTATATTTTTTATGTAACATTTTATGTAATCTAAGTATCTTTTAAAAATAAAAAAAAATCAAACCCGGGTCCCTCCATATGGGAGATGGACGCCCAACCAGTTGAGCCACATCCGACCCCCATAAAAATATATTTTAAAAAATAAAATTGTGAAGAAAAAAATGTCAGTTAGCCATAAATGTATAGGTTTATTTCTAAAATTTCAATTCTATTTTATTGATATATATGTCTATTCTTATGCCCAGGACCACTCTGTCTTGAATACTGAAATTTGCATAAATTTTGAAATCAGGAAGAGGGAGTCCTCCAACATTGTTTTTTGAAGATTGTTTTGGCTATTTTGGATTCACTGCATTTCCATATGAATTTTAGGATGAGCTTGTCAATTTCTACAAAATACTGTTGGGAGTTTGATAGGGATTGCTTTGGCTCTGCAGATCAATTTGAGGAGTATTGCCATCCTAACAATATTAAGTCTTCTGATTCATTAACATGGGTTGTCCTTCCATCTATTTAGGTCTTCTTTAATTTCTTTCAACAGTATTTTATAGTTTTTCAGTGTACAACAAGTCTTACACTTCTTCTGTTAAATTTATTTCTAAGTACTTTATTCATTTAGATGCTATTGTAAATGGGATTCTCTTAATTTCATTTAAAAATTGTTCATTACTAGTAAATACAAATACAATTGATTTTTGCATATTTGATATTGTGTCCTACAAACTTGCTAAACTCATTTATTAGTTCTAATAAGTAGGTGTAAGTGTGTGTGTGTGTGTGTGTGAGATAGAGAGAGAATCTGACACATTTTTATATCCTCTGAAGCACTTAACATAGTGCCTAGGCATAGCTAGTACTCCGTCCATTGTGTTCCTTGAATTAATCTCTTTAAATGCTATAGTGCCACCAATGCCTTACATCCAGTGAGAAATTTTCCAGTCCCCAGCACCACTGAATCACTCTTTTTCTCCGTCACTCTTATTTGCAGGCTTGGGAACCATGGGCCGAGGCATTGTCATTTCTCTTGCAAGGGCCAAGATACCTGTGATTGCTGTTGAGTCAGACAAGAAGCAGCTAGAAATTGCCAACAGGATAATAACCTTCTTCTTGGAAAAGGAAGCATCCAAAATGCAGCAGAATGCCCTCCCTTGGTCGGTACCAAAACCCAGGTTAACTACATCTATGAAGGAGCTGAGTAGTGTAGATTTAGTCATTGAAGCAGTATTTGAGGAAATGAACCTGAAGAAGCAGGTCTTTGCTGAACTGTCCACCATATGCAAGCCAGAAGCTTTTTTGTGCAGCAACACTTCAGCTCTGGACATCGATGAGATTGCTTCTTCCACTGATCGTCCTCACTTGGTCATTGGTACCCACTTCTTCTCACCAGCTCATGTCATGAAGTTGTTAGAGATTATCCCCAGCCAGTACTCTTCCCCCACTACTATTGCCACTGTTATGAACCTATCAAAAAAGATTAACAAAATTGGAGTGGTTGTAGGCAACTGTTTTGGATTTGTTGGGAATCGAATGTTGAGTCCTTATTACAGTCAGACTTACTTCTTATTAGAAGAAGGCAGTAAGCCAGAGGAGATAGATCAAGTGCTGGAAGAGTTTGGTTTTAAAATGGGACCTTTTAGAGTGTCTGATCTTGCTGGGTTGGATGTGGGTTGGAAATCTCGGAAGGGACAAGGTCTTACTGGACCTATATTGCCTCCAGAAACTCCTGCCCGAAAACGAGGCAGCAGGAGATATTGCCCAATTCCAGATATGCTCTGTGAACTAGGACGATTTGGCCAGAAGACAGGAAAGGGTTGGTACCAGTATGACAAACCATTGGGTAGGATTCACAAACCTGATCCCTGGCTTTCCAACTTTTTATCACAGTACAGAGAAACCCATCACATTGACCCACGTATCATTAGCCAGGATGAGATCCTTGAGCGCTGCTTATATGCACTCATCAATGAAGCTTTCCGAATCTTGGGAGAAGGAATGGCTGCTGGCCCAGAGCACATTGATGTTATCTATTTACATGGGTATGGATGGCCAAGGCACAGGGGTGGGCCCATGTTCTATGCTTCAACAGTAGGCCTCCCCACAGTGCTAGAGAAGTTGCAGAAATATTACAGGCAGAATCCTGATATCCCCCAACTTGAGCCCAGTGACTATCTGAAAAAACTGGCCTCCCAGGGAAATCCTCCTCTGAAAGAATGGCAAAGCTTGGTGGGGCCCTCCAGCAGTAAATTGTGATTCAGTCTTCCATGTTATGCCTCACTGATTACTGAATATCAGTAAAATTCCATCCAAAGATCCAGAATAAGATAAGATTCAGTGAAATTCCATCCAAAAATCCAGAATAAGATTGCTCTGAAATCCAAAGCAGAAGAACATCCTGTTTGGGTCTTCTGTCTGATGATTCTACTGGGGCAAATCTTGAAGAATGTGCTTCCTTTGCTTCTAAATCTGTCCCTGACAGATAAATCATTTTAATTCCAATTAATAAACTTGTTTTAATACCATGATAGCTAAGGAGAGATCCCCAGGAATTAGTGGAGATTCCCAAGTACTTTGATCAATGAAGAATTGTCATAAGTTAATGATAAATGGATCTAAGACATAAATTCATATTGCTCCTTTCAACCTCACACACAACTCACTGATAGAAAATATTTAACAAACATACGTTGAGCACCTCCTGAGCTTCTTGTACCATCTGACAGTAGTAGGGAGACCTAGAGTCCAGAGGGGCATTAAACCAGCATGGAAGCTGTGGTGAAGTTCAGTTCATACTCTCAGAGGTAGGGTAGAGAAGTTTGGCAGGTCCACCAGTGAGAGTCTCTGTGACTGGGCATGGAAAGCTGCCCAGAGAGAGGGGCAGAACAGTTTTGAAGTTGTGGGCAAAATGCAGTTGAGAAATGGTAGGGGAATCAAGGACTGCAGACCAGAATGGGGAACTTGGGATAGCTTGGCAAGTCATGCTCCACACACCACTTCTGTCCACAGCCCTGCCACATGTGCACAGTTGTGAGACCAGTTGATGCGCACAACCTTGGCTCAGTTCTCTTCATGGAGAAGTAATAAGTATTAAGTTGTTGACAGTGTAAGAAGGGATCTCAGACATCTAATCCTCTAGGCTTTCTTGACACTGTGATGGAGTAATGATACCGGTTTCCCTGTCACAACAATCCTTTGTAATGTTAGAAATGGAAATGGTTGAATCTTGAAAAAGCTGAAATGATTGCAGAACCAATTTTGCATAATTTTGTTATAACTGTGAGAGTTCTCTTTTTACTTTTTGTCTTGTGTGCTAAAAAATTAAGGGGCTGTCAATACAAAAACTTGTGCACAAATGTTCATAGCAACATTATTCATAATAGCCAAAAAGTGGAAACAGCTCAGATATCAATCATGTGATAAGGGGGTAAGCAAAATGTGGTATACCTATATGCTGTAATATTATTCAACAATAAAAGAGAATGAAGTTCTGATACATGCTATGCAACAGGGATGAACATTGAAAACATTATGCTAAGTGAAAGAAGCCAGGCACAAAAGTCCACATATCGTATCATTCCATTTATCTGAAATATCCGCAATAGGCAAATCTATAAGGACAGAGAGTAGATTGGTCGTTGCCTAGGTCTGGAAGGGTGGGGCAGTGGGGAATGGAGAGTGACTGATAATGGGTGTGGGCTTTCTTTTTGGAGTGATGAGAATGTTCCAAAATTACTGTGGTGATGGTTGCACAACTGTGACTACACTAAGATGCATTTAATTATATACTTTCAATGGTGAATTGTATGGTATGTGAATTATATTTCAGTAAAACTGTTAAATGGATGAATCAATGAATGAATAAATAAATAAAGGCTGAAATTGTTGTCATTCAGTGTGATATAAATTAACTTTCACAATATTGTCACCAGCGAACCCAAGCAAAATTATCAAAAGTTCTGATATGGAAATCTTGAATGAATGGATAAATTTGCCATTGTAGGAAAAAAAAACCTAGAGTGTGCCTTGAATTGCAATTCAATTTGGAATGATTTTTGAAATGCTTATTGATGGATTTTATATGTTGGTTTTTTTTAATATATATAATTTTTATTGAAGTACGTCATTCATACATGAACATACGTAAACTATAAGTGTATAATAAAAGTTGTGAACTTACAAAATAAACATGTATAACATCAACAGGGGTCCCATACATCACCCTTCCACCAACACCTTGCATTGTGATACATTTGTTACAAACTATGCAAGAGCATTGTCAAAACACTACTACTAACTATAGTCCATATCTTACATTGGTGTATGTAAGTTGGTTTTTAAATTAAAGACATCAGTGGTAAATATTCTTGAAAATAGGAACTTTATCTTCACAGTGACTTATTTTCAAATTAATGTAAAAAAAAAAAAAGATACATTAACTTTTTCAAAACTTGAATGGATTCAACACATTTTCACTCTAGACTCTTGATTAGGGTTTTGAAACTAGAAGGTCCATGAATAGATTTTATGAGTCAGTAACCTCTGAAATTGTGTGCTAAAGTTTATGCATGTGTATCTGAACACATTTCTTAAAAGAGGTACCTTATCCTACATCATAGTCTCAAAATTGTTTATGACCCAATAAAGGGTAAGGACTAAAACTCTACATAGAAAAAGGAAAAAAGAAGTACGTTCATTTGTTCTTATTTTGTATCAAAGGAGGCAAAACTAATTCTAATTTGTTGGGTCTTACCTACTATACAAGTTAATATTGATGAAACCTTTCCCAAGATATCCTATTCCATCCTTGAAAATGCACATGCTTAAAAGTTGATTTTGTTGTTACTGTTAATTTTAAAACTATCTAAAAAAACTTGTGAATGACATTTTTTTAAAAGTATTCTAATGTTAATTGACTTGGAACCCTTGAAGCTTTGCCATAAAACTCCAGCTTTAAAGATGAGATTAATGATATTCCTTGAATCAGTAAAGCCCCTGTGCAGCTGCAGTTGCTATTTATTAATTTGCAGCAGGAACAAGTGTGCATGAGAAAGATAAAGTGAGGGATTGTAAACTCCCATGATTAATAAATAATGTTATAGAATTGTTTATGCAAATCATACTCCACAGCATTGTAGGAACCTAGAATTTTTAGGGTCTTATATTTGTCTTTAAAATACACGGGCTCATTCAGTTATCTGAATCCTCTTGGTAGTCACTGATGAGGTTAATCTAAATCAAATTCTTTGGACTATTTTTAAAAACAGCTTTCTGCAAGAACAGAATGGTCCTTGACTATTCTTGGGACTGTCAGTGCCATCTGTTTCTTTTGCCAGTTTATACATTTTTTGAGCTTAACAGACAGGTAATGCAGATTCTTGACAGGAGAGCTGCGTTACACAACTCCAGGAGATACCTTTCAATACTGTGCTCCAAAGGGGTACCATTCACATAGGAATAATTCACAGAGTAACAACTCCAAGAGCCACGCAACACCCAGTGTTGTTTTCAGGGCACTCCATCTAGAGATTTCAAGCCAAAAGTTCTTTCTTCTATTTCCTGCTATATGTATCTTTCTAAATAAAATTAGATTTTCTAAACAAAAAAAGTGGGAGGGGGTTCCATTTAGATTGTTGTCTCTAGTGGGACCAAATTTTTAGAAAAAAATATTACATCTAATCTGTTCTTCTTAATGTTTTTTGCTTGTTTTGTTTGTTTTTTGTAGCACTCTGAGAAAGGACCATGAGAGAGATGAACAGGTCTTTTAATGTCCAAAGAATTTCAAGGCATTTCAATTGCAATATTTATTTGTTCTCTTTCAGCAAACTTAAAATAGCCTGGTAGGATGAGTGCCTGAAAGCCTCTGATAAGATGACAGGAGCAAAGCTGGTGCTATGTCTCTTGTGCACATCTTTTGTACTTAGGGTTATTCCATCTCTTCTAAGAGAACACAGAAGCGTTTGTTAATTCTAGCCATAATGTGAGGGCCTTAGGCTGGGAGAGGGCAAAACCTCCTACTAAATCATGAGTGCACTTGGATTCCCTAAGCTAGCTGCTGCCTACAGAGTTGTCAGTTTATGAATTTGGGCAGAGTCGGTTGGCTGTCCCCAAATGTCTATTTTTTTCTTCTGTAGTAACAAATTCCCCTATATTTAGCTGAGCATGTAGTTGTCCAGAATACACAGTATATTTGTTAGCTTCCCTTGCATCAAGTTGTGGACATGTGACTAAGTTCTAGACAATGGACTATAAATGTAAGTGTCACATGGCAGCTTCTGGGAACCTTCCTTAAAAGTCAGATGATGTTCTTCCTTTGCCTGTTTCTTTTTTGTTCCTTCCTCCAACTTGCTGCCTGGAACACAGATGTGATGACTGGAGCTCCACCCCTTACTGCACCAAGGGCCATGCATGCCCTAGGATGCGGGTGGAGGGCTATAAAGTGTTTCAGACCCTGAGGACTTCATGGAGCAGAATGACAACTTTACCTTCCAACAGTCATTTATGCGGGAAAGAAGTCAGCCCCTATTGTGTAAGTCACTGTAATTGTAGGATTTTAATTACCTACAGTTACACCTATCCTAACTGATACAAGTGAGTTGTTTTTTTTGTTTGTTTGTTTTTTTTCTCGGTGTCACAGGTAATTCTGATGCGTAAGGAGATTTGGGAATTACTGCTGTAGTCCCATTAAACAGAATTTCTTGTTTAAAAAAAAAAATGGGGGCCAGTCTGATATAAAAAGGTCCAGTTTAGTCTTGTTTTCCAACTTGATGTTGAATTGCTCATAAATTTTACATTATGTTTCACATATAATTGTAGGCAGTTCATGGAGATGCCCACTAAGAATCTGAAATTAGGCCTTTAAATCAGCATTTACTATAGGGATTCTTAAACTTTTTTGTTCCATGGACTCCTTTGCCAGCCAGGTGAAAACTGAGGACCCCTTACTAAGTCCACACAATACCGTGTATTATTTAATAAATATACCACACCCACACCAACTTGTTCCCACAAGAATAATGTTTTTTTTTTTTTTTTTTTTTATTTAAATCCAAGCTCACCGACCCCTTGTTAAGAAGTCCTAATTTAGTAGGAAATAATCTCACAGGCCTATTTGAACTTCAAATTGACTTGTACTTAATTAGAGATAAAAACACAAAGAAAGTCAGAAGGAAAAAGTGAGTCAACAATGGCATAAAGAAAAAAGAGAGTAATTTGAGAAGCAATATTTCTCAACACCAACCAAAAGGGAGGTAGTGAATCTGGGGTACATGAACATTCTTCTCACTACAGCAAAGATTTCCAAAATGAGGTGCCCCTACCCAAGGAATTGTGAAAGGAAATCCAGAGAAGTACAGGCCAAAAATATTAGAACTATTTATCTTTGTATAAATAAGAAATTAATCTATTTTAATATTTGATGTGCAGATGGACACCGTTGTCCTTACCAGGTGTAACCGTTGGGGAATTTGATGTAATTATGAATTCCAAAAATATAATTGAATCATACTTGTAAACTGATCTGTTAATCTGGGCATGATTAGGTTAGGATTAGGGCGTTGAGCCCCACCCCTTGGTGGGTGGGGAATTGAATATAAAAGGCAAGGCAAAGGACAGTTGAAGCAGTCTTTTGAGAAGCAGTTTTGATGTTGGAAAAAAGGCCCCAGGAGAAGAGAAGCAAGCCATTCGCCTGATCATCTACAGCTGACCTTGTGGAGGAAACAGGAGCTAAGCCCGGAGAGAAACGCAGCCCCGGGAAGAGAGGAACCCCAGAAGCCTGAACCCTGGCAAACGCTGGCAGCTGTCTTGCTCTAACATGTGGAAATGGACTGTGGTGAGAGAAGAAAGTTAACGCTTTATGGCTGGTATCTGTGGACTTCTACCCCAAATAAATACCCTTTATGAAGACCAACCCATTTTTGGTATTTAACATTAGCACCCCTTTGGCTGACTAATACACCAGGTTCCAACTCAGATAACCAAATGTCAAAAATGAGGTATCTAGAGGGAGCAGTTGTAGCTCAGGTGGCTGAGCGTCTGCTTCCCCTGTGCAAGGGCCCGGGTTCCATCCTCAGTGCATCCTGGAAACAAACAGTCAAATGAAAGGGCCAACTCTCACTGGGGAGCGGATGTGGTTCAAAAAAAAGGTATCTTGAGCGAAGAGGGTGATTTCCAAAATTCCAAGGGATTGATGGTGGCATTCTCCCTCTTTCATTTGCTTTCTGCTTATTGAGAAACATTGCAGATTATATATGCTAGGGTAGGTGGATATTCAGACGAAATTATGTAGCTTAACTAAATTAACCCTCACGGAAGAGTCTACGAAAGAAAGTGCCCATAAAATACTCCTTGAAGTACTAAAGGTAATACAAATAACGCAAGCAAACAAGAAAACAGCAGAGCTGACGCTTGAACTTCAGGTAATACATATATAACATAAACTTTGCCGTTTTAACCATTTTCAAGTGTATAATTTTACGGCAACGGGGAAGTACAAGCCTTCAGCAGAGAGGAGCAAGCCAATTCTAAAGGCTCAAAGGGTTCCGGGGAATCTGAGGATTTGAGATTTTCAAATTCATTGATGTTCCCGCACCAAGTCACAGGGTCCCACTTCCCAATCAGGCCCTAATGGTGGCAGAGCAGACTTACTAAGATTGAAAATTCAACCTTCTTTGGAACTCTACTGTCCAGGCCCTGGACCTGATCCTCTGCTTTTACTGCCCTGTGACTACATAGGAGATGAGAGTCTTTTTATATGCTGCCAGGGAAACCTTTTGACTTTCACAGTTCATCTTACATTGGTAATTAATCACCTTCACACCTTTTATTGTGTTTTTCTAGTGCAGCAATAGCCCCCAGCAACAGTCATCTGGCTCCATGTAATTATAACTCCCTATAAACCTCTCAAATGCCTGAAATATTGCCCCCATTTCCTTCTACTGGTATCCCACCCCAACTTCTCCGTTGGTGAATGTTTTAACTTTTGCATAGTTACAGCATGTCTGAGCTATCAATACTCAACCTACCACCAGTAAGGAGGTCCTTGTTGACAGCTGGCTGGTTGATGATCCACCTCAAAATGCCATTTTAGGGGGGTGGATGTGGCTCAAATGGTTGGCGTCTGTCTCCTATATGGAGGGGACCCGGGTTCGATCCCCGGGACCTCCCAGTAAGAAAAAAAAATACCATTTTACAGTTTGCTTCCTAGGACCACTTCTGTTAGCACCTGCTATAGGCCAGGTTCCCCAAGAAACAGACTCTGAGGGAGAGATTTCCATGCAGCAGGTCCAGGTGAGTGCTCTTAGGCAAGGCACCTGTAAAGGTGTGAAGGCAGCGGGATTGAGCTGCAGTGGGGATGCAACTGGGGCTTCAGCCAACCCGTGGCGAGCTCTGGGGCTCCAACAGCCCTTCAGAGATATTCTGCATTGAGACAAGGGGAGTGGGCCTTTGTACCCTCATCTTGACTTGCCTTTGGGTATGGGCTGCCTCCAGGGAGGGAGGTGTGGCCTTGGAAGGCAAGTACCTTCAGCCAAAGCTAGTTTCCCTGGAGAAACTCAGGCCCTTCACTTCCCTCAGAGCTAGCACTGCCAGCAGCTGGAGGAATAAGTGCCTTGGTACTGAAGAGGTATCTGGGCACTGCACCACAGTATCCGATACCCAGTTTCTGCCTTGCAGACATCAAAAGTAGTACTTTCATCACACCTTTATCCCTGTTTCCATCAGTACCACATGGAACCCGTAACTCCCAGTCACATCTCATCACCTGAACTCTCATCCTTGAATGGCTCTGAACATCTCTATATCCGATGCCCTTTCTTCCCCAACTCACAAAATCCTGCCCCCTTCTAGAGTTCACCATTTGCATCAGCAAAAATCTTCTCTAGTCTCATCTTAGCCTAAATTCTTGGGGTTTCCTAGGGAGTCTTCAATGAATGGCTACCCCAACCAGCTTCTGAAAAAGTTGAGAAATTTAAAACAAAATGACTACAGGGACCAGAATATCACCTTTATAGTGACAGAGGCTAAGCTGGAGGGTGTGGTCATGGTTAGATTAACCTGGCAGACTTGATCACATTGCACCTCATAATTAGACAGACCTCCCCACATGGTCTCACATAGATGCTCACATTTTCTAAAGCTCTCAGTTAAGTAGTTTTAAATCATTCTCTATTGCATGGAAGTTGTCTTAAACCCTTTTTGGAAACAAGTGAGGAATAATTAGAAAAAAAAAGAGAGAGAGAGATAGTACCCTCAAAAACAGATAAGCATTATTAGAATGTAACATGTCAGTACTGAATGAATAATATAGAACATTAGTACTGAAATTCAGAGGAGGAGATTGTTAAAAAATTAATGCCGCTAACCTCCAGGAGGCCGTCCTACTACATTTCCCTAGTGCATTTATTCCCCCACTCCTCTAGATGACTATTTCATACCTTCTTTCAAATCTCATCTCCTCATTCTCAGCTTCCTTCACTGAGAAAGAAAGAGAGAGAGAGAGAGAGAGAGAGAGAGAGAGAGAGAGAGAGAAAGAAAGAAAGAAAGAAAGAAAGAAAGAAAGAAAGAAAGAAGAAAGAGCGAGCAATCCGAAGAGAACTTCCACAGGAGTCCACCAACACATTTACCCACTTCCCTGCTTCTCTCCTCTTTCTAGGAATGGACTATTTGTGTGCATATCAAAATTCAGCTCCTCTACTTGTGCACTAGATCCCAGCCCCTCTCACCTATTCAAATAAGTTGTTCCAGCATTTTCTCCTCTTTCTTCTCCTTCATCAATTTCCCCCCTCTCTATGGCTTCTTTCCAATCAACATATGAACAAAATATAATTTCTCCTACTTTAAAAAAAATTCCCTTAAAAATTTTTTTTTCTTCTGCGAAATCTGATGTGATCTAGTTAAATCACTTCACATTGTTCTTAAAATTAGGAAGGCTGTAGATAACATATGTATTCTTATATAAATGTGTATATAATAAAATAAAGTCTATTTGAAAAAACATTTTTTTCCTCCTGTCTTAAAAAATCTAGATCCCATTTCCCCTTCCATCTTCTGGCACTTTTTTCTTCTTTCTGTCATAGCAAAGCTTCTACACTAATTATTCCCATTGTTTCTCAACCCTTTCCTCTCATTCTCCTTTGAACCTATACCAATCAGGCTTTTGTCCCCACCACTCTGCCAATACTGCTTTTGTCAGGGCCATCGATGATTTTTTTATTGTTGAATCCAATCGTCAATTCTTGATTCTCATCTTACCTGGCTTATTGATCATTCCCTCTTTGAAACACTTGTTTCACCTGATTCCAGGACACTACCACTCTCTTGATTTTTCTCCATCTCACCAGCTTCTTACTCTCCATTGCTGGTACTTTATCTCCCCTATCTCTAAATGTTGCAGGCACTCAGGGCCCAGTCCTCGTTCCTCTTCTTTTCTCTCACTACATCCTCATTTAGTTTCATGGCTACAGATTGAAAACTCCTAAATTCACACCTTCAGCCTAGACCTCTACCCTAAACTTTAGACGTATTTGTCTGTCTACTTGACATTTACATTTAGGTGTTTAATGAATATCTAAACCTTAACATGTTCAAAATTGAGCTTTTGGTCTCTGTCTTCCCCTCTCCATGCCCCCAAACAAACAAACATGCTTCACTTGTTGTTTTCCCCATTCTCAATAAATAGCAGCTCCATCTTGTCAGTTGCTTGGGACAAAAACTTTGGAGTTATCCTTGGCTCTTCTCTTTATCTCACACCCCACATCTAATCCATTAGCAAATCTTTGTGGTTTTACCTTCACATATATTCAGAATACAACCACTTGCCACTGCCTTTTCTGCTATCACCTGGGTGCAAGCTATCATTATCTCTCACGTGGGGCAATAGCATTCTAACTGGATTGCCTCCTTCAGCCCTTATTTGGGTTTTGAACTATATTTCCCACCAGATGGCGATGTTGAGTTCTCTTTAAAAATTCCAATTAGTGGGGGGCGGATGTGGCTCAAATGGTTGGGCGTCCGTCTGCCATATGGAGGGACCTGGGTTCGATCCCCGGGACCTCCCGGTAAAATAAAATAAATATATATAGAAGGCGCATGGGCTGCCAGACTCTGTGTGACGCTGAGCTGTTGGGCCCCGGGAGCCATGCAGCAGAATGATGACGTAACAGGGGAGAGACAAGACGAATGCTCTGAAAAAGCTCCAGAAGCCAGGAGCTGAGGTGGCGCAGGCAGCAGGACACCTCTCTCCTACATCGGAGGTCTCCAGGATCGAATCCTGGTGAAGACTGGAGGAGGAGGATGAGAAGAGATGGCAGGAAACAGACACGGAGAATTGCCCAGCAAATGGACACAAAACAGCAAGTGGGGAAGGGGGGTTTTAAAATGGATAAAGTAAATAAATAAATTCTTTAAAAAAAAAAAAAAAATTCCAATTAGTTAAAATAACTAATATGATTCATTTTTTCAATAGTGGTTCTCTAATAACTTTTGGTTGTTGTTTTTTTTATAAATGTTCTGTGGGTTCCTGCAGCTTGTGATGTGATGTGGGCCAGTTTCATAAATAATGGGCAACATGAGTAAGTAAAAATTGGAGATAGCATTTTGGCTAGACTAGATTTGAAATTATTAGATTTCCAGTGATCATCATGTACTTGTTTTCCAAAACCTTTCCCAGACTTAAAAATTCTGTAAGATGTATGTATTTTTCTTGTAGGTCTTGTTCAAGCTACAAGAGTGAACATTAAATATTGTTTCAGTTTAAAAACCCAATTGCTTATTCTTATTTGGTTCAACAAAAGCCAGTTTTGTTATTTCTTTAACATATGGGCAAGAATTTTAAAAATAATCATTGAACAGTTGGATTTATGTTTTTTTCTATGCAGATATTCTATTAGTCTGTAAATTCCAAGTATTTTTTCAGTATATATATATATACTGAAAAAATACATATATATATATATAGTGTATATATATATATATATACACTCTAATGCAAATATTCTTGTTCTCCTGACTTTGTGATAATCAGGTAGGCTAAACATTCACTATATTAGAAACCATGCATGTGTCCCCAGACCTAGTTTTTCTCCCTAGGTCTGGTTTTTGAAATGCTGGTGATAAACTAAGCCTGATTTATTATATGACCATCCTGTATGGGAAAAAACTGTAACTTTGATCAACCCTAAGAGATATAGCAGGGGGACAGATGTGGCTCGGGTGGTTGGGCGTCCGTCTCCCATATGGAGGGACCTGGGTTCAATCCCCGGGACCTCCCAGTAAAATTAAAAAAAAGAAAAATATAGAGGGTACGTGGGCCACCAGGCCCCATGCGTGGGTATGCTGCCAGGCCCCATGCATGGGTGAGCCGCCAGGCCCTGTGAGCCACATAGCAACATGATGACGTAACGGGAGAGTGACACAAGGGAGAGCAAAGACAAAATGCACCGAAAAACCAGGAACTAAGGTGGCACAGGCAGTAGTAGGATGCCTCTCTCCCACATCGGAGGTTCCAAAGATTGAAACCCAGTGAAGACAGGAGGAGAAGGATGAGAAGAAAGGGCAGGAAACAGACACAGAGTCACCCAGCGAATGGACACAAAAACAGCAAAACTGGGGGGGGGGGCTAAAAATGGATAAAAATAAATAAATGAATAAATAAATAAACAAGTCCTTTAAAAAATGTATAGGGGAGGAAGATATGGACTATATCTGGTAGTAATACTTTGACAATGCTTTTTCATTTTTCATGATTTGTTAACAAATGTTTCACAACAACGCGGGATGTTTATGGGGGAGTGATGTGTGGGAGCCCTGTATGATGCTATGCATGTTTGTTTTGTAAGTTCATGATGTTTACTGAACACTTATAGTTTATATATGTTCAAGTATGAATAATATACTTGAATTGTTTAAAAAAAATACACACTGTACATCAATATAATAGGATAAGCCATTCATAAAATATATTATTAGTTCATTGTGGCAATTAGTCCATGTTTTAGTTTGCTAAATGCTGCCTAAAGTGATATAACAGAAATGGGTTGGCTTTTACTATGGGGATTTATTAGCTTAAAAGCTTACAGTTCTGAGGCCATGAAAATATCCAAATCAAGGCATCAAGCCATGAAAACATCCAAATCAAGCATCCCCAAAGACTGGCTGCCAGTGAACCTGAACTCCTCTGTCAAATGAGAAGGCAAATGGTGACATCTCACTTCTCCAGGTCTCATTGCTTTCAGCTTCCTGGTTTATGTGGCTTCCTCTCTCAGCTTTGGTGGGTTTCTCTCTGTGTTTCTGTGGTTTTCTCTCTGTCTCTTTGTATTCATCCCATTTATAAAGGACTCCAGTAAAAGGATTAAGACCCACCCTGGGTCATGCCTTACTGAGTAATCTAATCAAAAGCTCCCACCTACAATAGCTTCACACCCATAGGAATTGATTAGCTCTAAGGACATGGTCAGCTTCAAACTGTCACAGTCCACATGACCATTTCCTAAGAGCTACTAATTTCAACAGGAAAATGCAGTGGCTATATGTTGTCAGATTCCAGATCTTGCTATGGATTTAAGCCCTTCATAGAAACTTGAGGGTCAAAGAGCTCTTTCGTTTTATCCTTTGCAGAAATGAAATCTTGCTGTGAAATCGCCATTACAGTTTTTTTCTGTATTAAATTCCAGCTTCTTTTTTTTTTTTTTTTTTTTAAAGATTTTATTTATTTATTCATTTATCCCCCCCCCTTGCTGCTTGTGCTCGCTGGGTCAGCTAACCACGCCGTGCGGGCAGGCTTGCCTTCACCATGAGGCCCCAGGAACCGAACCCGGGGCCTCCCATATGGTAAACGGGAGCCCTACTGATTGAGCCACAGCCGCTTCCCCAAATTCCAGCTTCTTTACCTTTTACATATTGAT
Organism: Tolypeutes matacus; assembly: GCA_026826555.1. Taxonomy (NCBI): domain Eukaryota; kingdom Metazoa; phylum Chordata; class Mammalia; order Cingulata; family Chlamyphoridae; genus Tolypeutes; species Tolypeutes matacus. The sequence continues at coordinate 44,039,929 of JAKSZT010053887.1, forward strand.
TCTATTTTCTATCTTTTAATCATTATTGTTATTCTTTCCTCATGCTAACAGAATTGAGAAAAGGGAAGGCATGGTTTACATAATCATTTTCCTAATCATTTACATTTATTTGCGTAAGTTTTAAATCTATCTGAGGCAATGAGAGGCAGACCTAGCAAGAGAGAAGACAAGACGTGGGACCTTAGGGTGGGGGTTCGGACTTGGCAAAGGCCCTCCAGGGACCTCTCTTCAGGAAGATGGGAATCTGGAATGACAGCATCCAGAGACTGAGGAAGCCAGAGAGCAGTCCTTGGGCTTGAGGGCGCTGGGGCTGCTGGAAGGATACAGATGATGTTGTCACTGGAAAGAGAAGTGCAGAAAGAGAGAACAAACCTCAGTTCACCTTTTTATCTTTCTGTTGGCGGGTGTTCCCATTTCCCAGTGTCTTAGCCCAGAGATGGAGGAAGCGGGAGCTTGGAGCTGTGGCTCAGAGGCCCTTCAGCTGGGCGGCTGGCAGGGCAGCGGCCCTGCACACAGATGCCTCTCTTCTTCCTTAGAAGGACCAGGGAGCTGCTATCAGTAGAGCCTTGTTTCTCGGTCTCTCCATCCCCCAGCGATCAGAGGGAAGGCTATGTGTAGCCGTCTGTCTCCTGTTCCTGGGTAGGGGTGGGCCAGGGGACAACACAGAGAAATAACACCAGCAGATTAGGACCCTCTTTTAACTCCTGTGGAGTTAGGCAACGGGGCAGTGATTGCTAGTCCAGGTCCCAAGGTCAGCTTAGGTAGGAAAGGGCTGCTTGGCAGGGTCTTGACCTGATGCCCCAGAGTCATTTGGTTCTGTGCCTCTAGAATAGTTAATAGAATAGTTAGAGCAGTGATTGCCAAACTTTTAAAAGCACACCCTTTTTTTGGTTAAGAAAAAGAAAAAAGAAAATATATGCATAATAATTATATGCAGGGGGTCAGATGTGGCTCAACTGGTTGGGCGTCCGTCTCCCATATGGAGGGACCCGGGTTCGATCCCCGGGACCTCCCGGTAAAAAAAAAAAAAATAAATAAATAATAATAATAATAATTATATGCATAATAATCAGTCTTTATGATAGAAAAATTTATATTACGCTTACTATTGTGAGCCTCTGCTCTAAATATTCTATGTATATTAACTCATTTCATTCTCACAACAACCCTATGTGGTAAGTATTGATATTATCTTCATTTTACAGATGAAGAAACTGAAGCAAAGAAAGGATACTTGCCCAAGGACACAGAGTGGCAAAGCTAAGATTTTAACCCAGACAGTCGGACCACAGAGCCTAACTACTGTGCCATGCTATATGGACTTATGTATGAATCACACACGTATGCTACTGCAATAACATGTGCCTTATGAAACATACATGCTGTATTATTCAGACAAAGGGGTGCTGATGCAAAATACCAGAAATCTGTTGGTCTTTATAAAGGGTATTTATTTGGGGTAGAAGCTTACAGTTACCAGGCCATAAAGCTTAAGTTTCTGCCTTCACCAAAGTCTGCTGCCACGTGTTAGAGCAAGACAGCTGCTGATGTTTGCCAGGGTTCAGACTTCTTGGGTTCCTCTCTTCCTGAGGCTGCCTTTCTCTCCAGGCTTAGCTCCTCTGTTTCCTCCACAAGGTCAGCTGTAGACTATGAGGCTCTCTAGGCTTTGCCTCTCTCCACAAGGCCAGTTGTAGACTATCAGGCAAATGGCTTCTCTCTATCCCTGTGGTTCTCTCCTTCCTCACGACCAAGCTCCTCCATCCGCTTGCCTCCCCGGGCTCCAAAATCAAAACTCCAACAAAAAACTACTACAACTCTGTCCTTTGCCATGCCTTTTATATTTGATTCCCCACCCACCAAGGGGTGGGGCTCAACACCCTATGATGTGGCCCAGTCAATGCCCTAATCATAACTGAATCATGCCCAGATGAACAGACCAGTTTACAAGCATAATCTAATATCTACTTTTGGAATTCATAACTATATCAAACTGCCAAACTGCTACACAAGCATAGACTTTTTTTAAAGTTAAGGTAAAAGCAACATAAATAGAAATTCTGATATTTTCTTTCCTCACCCTGATGGATTATTTTGTAAACCAGGTTTATAGAGACCACTGTTTGAGCACTTGGATCCCTGAGGGAGGAGGCTCAGGGAAGAGCCATGCCATTCCACTGTTTAATGTAGAACACTTACAACCCTTTCCAGCACTTCCACTGGGGGCCTCTTTTAACAGAAAATAATTTTTTTGCAAGCGCTCTTTAGTATCTGTTGATTGAGAAAGGACACAATGATGAAAGCAATTAAGTAACACATTAGTGATTTTAAATGACTTTATTTGATTCATTATGACATCATCACATAATGTAAAAAATGGTCCATACACACGCAAGCCACCTTAAGTGTTCAGTCTACAGAAACACCTAAGTAACAATAGTAAATGCGTGGATTTGCCTGCCCCTTGTAATAACCCTAAGCCTGTGGGGGTGGACAGCCTCTGCAGAGGTTGAATTCTGCTTGGGTTCAGGAATCAGCCAGAACTGGGTTTGAATTCTGATTCCCCATGTATGATCTGGGAAAAATAATGAAACTTTCTAAGCCTGACTTTCCTTGTTCATGAAATGAAGATAACACATCCTGGCTTGTTTGTTATAAGTATGTCTATATGTGAAAAGTCTCTGGGACGTATCAATACAACAAATGCTGGTTATTTTCACAGGCAGGTTTACTTTGAAGCTAGTGAAGCTTAAAATTAATTTAAAACGTACTTGCATGGGCCCTTTCCAAAACCTTGGGAGGGCCCTAGCAATTTTGTGACTTCCAATTTTGTATCCTTTTCCTTAAAGGAACCTCCTAAAATTATATTAAGTTCAGCTCACATTGGATCCTCCTATTACTAGTATGCTACACTTAGATTTTAAAAGGAGTGCTTGAGGGATGAGACGCTATAATGCAAACTAAAGTGCCCTACCCCACTGATTTAGGAGTAAAGACAAGCAGGTGATGACAGCAATCAAAGCCAGTTTCCAGGGAGAAGGTTTAAACAGCTACCCTCCAAGGACAAGTGAAAGTGATAACAGGATGTATTCAGCCCTGTTGGTGTGCGGGTGTGGAGGGGGAGTGGAAAGAGGGGTGTGTAGGGTTGGGGGAAAACAGTGAGTGAAGCCGAGATGCCTCCTGACTCCACAAGGCTCTGCCTAGCAACCATATCAGCAGGGGTGAGCGTCCCCATCTGCCCTAGCCAGTCGGATTTAAGATCATTTCTCAGTGAGGCTCTGAATAATGTCTTACATCTTTGGTTCTCACCCCTGATTGCACAGGGGAATCAATCTTGGGAGCATTGAAAAAATACTGATACTCAGGACTACTCCCCAGAGATTCTGATTTATTTGGTTTTGGGTGGGGCCTGGGATCTGGTATTAGGAGATTGTAATGTGCACTCAGGGCTGAGAACCACTGCCTAAATTCATATGAGCAGCTTCCATACAAGAGGCAGTGATGTCAAATCTAGCACCCAGCAGTGGGGTAGAGGCACATCTGTTTCTCAGGACTATTGTGTGCCCAGCCTGTGCCAGGAGTAAAGATGCCTAAAAGCTGTGACTGTCTCTGGCCCTCAAGGAATATACAACCGAGTAGGGGAGAAACACACAGGCTGCTATGACGCCTAGAATGGGGTTTTCGTTCAGCTGGGGATGGGTATAGCAAGGCTTTCTGAAGGAGTTGCCTGAGTTATAAAGGATAAAGCAATTGTCCTGATGAGGAAGGAAAAGGGGGAGAGTGCTCCAAAGTGAGCTGTACAAAACCTCAGAGGAGTGGACTACATTGCAAGGGTGTATTGGTTGGGGTGTGGGAATGACATGAAATTTGGCATTATTGGAGGGGAGGAGAGGCAATGGAGATTAATGAGGCGAGTGGAGAAGTAAAAGGCATCTTTGGATCGTTGGGCAGCTGAGGGTGACCGGCAGGTGCAGCTGGAATGGCCGGAGCTGCACCTCATGAGCAGCCCCTGTGAGCAGGAGACGGCTCAGCTGGCTGCGTTACCAGGGAGAAACACAGATCCCTCCTGACCCACATGATGCTCTTGCGGACCCCAGGCTGGAACAGGAGGGACCACACAGCTCTGGACAAATCCAGTTCAAGGGGAGGGTAGTACAGAGGGGAAACCACCTTTGGGATGATTGAGTTTCTTTTGGCTCATGTGGAAGGGAGACCCTGTGAACTTGCCTTCCTGAGCATGCCTCAGGGGTGCTTTTTGATAAACAAGGAGTGAAATTTCCAGGTCATTTTGCAATTCAGTTAATCACTCCACTGGCCTGCTACTCACCTTATTCAAAGCTACCTCACTTGGGAGTGCAACATTATGTGTTTACTCTGGATAATGCATTCTGTCTGAAAGGTTTTTTTTTTTTTTTCTTTTTTTTTTTTTTTTGAATATCCATCTTGTCTCTGATAATGTCTGTCATGCTTCTATTATCAGAAATTTGTTTCCTATCCACCACTGGGATAGACATGTTTTTCTATTTGTATTTCTAGATCATTTAACCAATTTGCCAGTTCTAGTTTATATTTAACATTCTGACTCATGCTAATAACTGTTTACTATGTGTCTGGCACTATGTTAAATGCTTTACAAACATTATTTAAGCTGCTCCTCAAAACTACTCTAAAGATAGTTTTTATTAGTGCCATTTTACCAATAAGGAAAAGGAGACTTAGAGAATTTAAGAAACTTGCCAAAGACTATCCTAATTGCAAAATCTGTTCTTGGGGAGCAGGCATAGCTCAGTGGTTGAGCACCTGCTTTGTATGATAAGGTCCCAGGTCCAACCCCCAGTACCTCCTAAAACAAACAAGCAAACAAAATCTTGTTCTCAATTACTATGTATATAAGTGAATGCTTCTTTTTATCAATATCTAATTGTCTCAGTGGTATTTATTAGTAATTCCTTTTCTCACCGTATAGTCTGTCCGATTCATCAAATATTAAGTTCCTGGATTTTGAATTAATCTGTTAAAACTGTGTGATTTTTTTCCTTATTCAATTTTGTTGTTTTTAACTTAATGCTCCATTGGTTTTCTAATTATCACTTTGTAATATGTATTAAAATTTAGTAGAGCAAAAACTATTTGGCTGCAATCATGTCTTTTAAAACAAATATTCTTTAGCATTCTTCTTGTTATTGCACCAGATGAATTACACTCTTCCTTTGTTAGATACTTCAAATTAACCTTCTGAGGCTTTAATTAAGAAATTTACATATTACCTGGGAAATACTATTATATTTACTTTTCTAATCAGGAGCAGGTATAGCAATCGATTTCTTAACAACTCTTTTTAGTTTTTCACTTGCGCTTTAATTTCTTCTAATAAACTTTGCCACAAATAAAGTCAATCCCATGTGTTTAATCTATTTTTTGTTGTAACAGCAAAAATGAATCTATTTTTATTGTGTTTCCTTCTTATATGTCAGTATGTACACTGACATATATATATATAAATACATATACATACATAATTGTTTTGAGGTTTCAGAGTCAGTATGACAGCTGAACTCACTATTGCCAGTCATTTTTAGTTGATTTCCAGGTCTGCAGTCATGTCATCTGTAAAACAGATACTTTTGTTTCTTCCTTTCCAATGTTTATACATGTTTTCTTTTTTTCTTGAATAGTTACTGACCACATTTCTGATATAGTAAGTACTGACTTGAGGAAACTAATATGAGTAAATATATATATATATATTCTTTGTTTTCAATATATACTAGCTCATGTTTAAACTGGAAATCCAACATAACTAATGTTACCTTCATTTCTTCTTTGGAAGGCCAAAGATAAAAATAGTATAGAGGCAGCTCAAATCAGAAGAAACAACAACCAGAAAAATGTATATCATTAGGATATCTGGAACCAATTGTTCCTAGCCCATTTTTCTGAGCACTGCTAAGATGTATCATACAATTGAGTTTCTTAAATTTGTCTTTCCTTGGGCCCTAGATACCTTACTACTGCCACAATCTGTAGATATGAGGGTCTCTGGCCCAAGATGCTGATATTTTTCTTGTTACGAGTCCCCCTTCCTCCACATTCTTTTTCCACGAGTAAATGATATAGTCTCATAAAAGATAGATGGGTTTAAACAATGCAGACCAGGCCACCTGCCTTTCTGAAGAATTACTGAACTAAATCTCATATAACAAAAAGCAATTTCTATCATCAACACGTATTTTAACAGTTTTGATCTGGAAGAGATGAGAATTACAGAAAACACCTTTATTAAAATCTCTTTGGATAGTTATATCATTTTTTCTACTTTCCCTGAATATGGATGTGCTATGTTATTTTTCTTCTGCATACCAATTTGTGTTTCTAGAATTAAGCATAGTGAATAGTATCTATAAAGTATTTTTCTCTCTTTTTGCTGAGAAAAAATCTTAACATTTATGTTCATAAAGGAGATTGGCTTATAATTTGATTTCAGGTTCCCATTCAGATTTTGGAATCAATCATTTTCACTTCACAAAATGAATTGGTAACATACAAAACACACACAAACACTCACATGTATCTAAACTTTATGTAACATAGGGATTTTTTTGTTCTTTCAAAGTTTAGAAAATTTCAGTAATCTGTCATGGCCAGACATCTTTTGGGGGTAACTGCTTCTATATCTTTTCCAAGTACTTGATCTGTTAAAGTGCTTTATATATTTAGAAGCAAACACCCATTTTGTTATCAAAATTTACTTGTCCCTACATATGTGGGAACAATATTCTCTCAAATGCTATATCTACTTTGGTGTGGCAGTTTGAATTATTTATGAATTCCAAAAAGAGATATAGATTATGTTTGTAAACTGGTCTCTTCCTTTGGGTGATATATTTTGATTGTATTAAATTCAAAGGTTTTACTTTTACTTGATTATATTAAGATTAGGGCTTTGATTCAACCACATCATTAGGCTATGGTCAAGGTTGAGTCCTCACCCCCCTTGGTGGGCTATATAAATGGACACTCTATCAAGGAGAATGCAGAAGAAGAAATACACAGAGAAATAGAGAGAGCTCCACAGACAAGGAAGAGGAATGAATTTTGATCTGTGGCCCAGGGAAAAGAGATGAGCCATTCTCGAGATAGTCTACAGCTGACCTTGTGAAGAGACCAGGGCAGCTAAGCCCAGAAAGAAACGAGCCCCCCCAGCCTATAGCTGAGATCAGAAGAAGCTGGGCCTACTGAGCTTTATGAGGAATAAGAAGGCTGAACCCTTGCAGAGGTTGCCTGCCATCTTGTTTTAACTCGTGGGCAACAGACGTTTGGTGAGGAAGTACCTCTTATGATACCTTGAATTGGACCCTTTAGGGCCTTGTAACTGTAAGCTTTTACCCCAAATAAATACCCTTTATGAAAGCCAAGAGGCTATAACCTACAGAATTGTGTGGGAGAGAGCATAAACTACAATGTAAACTATAATCCATGCTTAGTGGCAATGCTACAAAATGTGTTCGTCAGTTGCAATGAATGTACCACCTTAATGAAGGATGTTGTTAATGTGGGTAAATGTGGATGGTGTGGAGAGCAGGGCATATGGGAATTCCCTATATTTCTTATAAAACATTTATGTAATCTAAATATCTTTTTTAAAAATTAAAAAATAAAAAAAGCCAACAGATCTCTGGCACTTTGCATCAGCACCCCTTTTGACTGACTAATACAATTAGTTATGAAAAGTATGCTCTTATTTCTAATCTTACTACCTCTTGTTTTGATTGAGACAAGCACTTGTAAGAAAATCACTTTTTACTTTTACAATATTCCAGCCTGGTTCTGTTCCCCATTTTATTTGTGTATATTCTTGCTTCTTTTTTTTTTTTCTATTCTTGACTTGCTACTTTTTCCCTTCACTAAATATTTTAGGTAGAGTTCTAGTTCATTATATTTATTTTTAATTATTAATAAAGGTATTCAGAATGATCTTTTTCTCCAATAACTGGTTTTATGTAGTTTCCCTATACAAAAAGATTTAGTGGTTAAGAGCAGGGGTTCCCGAGCCAGGCTACTTGGGTTCAAATCCCAGCTTCAGGCATTACCAGTTGTGCTGCCTTAGACAGGTTACTTAACCTCTGTGCCTTGCCTTCCTCATCTGTAAAGTGGGAATGGTACCTACCTCAGAGATTATTTTTGTGAAGATAATAAAGATAGTGTGAACATGTAACATAGTACTTGGCACATAATAAGCAGCAAACAAATGTTAGCATGTTAGTTGTCACTGTCATTATTTTTAATTAGAAAGTATGAACTAACTAGTTCCTTCTATAGGAACACTCAGAGGGAAGAGGCATCTCTGGTGAGAGGTTTTCTAGTGAAAGGTAGGTTGAAAGAGAAGGCTTGGCCTTCAGGGTCAGTCTCTGGGCGAGGGGTGCAGGCATGTCTGTGATCCCCAAGATGATCCTGTGGGTTTACAGCTGGAAAACCATGTTAACTGCTTTCAAGAACTGGCCTTTGGAAAACTATAATACAGGCAGTTTCAAGTAATTATAGCTTCTGCTCTTTATTCTTTTCCCTTCACCTCTACCTTATCCTTACCAGCCTCTCAAGCCCATCTCTATCCTTCTCTTTCTTCTCCTTTTTCCTCCAGTTCAAACCCAAATGAATTTACATAAAAGGTATACATGATAATAAGATATCACTTCTACTAATATTTGAATTTAACATTTGATATAGTGTTGAGACAAATGAATTTAACTTTTTAAAAAAAGATTTATTTATTTCTCCCCCCTTAGTTGTTTGTGTTTGCTGTCTGCTTGTTGTGTGCTCTCTGTGTCTGCTCATCTTCTTTTTTAGGAGGCACTGGGAACCAAACCCAGGAGCTCTCATGTGGGATGGAGGTACCCAACTGCTTGAGCCACATTTGCTCCCTGCTTCTTGTGTCTCTCATTGTGTCAGCTCATTGCGTCAGCTCACCACACCAGCCTTTCAGATCAGCTCACCGTCTTGCTTGTCTTCTTTAGGAGGCCCCAGGAACCAAACCCAGGACCTCCCGTATGGGAGGCGGGCACCCAACTGCTTGAGCCACACCAGCTCCCTGAATTTAAGTTTAATATGGACTTATCAGGCACAGTAAATGAGGGGTTTGGTATTTTTGTTTTGTTTTCTTTGGTTTGGTTTGGTTTGGTTTGGAAGAAGGTTGATTGGGCAGGGCTCCTTGAATATCCATATGTGAGCCCTCTTACTCATCAACCTAGTCTTATTTGGATGTCAAAATCAGATAGTTTATTTTAATTTTTGTAATGGATCAATGTAAGGAAGTTACAAAGAGAGTGGAAAAGAGTCTCTGAATGAATCTGTATAGAAAAAGAGTGGTGGTTCTGTGAGAAAATGACATTTTAAGTCCTTTCTCAACCATGCTTATCTCAGATTACCTTCCTTCCTATCTTACCTATTGTCGCCATTGGGGAATTTGATGCAATTATGAATTCCAAAAATATAATTGGATCATGCTTGTAAACTGATATGTTAATCTGGGCATGATCAGATTAGGATTAGGGCATTGAGCCCCACCCCTTGGTGGGTGGGGAATCGAATATAAAAGGCAAGGCAAAGGACAGTTGAAGCAGTCTTTTGAGAAGCAGTTTTGATGTTGGAAAGAAGGCCCCAGGAGAAGAGAAGCAAGCCGTTCGCCTGATTGTCTACAGCTGACCTTGTGGAGGAAACAGGAGCTAAGCCCGGAGAGAAACGCAGCCCCGGGAAGAGAGGAACCCCAGAAGCCTGAACCCTGGCAAATGCCGGCAGCTGTCTTGCTTCAACACGTGGCAACGGACTGTGGTGAGAGAAGAAACTTAACGTTTTATGGCCTGGTATCTGTGGACTTCTACCCCAAATAAATACCCTTTATAAAGACCAACCCATTTTTGGTATTTCACATTAGCACCCCTTTGGCTGACTAATACACCTATCAACAAAGGATGTTTCTAATTTGAATTTGCCAGAGCCCACAACATTGGTTGGGCTATGTGGCAGGTTGTATTTTCCAAAACCATCTGATCCTTTGTGCTCTTCCTCCAATGTAGTGTTAACATGCTTCCATTAAGAGGTGGGGTCTTTTTCTCTCCCTCTGAACCTAGGCAGAACTTTGTAACTGCCTCAACTAAAAGAATGTACCATAAGTGGTGCTGAATGACTTTTGAGTCTGGGTCATAAAAGTTATTATGACTTCCACTTGATTCTCTCTCAGGATACTTACTGTGTTGGGGAGAAGTCCACATGGAGAGGACACGTGTGAGTGTGCTAGCTGACAGCCAACCACCAGACATGTGGGTGAATGCACCTTCAGATGGGTTCCATCTCCAGGCTTTGAGTCTTCTAGCTGAGCCTCGAATTTGAGAAGTAGAGGAAAATCAACCCTGCTGTTATCCTGTCTGAATTACTAACATACAAAAACTACAAAAGATAATACACAATTATTGATGTTTTAAGCCACTAAGTTTTTGGATGATTTGTTACACAGCAGCAGATAACTAATAAAGGCTCCATTTACCAAACGGTGTGATTACTATGTTTACAAGGTATGAACTTACATGCTCCCTCTTGTGCTTTCTACATCACCTTTAGGTGGTTCAGGCCTAGTTGATCTCTCCTCTCTTCTCATTTCTTCCTAACATGCATTTGGGTGAGCAAAGAAGCCAAAGCCTGATGTGCAAACCTGGCCATATAGTTCACCTACTTCTTAGACCTCCATTTCTCTGCATATTATCAGAGTGCAAGGGGAACCCAAGAGGTAGGGGGCCCTACTTGCCAACCACATGACCTCTGTATTGGGGTATGATGCTTGAGCCATATTAATAAAGAAGTGTCTGGTTTCACAACCTATGATTATTTATTGTGCTTAGCTTCCTTGGAGACTAGTCAGAAGGGCAAGGTTTGGTCATTGCTGGGTCCTTGGCTGTAATACTGTAAACATAGTCTCAAAACATCACCCTAATAACCAACAGTGGGTAGAGAATGAAAAGGAGTAATCAAAATAAAATGCATCGAAACATAACCCAATTCCTCTTCAGGCCACTAGAGTAGAAGGAAAAGCACCGGCCTGGGATCAAGAAACTTTGATTCTATTTTCTTCTCCATCAGGAAAAGACTGTGCAATAACTAGTTTTATGACTTTGGGCAAAGTCACCTCATCACCTTTCTGTGACTCCACTTTCCTGAATAATAAAAGGGGGTTTTACATAACCAACCCCGTTGATCTATGAATACACAAGCCTCTCCTCTCAGTCACTTTCAAAGCTATTTATACCTTCAACTTCCAAATATGCATTTGGATGCCCATGGGAGATGTGAGGAGGGTGGGGAGTCTCCAGCTCTGCAGCCTCTGAAAATCACAACAGCTGTCTCTGGTGCTTGGCTCTCTCTGGGAGGTAGAAGATGAAAATATCAGGAGACAACAACTCCCTGGGGAAAACCAGCTGCAAGTGAGGGAGAAGCAGCTTTTACTCCGGGTGAAATATCCTTGCTCTGAGCTGGAGTAACAGCGGTGCCTCCAAATCCCACACAGGTGTATCTCCAGGCCGAATAGAAATGAGTGTCAGAGAGAGAAACCAAGCCTCATCTGTTTTCCCTTGAGGCAGGGACTTGGAAGGGGTTCATTTATGCTTTCTGCTAAGTGTTTCTAATGTACAATCCCAGTGAAAAGATACTCAAAAATTACAGGTTAAGGATCAAATCTAAACTTTGTGTGGTTTTTCATGATCTGGCCCCTGTCTGCTGATTCTGCATCTTGTCCCACTCCTCCTTCAGGCACACGTTACTTTTAAGCAGGTCTTCGCTTTTTTTGCATCCCTGTATGCTGTTGCCTCTCCCATAACGTCCCTCCCAGCTTGTCTGCCTGCCAGTGTTAACTCGGTCTTTCCGTGAAATGTTCTTTGATGACATATGTGTTTCTTCTCTCATTCTTCTATTGTGCTTTCTTTGCTCGGTGCCCAGCATCTCCGCGTGCTGCCTGTGATAATTCAGCTGCCTCTTTCGTAGCCCATGAGCCAGTCATTGTAGTTCAGGTTGTTCTCCACTGTCATTTTAGCCTTTAGCTGCTTAGTGATATGAGCTAATTAAAGCTGAATTATTTTAATTGCTAATCATCAAGATTTTTAAATGGAAATAGCAGAATGCATGTTATTCTACCAATAAAAGAAGCCAAAGCATTCTTGTTTCAAAATTATGATTGGTCCATTGCTTCCAGAAGTAAGTGTGGACCATCAGAGCATAAATGGGTTGTGTTGTATGAAGTACAAAATCGACCCTGATCCTACTTCTTTTAGTGTCACATCACATCACTCAGGAAAAGTTCAGTGGTTATTGGGCCACAAGAGCATGATCACTGACGGTGATGCCCACAAGAAACCAAATTGTTTGACAAGTTAATGACTGGCCCTGTTAGCCTTCCTTTTATGTTAAAAACCTACTCTGGAGGTTTATTTTTTTCAAGTGAATTTTTTTCACAGGTAAAAATACATCTTTAGTCTATAAAACAAATTGCCACAAATCTGGTTTGTCCCTTTCAAAGAGCAGCTGAGGCATAGGATAGTGAATTTTGAAAATCAGACTAAGGTGGTCTACAAATATCACTAGTCCTACACTTAAAAAATAAATGGGAAAGCAAATGTGGCTCAAGTGGATGGGCTCCCATCTACCATGTAGGAGGTCCAGGATGCAGTTCCTGGGGCCTCCAGGTGAAGGCAAGCTGGCCCCTGTGGCAAGCTGGTCCAAGTGGAGAGTGGGCCCACGTGGAGTGCTGGCCGTGCGGAGTGCTGGCATAGCAAGATGACACAACAAAAAGAGACACAGAGAGACAATAAGAGACGCAGCAGACCAGGGAGGTGAGATGGTGCAAGAGATTGAGTGCCTCTCTCCCACTCTGGAAGGTCCCAGGATTGGTTCCTGGTGCCACCTAAAGAGAATACAAACAGACAGAGAAGAACACAGAGAGCAGACAGCAAGCACAAAAACAACAATTGGGGGCGGGAATAAATCTTAAAAAAAAAAACAAAAAAAACCATGAAATGCTATTTTACACTGGCAAGTGGTCTGTCTGGCTTTCTGCTTTGCCTTTGAAGGCAGTACAATAGGATATTTTGTGGGAAGGCTGGCCTTCATGGGAGATATTAAAAGGTTAGGGATGAACCATGAATATTTCTCTATTATGAGTCTGTTATTCTTGCAGTGTCCAAAATATTCCGTTGAAGCAGGGGGTCACCTGTAGAGGTAAGACATTCAGTAAGATTACAAGCTGGTTTATTAAGTAAGGCTTCTTTTTTATTTCAAAGGCTTCAAAGGAATCTCTTAGTTCTGGAGGTCTAAGATTTGAAAACCAGACTTTTTGGTCTTCCATTCTATTTATGAATTTTCAGTCACAAATCTTTTAGTGTGTCCACTCAAAAATATTTGTTGAGTGTCTCCTGTGCATCTAAAACTATGTCAGACCCTGGGAATAAGCAGTACTGCCTCATCACTTGAAGTGCCAAGTGGTGAGCACAGCAAGCCCTTAGGGATGGAGGAGAGAGTGGACTAAGAAAGGTTTCCAGTAGCCTTTGGGTTGGAGCTTGCATCAGGGGGTTGGGCAATTCAAGGGAAAGGAAACAGGATGAGGGGAGGCACAGAGGCAGGCAGGAGAAGGTATTGAATATCCAGAAACAAAAAAGCAGCAGTCCTGGGAGGGTACAGATTAGGAAACTAATCTGGGAAGGATAGCTGGAGAAGAGATTGGGATGGCTTTGCATAATCCACAAAGGATTTGGATTTTATCCAGTAGGCAATAAGAGACCTCAAAAGTTTTTAACCCCAGGGGTGATGTGATCAGATTTATGTTTTAGAGAGATTGCTGAAGGAAGGAAGGATTGCAACAAAAAGAATCTGTGGACATGGAGTGAATCTGGAGATGCTGGGAAGAAGGGGGCTAATATTTGTTGAGCATCTGCAATGTTCTGCCAGGTTCTTCACATATATTGTCATATTTAATACGTTTACTGCAAATGTATGAAGTAGGAATTATAATCTCCATTTAAGAGATGAAGCTCAGGGAGGTTAAGTAACTTAACCTGGTGGAAGACAATCTAGTAGGCAGTAATGAATATAAGATTTGATTCCATTCTGTCTGATTCCAGAATTGCTGCTGTTGTTTCTTAATTTACACCAGAGAGTATGGTGAGGGTCTGGATTATGTCAGCTGCAAAGCTGGAGAGGCATCCTCTCTCCACGCAGATGAGTCCTAATTTAGTTGCACCTCATTTGGAAGCTTCTCTATCCACTTCATCATTCTAATTGCTTTAATATGACAAATTGACCAATTACTAGCAGGTTATTTATAACTATGGTGGAATTAGTTGCTTGGTTCAATCAAGCAACCAAAAAGTAACTGATTTGTAATGACTCGATTTATCAAAGTGTCCAGAGTGGTTGGTGTGTACAGACGTTACTCAAATTATTAGCATGAGACAAATATGTGCAATAGAGTAGGAAGAGAATGGTAACACAATATCCCAAATTTTACTATTCTCCAATGACCTCTGAACCTAAAGGATTCTAATTTTAGCTCTATCACCAGGTGGACAAGTCATATCTTTGGGCACTAAAAGATATTCTAGAGAACCGACTATTTTGTTTGCTGATAAGGAAACTGAAGCCTAGAAAGCATAAGGGACTTGTCAAGGTCTCTCAGTCAGTAAATGACAGAGCTTAGACTTGAACCATCTGCTTGTTCTGAAGCCAGGTCCTAGAGGATTTTTCCACTGTGTCTGGTGCACTGTGATGTCGAGTAAGTCAGTTAGTCTCTGGACTTCTTAGTTATTTTGTCTATAACATGAGTATTGGTGGATGTATCAGGTAGCTTTTGCTGTGTAACAAACCACCCAAATTTAGTGGTTTAAAAACAATCATTTTATGTAGTTCACGATTCTGAGTTTGTCCTGGTGGTTGTTCTGATTTGGACTATTTCAGCTCATCTTTGCTGGGCTCTTTCATGTTTCTGTGATCAGCTTATGGGTCTAGAATTATCCAGGATGGCCTCTCTCATAATTTAGTGGTTGGCAGGCTGTTGATTGAAGATGGGCTGCTGGGAACCTCCATTCTTCCCTACAAGACATTTCATCCTCCAGGGTAGGTAGCTCAGGTTTGTACACCTGTTGGTCTCAGAGTTCCAAGCACAGCAAACCCCAATGAGAATGTTTTTTGTAAATCTTTGTTATGCCTTGTTTGCTATTCTCCCATTGGCTAAAGCAAATCATATGGTGTAAAGGGTTGTTATGTACCCCAACAATAAACACATATTCTTTTAAAAAATATATATTTATTTATTTAGTTTTATCCATTTTTACCCCCCCTCCCATTTTTGCTGTTTTTGTGTCCATTCACTGGGCAATTCTCTGTGTCTGTTTCCTGCCCTCTCCTCTCATCTGTCTCCTCCTGTCTTCACCAGGATTTGATCCTGGGAACTTCTGATGTGGGAGAGAGGCATCCTACCACCTGCACCACCTTAGTTCCTGGTTTATCTGTGCATCTCATCTTGGCTCTCCCTTATGTCACTCTCCTGTTATGCCATCATCTTGCTACATGGCTCAGTGGGGCCTGGTAGTGCACCCGTGTGTGGGGCCTGGGGAGCTCACCCACTTGTGGGGCCTGACGGTGCACCCATGCATGGGGCCTGGCAGCCTGCGTGCCTTCTATATTTTTCTTTATTTTTACCAGGAGGTCCTGGGGATTGTACCAAGGACCCTTCATATGGGAGATGGACACCCAACCACTTGAGCCACATCTTCCCCCCTAAACACATAATCTTAATCTGCATTCCTTTGGGTGAGAACCCCTTATAAATAGGATCTTTTGAAGATGTTATTTTAGTTAAGGTGTGGCCCAACTGAATGAATTAAGGTCTTAATCTGGATTACTTGAGTCCTTTACAAGCAGAAGAAATTCAGACATATTAGGAGAAAGCCATAGGACAAGCCAGAAGCTGGAAGTTAGTGGAACCTGAGGCCAAAGAACCCAAGGATTGCTAGCCAGCCAGAACACTACTAACCCTGGAAGGAAGCAAGCCTTCTAGCTTCTGAAACCATGAACCAATAAATTCCTATTGTTTAAGCCAAAATCAGTTTGTGGTATTTTTGATCACAGCCTAGCAAAACTAAGACAATATGGTGTGATAGGCAGCTTCTGAAATGGCTCCCAATCACTCTTGCCTCCTGGTATTCAGGCTCTTGTGTAATCTCCTCCCCTTGTATAAGGGCTGGCCCTAGTGACTTGCTTTTAATGAATATGGTAAAAGTGATGGGATATCACTTCCAAGATTAGTTTATAAAAGACTGTGGTTTTCTTTCTGACTCTTCTCAGATGCTTGCTCTTGTAAAGCAAGCTGCAATGTGTGAACTGCCCTGTGAGGAGGTTCACATGGCAAGGAACTGAGGGCAGCCTCTAGCCAACAACCAGTGAGCAACTGAGGCCCTAAGTCCAACTTTACCTTGAGGAACTGAATCCTGCCAACAACCAGTCAGAGGATGAGTTTAGAAGTAGATCCTTCCCCAGTTGAGCTTTCAGATGAGACTGTTGCCCTGGCCCATACCTTCATTGCAAACTTGTGAGAGACTTTGAAGCAGATGGCCCAGCTAAGCCATGCCCAAATTCCTGACCCACAGAAACTGTGTGTTGTCTTAAGCTGCTGAGTAAAGGAGTAATTTGTTACACAATAATAGAAAACACAGAGCTAAGCCCAGAGCCAGTGCCGGAGGCATCTATCCAAGGGTGTGGTTATGGGAAAAGGAATTATAGGACTTATTCATACATATTTGCAAACAATTGACCACAGATGGACTTTTTCCAGCCTCTTGGATTCTGAAAATTCCTCTTGGAATTTTCATCTCAACAATTATTTTTTCTCTGTGCTAAGAACTAGGAATGAGATGGTGAACAAGATAGAGACCATGTTCCTCCCTAAAGAAGCTTAACATTTTGGGGAGAAGGATGGGGGTGTTGGGAAAGATATTAATTCAATAATTCTTTAATGATTTGTTTAAAGTTGGGATAAGTAACACGAAGGGAGAATGTATATAAAAGAGAGGATATGACTTAGTCTGGGTTGGTCAGAAAAGGCTTTGAGGAAGTGGCATTTAAGTGGCATGGGAGAAGGAGGGGTAAAGGTCAAAGTTCCAGGCAGAGGTAGTGCCATTTTTAAAGGGGATTTGGAGAGGTGGTTAACAGGTAAAGGACACATTCATATTTATTATAAAATTATACCCTATTATGTGATAATGGTATTGTGGGCTATGCTTTTAAAAACACTTCCTTTAGAGATATTTATGGATAAATTAAATGATTTGCTTAAAAATAATCCAGTGGCCAGGCAGGGATAAGGGGTGTCAGAGAGGGCTGGAAAACAGGAGTGGAGGGGTATAGATGAAACAATATTATCTAAATGAATTGATTATTGAAACCAGATGATGGGTACATGGGGGTTCAAATATGTTTGAAATTTTCCATAATAAAACTATTTTAAAAATTGTATCCTGGCAAAAAATTCTGAAGGCGGTGTGTTTAAATATGTTTGAGAGGTCACACACATTTATCTCCTTCTGTTCCATTCCAGACCATAGAGGTTAATAACATTTTTTGGGCAAGAGGATGGAATGAATTTTATGTTCTAGATAATGTAAAAGCTTCTGAGCTCCAAATCATGTAAGGTAATGTGTTTAGGTAATTTACCTTGCCTCCTGGCTGAGGCACTATATTGCATTATTTCTCATGCTCAGGTTTTTTGTTTGTTTGTTTGTCTGTTGTTTTACTCGCTGAGATGGTGTGTTTCCTATAGAGTAGAATCTTATAACATAGTTCACTTAGAGTAAAAGCCAGTGGAAGGATCCTGTTCAAGTACAAGTTACTGAAATACAGAAAGGATTCTGTTATAAGGCCTTCTATGATATGGACAACATTACAGTGATTTTATAGGTTGGAGAAGGAGAAAAAGAGAAGGACAGATGGGAATCCCCCTTTGTTAGAAAAATTCTTGGTTGGTTTACTACAGCAATAATGGATTATGGATTTATTTGATTAAGTTTTCTATTCCTTTTATCCATGTCATGCTGAGGTAGAACAGAGTGTAAAATTAACAGCAGGGATGGATAGATTTTATGAGTCAGAGATGTACTTCCTCAGGATTTTTGTTTTTTTGGGGGGTGGGGAACTGTTGGGGCTGAAGCTGAAGAGATGATGCTTCGTGTTTACACTGTAAAATGTTAGGTTATTTGGGGAAACCATGTTTAGTGATTCTGATTCAGGCTTTTCTTTAAAATACCTTGATCACCAAATTGAGTCTCTCCTCAACCCTTAATAAATGAAGATTTCACTAGAGTCAGATATATGCAAATTACATCTTCCTTCTCAAGCCAAGGTTAAATAAAAGGGAAAATTATAAAAGATTGCTTATGGCAGCAAAGATTTTCAGTGAAGACGAATTTGGTTATTTCAAAACCATGATGAGTCTCCTGTCAGGGCAAAGCAGGAAAGGACTAAAGTAATGGAGACACATGTTCCCACAGCATTTGTGCTGAGAGGGCTTTGCTGCTGTTTCCTGAACCTTGGTAATTACAAGCATTTTCCTCTACTCCAAAAAAGGTTTGGCCAATAGCAAGAGGGGTGTCCCCCCGTTTTCTGTGTTCAAGGCTGGGTTCTGGCCTTGTTGCAGGGAAACACTAATTCCCAATTGTACACCCTGGGAGCAAACGGTTTGTTTTCTCCTCACTGAATCCAGCCTGGGGTGGGTAGCAGCAGAGCCTGGCATGGAAAATCTATTTGAAGCAACTTGTCCCCAGGAGGGAAGAACGCAAGCCACCTGTGTGGGGGGAGCCACAGCCATCAGCCATGCCAGTCACATGCTGCTGGCCAAGGCAGGCATTAACACACAAAGCACACACAGAGTACCACTTGTGAACCACACTCACATGTACCACACACCCCTGATTACACCCACATACCACACACGTACTGGTCACACACACTGCACAGCCACACACATACCATACGTACATATTGCACAAAACAATCATACTTACTCACACTCTAGGTACACACACATATCCAACTACACACATACCATATTAACAGCGTATGCACCACATACGCTCAACTACACACACATACACACTACCCACACCCACGCCACATACACACTGCATCTAAGCAATCATGCACCTAGCACACCACACACACACTACATTTGTACCACACACACCTCACATATACCAAACGATGCACACATACCCACCACATACACTACACATAATCATATACACCCACACACCACACACACATTACATACACACACTGCACATACTACTGCCGTGCATCTCTCACACACACACACACACACCGTAGCCCAGCTTGGTTGCTTTCCCCTCATCAGCCAGGTGATGCTAGGAGGGCAGGGGTGGAAGGTGGCGGGTGGCTGCTGCAGGCGGGTGCCGGGCTGGGTTTTTGGGAGAGGTTTGCCGGGGCCCCGCAGTGCTTGCCCTGATATTCCCCCGGAGTGGCCGCGTGTCGAAAAGTAGGCAGGCCTCGGAGAGAGTGCGCGCGTGGGTGAGGGGTCTCGGGTCCCAGACCCCTGAGAGGCGTGTACGAGGGAAATGTGAGATGCTTGTAGGGAGAGGAGGGGCGTGTGAGGAAACCTCGCTCAGAGAGACGCAGGGACCAGCCCACGGAGAGGCTCGGGTGGGCGTGTACTCGCGTGCACAGCTCTCCGCGGAGTGTGTGGACGCGTGTTTCAGTTCTCCAGACGGCCCAGCTCGGAGGGAAGTGTGTATGGGAAGGGTGCTCACAAGCTGGTGTGCCGTGTGAATACCAAGCCGCCGAGGCGTGTGCATGCTCGTGACGGCCTTCCGTCGGGTTCTGCTCTGAGGATCGCGTGAGGGGTTTGAGAGAGGCTGGCTGTAACGCTTGGAGACACCGACGACTGCGCTCCCCAGCAGGGTGTCTGCAGGGCCGCGGGGTTTGCCGAGGGACGCGCGGCGCCTGCCAGGGCCAGCTGGCGCGCGCGGCGGGTGCGCGCGAGGGGCGCGGCGCGGGCCGCGACGGACGGAGGGAGGGAGGCAGTGAGGGGAGGCGGCGGCGGCAGGCCCAGCCCCCGGCCGCAGCGCCCGGGGCGGCTCCTCCGCGAGTCTGGGACTGCTGCGCTCCAGCCGCCGCGCGCTGGTGTGACTCCCGGCCCGCGCCGCGCCTTCCCGCGTCTGCAGCAGGCTCGGCTTCCTGCCTGCCCAGACGCCGCTTCTCCAGCCCTCGGCTCCGCGCGGAGGGAGAGGAAATGAGTGCGGCGGCCGCGTCAGCGCCCGAGCGGGGTTGGAAGAGCGAGAAAGTGGACGAGGCTCAGGCCCTGGCGCGGAGTTGCGCTGCCCGCAGACCCGACTTCCAGCCGTGCGACGGGCTCTCCATCTGTGCCACGCACAGCCATGGCAAGTGCTTCAAGCTGCACTGGTGCTGTCACCTAGGATGGTGTCACTGTAAGTAGAGCCGTGGTTCCCCGCCTTCCGCCGCGAATTTGGGCTCGCCCGCGGCCCGGGTCGCGGCTGGGCCACCGCTGCTGCGGGGGCTCCGGGCTCGGCGGGGGCTGCTCTGCCGCGGGCTTGGGCGGCCCTGAGCTCCGGGCTGGCAGGAGTAGCCCCCGCGCCCGACGACTCCGGTTAGCCCTGCCTTAGCAACGAGATGAAATCCCTTGGGGAGCCTAGCTTTAGCCACGTCTGCAGAAGGGGATCTCCTTCCCAGGGAAACTGGAACCTATCTTTTCCTTTTTTCCCTTTTCCTTTTCTTTTTTTAACCAAGACGCCAGTGTTGAGAAATGGTAGGAAGCTGTCAGAGTTGATAACCGGAGGGGAAGCCCTCTTTCATGGCTGGTGGTTAAAACATTCTTTTTCTTTCTCAGTTTTGCTTTTCTGAGCTGCTGTTTCAAAGAAAGAGCCCTTGGAAATCAAATTGTAGCCTATGTATTGTCTCCACATTGAGAAAGCGCTAAAGTAGGATGGACTCCTTCCAAGAAGTTAATGTTAACTAACAGTTTGGGAGGGCAGACTCCTTAAATATCCAGTTGCAGCTATACAACCAATATATGAGATGGTTTCAAAATTACAAAATAAAATAAATGAAAGATAAACTTAAATAACCTTAAAAACAATTTATAAAAGCCAGAACTAAATGGTCTAGGCCTCTTCTCTGTATTTATGCTGCCTGTGATTTTTAAAATGGATTAAAACTTAAGTAGCCATTTAATCAGAATTCCACAATTTGATTAGTTCAAATTGTGGAATTTGGCCTGCCATATCCCATGAATCATTTCTTTCAGAAATAAATATATTCTAAACTTAGTTTCCACATAATTTTATAATAGGTTTTTGAAGCGCTGCTTTAAGACACAAATTCTCCCAGTGGTCTTAAGTTAATTTTTTCCCCCTTGTTGATTAGAAAAAAATGGCTCCCAACCAGAGATTCAGTACATAAAGAATCATTTTTCACATTAATTGAACATAATTGAATATTTATTGGACCTATGAATTAAATGGTAGAGATTTTTATATTTTCTTTATAATTCAAGGCACATGGAACAGTATTGATTTTTTTGTGTTCCATCTGCTGATGGGTTGGTTTCTTCCTATTTCTCTTTCTTCCTATTGCTCTCAAATCCATTCCAATTACGAAGCATTGCTTAAGTGGAGGACAGGGTACAAAGTTGGAAGTCGCAGTTGTAGGAAATCTGGGATGCTGAAGTGCATAGGTAGGATGCATCTGGTGTGAGTCCATTTCCTGGGGAAGAACTGAATTGTAGCATAGAATGTGAAGGATGTTAAAGATGGTCGGGTTCAGTGCCTGCCTTATTTCAGAAGTTTCTCCTCTAATTATACCATTGCAGATGGGAACCTTGCACTCTTCTCTGGTAGGTTTTTCCATTATTAGACAGCTTTGACTTTTAAAATAGTCTTCTTGGGGTCGGATGTGGCTCAACTGGTTGGGCGTCCGTCTCCCATATGGAGGGACCCGGGTTCGATCCCCGGGACCTCCCGGTAAAAACAAAAACAAAACAAAACAAAACAAAACAAAACAAAAAAAATAGTCTTCTTTATATGGAAGCTGAAATCAATTACTTCTAACTTTTTTACACTGGTCCTCTTTCTCCCTTATGAAATTACATAGAATTATCTAATTCCTTTTTAGATCATGGCTGTTTCAACTCTTCAGATATACACATAAATTTTTTGTGGACATGAACTGTTCTCTCGGTATCCCCAGCCAGTCACTTTCAGAATGTCTGGCCCAAAATAGGTTTAAAATTCATGTTTGTTAAATGGTCCCTCCCAAGGCATCATTTTGTTCTGTTTAAACATCTCTGTTCTCTTCTACCTTTCCTTTTATGGAGTAGTATCAAAGCTCCTAAGTATCCTGGTAGTTCTGTTCTGAACATGTGCCAGTTTGGTTATAATCATTTGAAGACTGCAACCCCTAGAAAGGTACAGAATTTCCTAGTTGTGTCTGATCAGTATAGAGTTGAGCAGGACTACTACCTCCCATGTTTGAGATACTACGACTGTTGGCAGCTGGCATCACATTGGCTTTTCTGATATACACATCACATCTCATCATATTGAGCTTGTTGTCAGATTAATGTCAAAGTCATTAAGCTATTTTTTTTTTAAATAGATGTGGCAACTAAGCCACAGTTTGCCCATCTCACAGGTGTATATAGTTTCTGGGCACAGTGTACTGAACTCTTAGTTATTTTCCCTATTAAATTTCATTTTATTAGCATTTTTCTGGCTTATCTTTGTCTTTTTATATCTTGGCTCTTTTAAAATATATATTAGCTATTCCCCCTATGTTGCTGTCAACCACATATTGGATGCCGAGAGTTGTACAGTAACCATCTACATCTTCATTCAAGGTATTGAAAAAATTGTTGAACAGGAGAAAGCCATAGATTGAGTCCTGAAGCTTGCTGGTAGAACTGCCCTTCAGGTTGATAGCAATTCATTAATTAGCATTTGTTAGTTATGGTTGTTCAAACAATTACCTAATCACCTAATTGCACTATTATCTATCTTATAGTTATCTTGTCAATATGGGTATAATAACCTGGTCAAATACCTTCTTGAAATCTCACTGACACATTCATTCTACTGCTTCTTTTTCATCTATGATCTAAACACACTCTTTCTTTTAAAAAGAAAAGAAATGAGATTAATTTCTGACTTTAACTGACTTTAAGTATAACTGACTTTAAGTAAAATCAGGTAGGTTCCACAAAAGCTTACCATTTTCTTAAAAGTGATTAGAAGCTATTTTTAAAATAATTTGAATTTAGAAAAGATTGATGTCAAATATGCTGTGCTGTTTTTGGCAGTTCTTTCTGTCTTTTAAGGATCAGACCTACGTTTATTTGCTCTTTTCCAGTCTTTGGCAATCCTCCAGGTCTTCCTCCTCCTTCCACTGGCAGCTATTAAGTGATCTCATTCATGTGGAGCTTGAATTCATTTATAGCAGCAAGGTGCTCTGTCACCTACATTGGGGATCAATTGTTTCTATCATTTTCAGGCCAGATACCATTTGTCTTGGAAAAAAGCAGACTTAACATATTTGAGGAGTTCTGTTTTCTTTTTGGCATTCATGAAGATTACAACATCAGAACTAAGCAGCAACCCTTCAATTCTGGTGAATGCATATTGAACACCTTCTCTCCATGAGAATTGTTATGGAAACTAGGAATACAAATCTGAATGCAGCTGATCTTTGCCCTGTAAGCAAATTCTAAGGGCATGGTTCATACTGTATTGTATTCCTTTAAAATCATAAGTGATATGGTTGAGAAAAGTATCAGCTTGTTCACCAAATCTGAAAATGCTAAAATAAGAGGACTACCTTGATGCTAGTAAGAGGTAAATTCAGAACAAATTAAGGAAGTTCAGCTTTATGTGGCTTATGGTAAACTTATGGAATTCATAACCTTATGAAATATAAAAGTCTGAAAAATATATACATGTTTATAAAAGACAAAGCATGTATACTTGGCAGTTTGGTATTGTTTATGAATTCCAAAAATATATATTGGATTATGTTTGTAAACTGGTCTGTACCTGGGTGTGATTAAATTATGTTTAGGGCTTTGATTGGACCAGGTCAGTAGGATGTTGATTCCCTGCCCTCTTGGTGGGCAGGGACTCACAGGGAAAACTATAAGGCAGAGAAGAGAGTTGGAGTTTTGACCCTGGAGCCTGGGAAGTAAACATGCAGGAGAAGCAGATATGTGAGGAAAGAGAGAAGCTTCCATTAGACACGGCAGAGGCCCCTGGAAGAGAGATGGAGCCATTCACCTGAGAGTTTACAGCTGACTTGTGGGGAGAGCAGAGCCCTGGGAGAGAGACAAAACTTACCCCAGTCTACAGCTGATATTGGAAGAAGCTGGGACCATGGAGCCTTAAGAGGAAGAGGAAGGCTGAATGTCGGCAGCCATCTTGCTCCAAAACGTGGCAACAGACTTGGTGAGGGAAGTAACTTACGTTTTATGGCCTGGTAACTGTAAGCTTCTACCCCAAATAAATACCCTTTATAAAAGCCAACAGATTTCTAGTACTTTGCATCAGCACCCCTTTGGCTGACTAATACAGAATTTTTAGTTCATAGATGCAGTGCTTGATGAATTATTAAAGGAAATTAGTGGCAGATTTTTGAGGACTATGTCAGAGAGGAAAACTATAATGTGTTCTATTGATGCCACTGTCAAAGATAGATTATTAACTAAATAATCCATGGTGGAATCTGTACATTTATTTTTTTTCCCAGTAAGGAGCAGTAACATTGGGTTAGATTAATTAGTGAAGGTTTAAGAGAGGAATTTTGAGAAAGAAAGGAAAAAACATGACTTGGGAAGGGAAGTGTGTTAGGAAAAAATAAATCATGCAGATATTGTAAAGTAGATTTTTATGATTGGTGTAGATAGACTATGTAGAAGGAAAAATAAAATAGGTTGTTGAGATAGGGAAGGATGAGCAGGAAAGGTGAATTCTGGAGTTTCAGTTGATAGAGGCCTTAGCAGTATATTGAAAAGATGGGCAGTTGGGAAATGAAATCCAGCAAGGGTGATTATTTTGGTATTAGTGTAAAAAAAAAGGATTGAAATTCACACAGCAATATCCATTTAATTGAAATTGGTATAGAGCTGGGGTAGGAGAACAATTTTCGGGCTGACACCATAGTCCAGGCATGTGTTGAAGAGGGCTGAGACTAGGACAGTGTTCACCACATTGGAAAGAGTGTGTGTATCTAAAACACATTAAGGAGCAATTGAGAGGGAAGGCCAGAAAGAGGTGATTTGTTCATTAGACAAATGTCAAGCGCCTATTAAGTGGCTGGCACCCATATAGGCACTGTGAATGCAATGGTGAGTATAACGGGGAATTGACAGTCTAGAAGGGGTGTCACACATTAGTCTAATCATGCCAACATATTGTTATAAACTGTGATAAATACTATGAAAGGAGAGCTCAGGGTGTTCGCCATAGAAGTGTATCACAGGGGGATCTAGTCAGGCTTCCCTAAGGAAATGATATTTGATGCGACGGATGCATATGGATTAAGTCGGCAAAGGAGGGGGAAGGATAGTAGAGAGGGAAGAACATTCTAGGCAGAAGGACGGCAATGGAAAGAGTAACAGACAGGTGGGAGTGGGACAAATTTGAGGAATGCAAGATGGGTGATGTGGCTTGAGTGGAGAGAGTGAGGGGCTATGTGACAACACTTAAGGCAGGCAGGGGCCAGAGCCACGTGAAGCCCTTGGAAAGGTTTAAAGTCAGACAGTTAAATGGTCCAGTTGTATTGGGGAAAGAGTGGATATGGGGAGCCGAGTTAGAAGCTATCACTGTAGTCTGGGAGAGAGATGATGGCAGCATGGACCAGGTTGTAACAGGAGGATGGATTTGAGAGAGATTCGGGAGATGAAATCTTTAGGATTGATTAGATTTGGAGAGAGCGGAAGAGGAACATTATTACAGATACTTTCTAGTCTTCTAGAATTCCGCTAATGCAACTTGGATGTATGGTGGTGTTATCCACTAACAGCATCAACAGAATCCTAGGATAGGGTAGCTTTGGAGGAAGACCATGAATTTATTTTTGGATCTGTTGAGTTTAAGCTACTTTTGTTATCATACAGGATGTGACGGAGGCAAGGTCTGGGCTAGAGATAATAGAGAAGTCGTTTACTTTCTTATAGATCACTGTTCTAGCCACGTGAAGGGTGAGACTGCCAAGAGAGGGATTATAGCATGAGAATGGAAGAAAACACTTAGGCTTTCTTTAGAACACCAACATTTAGAGTCTAGGTACAGGAGAATAAGCTGGCAGAGGGGTCTAAGAGGAGATGTCCAGAGGAGAAAAATATGGAAAGCTTGGTATTGCAGAAGCCAAGGGAAATGAGTGTTTCAAGATAGAATAAGAAGGGAAGCAGCTGTGGCTCAATCAGTAGGGCTCCCGTTTACCATATGGGAGGCCCCGGGTTTGGTTCCCTGGTGAAGGCAAGCCCGCCCGCGCGGCGTGGTTAGCTGACCCAGTGAGCACAAGCAGCAAGGGGGGGATAAATGAATAAATAAATAAAATCTTTGAAAAAAAAAATTAAAAAAAAAAAGATAGAATAAGAAGATGAAACCAGTTTTCAGCAGGTAATTGTTAGATATTGGTGAAATATATAAATAGTAATTTTCCTTATTACTGAAGAAGAGGGTGAAAGGTTTGTCCTGCAACAGTAACTTTGGAAATAAACTTATTGTAATATTGGTCCAAGTGAATTATTCAAGGTAGTGAGTGTAGAAAGAGAAGAGCAAAGTGCCAGAGCTGAGTCTTGGGACAAAGAGTTGAAGTAATATTTATTGAGTGACTATTTTGTGCCAGTGTAAGTTTATTATGCTAAGTATTTAATAGACAGTTATGCCATCATGCCCATTTTTCAGATGAGGGAAAGGTTTGGAGAAATTAAGTAATTTGTCCATGGGCACACAGCTAGTGAGGAGTAGAGGAAGGGTTTGGACCCAGGTCTTTCTCATTCCAGGACCTGGGCTCTTAACCCCTATAGGTACTTACTATAGAGCATTTTAAAATTAAGGAGCAAAACCAACAGGGTTCAGTTCCTTTAAATCCATTTTTGGGGAAAGCTTTTAATGGGTGGCAAATTGGATCATTTGCAATAGTGATCATCCAAAAGAATGACAACTGTAAGGAGATCACTGAATGTGGTGGGGAATGAAATACGAGTTAAGGGTTAAGGAAGAGAAAGTGATTAGAAGGTGACGGGGGTGGATGTACGTGGTATAATGTAGGTGCCACCAGCAGAAGTCAGAATTGGCTTAATAAAATCACATAATAAATGAGCTCAGTTTCCTTCAGAAGACATCTTAAAAGATGTCTTTCTCTTTTAGGTTGAAAGCAGAAAGAGTGGGACTTAATGTAGTCTAATAGATGATATTAGCATATCTAAAGAAAGCCTGTCACAGCAGAAAGTGGATGGACAGCATGGAAATAATAGAAGAGTGGGAGTTGGAGAGGCAGAATTTGCAAGTGTTTTTTCAGGAATGTTCAGAGAAAGTGGTATGCTGCCTGGAGACTTGAGTGTCTAATCTATATGGCTAGACTGCCCCAGCAAATATTTGGTTATAATTTGCCTTCTATGTATAGATTTCCTCTAGGGAGAGAAGTCAGAACTTATAGGGCGAATGTATTTCTCACCATTAGTAAATTAACATTGAGGTTTTTTGTCTTACTCGGTTTGTTGTTCTGTTTCTGTGCTTCAATATAAATCTAGGGAAATCCACAAAATCAAGTTCTAACTTCCTCAGGGTAAAGCCAGCTGGTTTTCCTAAGGGTTATTTCAGTCATATCAATGACAGTAGTTACAGGAAATTTATTCAACAAGTTTGGCAGTGAAAACTAATAATAAAAAAAAGGAGTGATAGTTTGATTGGATGGAGGACTCAACTGAATCTTTTTTTCTAAAAATGAGGGTCCTAACCATGTCTAGTGTTGGAAGGAAGAGGATACAGATGTCAGGACAAGTGTGAGATCAAGTTCTGAGTGAGTTGCCTCAAAGCTCTTCCAAAGATAAAGAATGCTAATATGCTTTTTTCCTTCTAACTGGTGCTTTAATCATGGACACATATCAACGACAACAACTACAAATACATATAATGCTTATATGCAGGCACAGTTTTAATATTTTTGCATATATTAACTCATTTAAACCTCATAATAACCTTATGAGATAGGTTCTGTTATCTTCCTTTTTTAAATTAGGAAACTTGTTGAAGGTCACACATAATAGCTCTGGTTGCATATGTATATGTCCATCAGAATCTTACAAACTAAGTGGCAACTAGTTTCTTGATTCTATTCAAGGTTCAAGTGAGGGTGATTTCAGCTGTTTTAAAATGTTTTTGTTTTAATCAAGCAGGAATTAAATAATTAAGTAAAGTTAGAATGGTTTCTGATTTTAAAAGGCAATTATAAGCAGTATAAATATTTTCAGAGTGGTTGTGATCTCTAAAACTGCATTTAGAAAATATTTAATAAGGAAAACAACAAAGATAATTAAAATACACATTTTGAAGAAGAAATTGTTGAGTTTTTTATTGTCTTCATTGTTGAAAGTTCTATTTTGTAATAGTTGCTATGTGATCATTATGTTTACCATGAAATCTTCTATTGTGCTCCATCGACCACTCTTCTACTGCAGCCTGTTTGCCATCATTGAAGCAGTGGATAGTACTGGTTAATCAGATATGCCGATTAATAGGGAGCTGTCATATATGTGGAACATGGGTTACCACATTTCAAAGAATTAGAATATTTCAAAACTTAGGCTATGCTAAAGTTAATCTGAACATATTTTACTTTGATGCTTTAGAAGTCATGTCAGGATCCAGGTGTGAATCTTGATCATCACTTGGATAGAGATTTTGCACAGACAAATGGCAAAAGTAATAGTTTATGGAGGAGTCCTGGTTGATAGAATGCTGGACAAAGTGACTTAATTGTAATCTTTCCGAGTTACTTTATTCTAACTCACAGCATTTTCAGTTTGTTTTGCTCTTGTTCTTATTGTTAGTTTGTTCTTGAATTTTCTGATGTTAACAGTGTTCTGTAAATATACTGCTAAAAAAATAGTAGAGTGCCAACAATGTGGAATATACCCCTCCAGCTGTGTCTGCACAATGTCCCTAAAGCATTCTATTCAGGACAAATTCTTTAACCTCCCTAGTGTTTATATGTCCATTTAAAATTGGACATTTTGGTATAATATAGACATATTTTTCCTCCACATATCATTTTAATAGACCTTTAATAAAATAAAAACACTGCTTTTCATGAAGAGTATACCTTATTTCAAGGTAAATTCTCTCTGTTGGACTCATTTGTTTTCTCACTCTACATGCATATATACACAAAGTCACACACACATGCACTTTTTTTCCTGAACTATTAAAAATCAGTTGCAAGTTACTACATAAATACTAAGGGTCAACAATAGGGGGTATAAGGGGTGTATTAGTCAGGGTTCTCTCGGGAAACAGAATCAACAGGAGATATCTGTCAATAATATGAGATTTTATAAGAGTCTCTTACGTGACCATGGGGATGCACAAGTCCAGGTTCTGCAGGCAGGCTGCAAACCAGGGCCTCTGATGAAAGTCCAATGAAAGGTCCTTGATGAGTTTCCGGGAGACGTTGGCTGTCCAAAGATGAGCTGGAAAATTCTCTCTGAATGTGGAAATCACTTCCCCTTTTAAGGTATTCAACTGATTGGATAAAATCGTCACCCATTGCTGACGGCAATCTCCTTGATTGATGCAGATGTAATCAGCCATCCACCCAGTAAACTCACTGGTGACCAGAGTCCATAAATGTTCTTGTATTACGATTAGCCCAGTGCTTGCTGGACCAAACACCTGGACACAATTACCTGGCTGAGTTGACACATTAGCCTAACCATCACAAGGGGGTATGGGAGATTTCCTTTAGGAGTAATGAAAACCTTCTAAAATTGACTGAGGTGATGACAGCACAACTCTGTGACGAAACCGAGAGCCACTGAGGGTACTCTTTGGATGGATTGTACAAGGCATGGGACTTTATGGGGTTCAGACAGTAAACCCTGTGGTGGATGATGGTCTGCGGCTAACAGTACAGATATGAGAGTGTTTTCTTATGAACTATAACTAATATACAATACTAATAACATGGTGTTAACAGTAGGGTAGTTTATGGGAAAAGTACACAAAATGTAAGCTATAGATTGTAGTTAGTAGTAATATTTTGATGATGTGTGTTAATCATTTGTGAAAAACATTCTACAACAATACAAGGTGTTGGTGGTAGGGTGATATATGGGAATCCTGTATGTTATACATGATTGTTTTGTAAACTCACAACTTCTCTTAAAAAAAAAGTCAGTTGCAGACATCATAATACTTCACACCTTTATATTTCAGCATTCACCTCTTAAGAATGAGGGTGTTTTCCTATATTACCACAATACCCATAATCACTCCTAAGATAATTAACACTAATTCAGCAATATCATCTAATATACAATTTTCTTAATAGTCCAGAAATAGCTTTTATAGCTGATTTTTAAAAAAATCTGAATCCAGTCAGATTTGTCTGATTCATCATAATTAGATATTGGTTAAACATTTTTTATCACGTTATTACATCGGTGATAGTGTATACTTATTGTATCACATGAAGAGATATATGTTGTTTCACTGTTGCTAATGCTAAGATGATAACTGCCAAATCTATTATAAAGATACCTTTTTTCCCTTTTTTAAAAATAATTTTTATTGTGGTAATGTATGTGTGTATGCATGTATAATACAAAATAAGTAACTGTGGGTGATACTTTGAGATTGAGTATCTTGTTGCCCAACAAACTTTAACGCAGTGGTTTCAGTATCAACTGAACAAATATCCTTTTGTGACTTATTACACTGATGGTTGCAAAAGAGTGATTTTCTAATTCTGTCATTCCTGCTACCATCTGCTGGCATTCTTGTGTAAAGAAGAGGTTTCTCTTCTCTACTTGTACCCCTTCTTTTTAAGGCATTATTATTGAAAAATTGTTTTTTTCCCCAATTCATTATAATCTGGTATCATTTTAATTCTTTTTAATGCTTACATTTTCTTAAATTTGGCCAGTGAAAGCTCCTTCAAGCTGGTTCCTGTGTCCTTTTGACATGTCCCTATCAGTTTTTGAGTATTTCCCTGCTTTCTTGTACAACAGGATGTTCCAGGTTTACCTAGTAATTTCTCTGTCCCAGACCATAAATCAGCTATTCTAAGTAGCCCACGTTCCTTTCAGTGAGAAATGGTATAGAAACTATTATCTGGGCTTTAGGTGTGCTTATTTACGTGGGATGTTATTGCATTTACACCCTTTCAGTGGACAGATCTAGGAAATACATGCATGAAAATATATACATTACCATAAAATAATGAATTTCATACAAATACCTCCAATTTATATATAGTACCAGGGATTCTTCTTCATCTTACCACATTATATACTTGTACCTCTCTCTTCTCTGTTAGTAAAAACCCTGGTTCCTAATAAATTCAAAATATTTACTCATTTCCTCTTTTCCCAACTACATACAAGATAGTTTAGGAATTATAACATCAGTTCTTGTACCAACCACGAAGGGATGAATAAAGTTCAAGACTCTTTATTCAACAAAGGATGTAAGTCACAGCACTGTGTTCGAGAGCTTCTTGAATTAATTTTTTGTGTGTAGGTATTTATGAATGTTGATAATTCAATTAGGTTTGTTTACCTCTGAATCGAATCCATTTTCAGGTCTACTTTTTTTTTTTTTTTTTTTTTAAATATCCTCCCCCCTCATGGCTCCTTCATCTGTCTGCTTGTTGTCTCCTCATCTTCCTCAGGAGGTACTGGGAATTGAACACAGAACTTCCCATGTGGGAGGGGAATGCCCAACCGCTTGAGCCACTTTTGCTCCCAGCTTTTTGTGGCTCTTCTTCTTTAGGAGGCACTGGGAACCGAACCTGGGACCTCCCATGTGGGAAGCGGGCACTTAACTGCTTGAGCCACATCCGCTCCTTGGGTTTACTTTTATTGTCTTTTTTAAATTAACCTTTTTGAGATAATTTTGGATTCACATGCAGTTACAAGAAATAATAGAGATCCTATGTGCCTGTATTAGTCAGCCAAAGGTGTGCTAATGTGAAATACCGAAAATGAGTTGGTCCTTATAAAGGGTATTTATTTGGGGTAGAAGTCCACAGATACCAGGCCATAAAGCATTAAGTTTCTTCTCTCACCACAGTCCATTGCCATGTGTTAGAGCAAGACAGCTGCCGGCGTTTGCCAGGGTTCAGGCTTCTGGGGTTCCTCTCTTCCCGGGGCTGCGTTTCTCTCCGGGCTTAGCTCCTGTTTCCTCCACAAGGTCAGCTGTAGACGATCAGGCGAACGGCTTGCTTCTCTTCTCCCGGGGCCTTCTTTCCAACATCAAAACTGCTTCTCAAAAGACTGCTTCAACTCTGTTCTTTGCCTTGCCTTTTATATTCAATTCCCCACCCACCAAGGGGTGGGGCTCAACACCCTAATCCTAACCTAATCATGCCCAGATTAACAGATCAGTTTACAAGCATGATTCAATTATATTTTTGGAATTCATAATTACATCAAACTGCGACAGTGCCCTTTACTCAGTTCCCCAGTGGTAACACTTTGTTAAACTGTAGTGCAGTATCACAATCGGGATTTTGACTGTGGCAGTCTGAGATTATTTTATGAAACCCCAAAAGAGAAAGATTGTTTATAAACAAATCTATTCCTCTGGGTGTGATACCATTTGATTTCATTAAACTCAGCTGAGGGGCCTTTGATTAGATAGATAAAAATCACTTTACCGCTTTTGATTGGGCTACATCAGTGAGGCGTGGCTCAAGTTGAGTCTCCACTCCCTGGATAGGTCTGATATAAATAGACTCACATGGAAGGACAGACACAGGAAGAGAGAGCTTTGTCATTTTTTATCCTGCTGTGTGACAGAAAGGAGAAGGCTCAAACAGCTGAGGCTTAGGGGAGAGATGAGCCATTTGCCTGATAGCTTACAGCTGACATTGGGAAGAGAGCAGAATAGCCAAGACTGATATAGGAAGCCCTAAGAGACAAGCCCTATGCCAGCTTGCAGCTGAAATCTGGAAGAAAATGGAGCAGTTGAGCCTGAGAGAGAAAGGCCAGAGGGGAAGGAAAGACCAGGCAGAGATCACCCGCCATTTTGCTTCAGCACGTGGCAGCTGACTTTGGTGAGAAAGCACCTCTTATGGTGCCTCAGGTTTGGACTTTTCGTAGCCTTGGAACTGTTAGCTTTAGGCTTTCACCCCAAATACATCCCCTTTATAAAAGCCAACACATTTTCTGGAACTTTGTATTGACAGCTCTTTGGCAAACCAAGACAGAAATTGTTGCAGGAGAGTGGGGTTGTGCTGCTTCAATTACCAAAAATGCTGGAATGGTTTTATAAATGGGTAAGGGGTATTTTTTGGAGGAATTGTAAGATGCTTGATGAAAAGGCCTAGATTGCTTTGAAGAAACTGTTGGTAGAAATATGGATCCTAAAGTTACTTCCAGTGAGGCCTGAGAAGGAAATGATGAAACTATTATTGGAAACCGGAGGAAAGATCCTTGTTTTGATGTTGTACAGAACTTGGCAAGATTGACTCCTGATGTTAGATGGAAGGCAGAATTTGAAAATGATGAGCTTGGACATTTAGCTGAGACTTCCAAAGTAAATGTGGAAAATGTGGCCTGGTTTCTCCTTTCAGCTTAGAGAAAAATGCAAGAGGAAAGAGATAAGCTGGAACTGAATTGTTGGGCACAAACAAACCAGACACCGATTTTGGAAATTCCAAGCTTCCCGAAAACAAGCCTCCAGAAGGTAGTGGCCCATGTGGAGAATTAACTAAATTTGGAACTTGTAGGTCAGAATTGAAAATGCAGTTATCCAGGAAGGACTTGTGGAAAGTCTTACTGTCTGATGGCTTGGATCTCTGTTTCCTGCATGCTAAACCAACAAGTTTTTTGTGAGATCTATATGAATGAAACCACTGTCAGCCTGGACAGGGAGGGGAGAGAGTGAAGGACAAATGGCTTTAAGAGGAAAACCATGGAAGCTGGGGTCTGGAATTAAGACATCTCCTCGGGCCAGAGAGGGACCCCACCTATGTGTACAGAGAAGGTGAGTTTGCTGGCATTTGAAGGATGGATGTCCTAGCCCGTTGTTCAGGGAGAGTTTGGACACCCCAGGCTGCAGAGAGGGTGGAGTGCATTCGCTGGTGATTGGGGATAGTTAGGTCACCACCCCACTTCTCTGAAGGGGTGTTCCTGTTCCCCATGTGTTGGTCGCCACTCCACTGCTTTGAGTGTGTGAGCCTGTTCCCCATAGGTTGGGGAGAGTTAGGTCACCACCTCACTGCTCTGATGGGGTTGAGCCTAGTCCCCATAGGTTAGAGAGAGTCAGGTTGCCTCCTCTGAGGGGGTTGGGCCTGTATGCCAGAGACTAGGGAGAGTGTTGCTGCCACCTCACTGTACTAAGAGGGTTGAGACTGTCCCCCAGAGATTGGGGAAAGTGTGACCATCACCTAAATGTACTTGGAGGGTGAGGTCTCAGGCTTGGTTGCTACCTAGATGCTTGAAGAGGGTGGAACCAAAAGTATGGCCCTTGGGCAAGCTATTGGAAAGGATAGGCCTCCATGAGGCCCTGAGGAGAAGAAGATACCATTGTTCTAAATGACTCTCAGACTTTGAATTCTAATGGAGTAGGCCCTGCAGGTTTTCAGATCTGTTGGGGATCTGTGGTGCATGTTTCCCTCCCAAATTCTCCAGATGGTAATGCAAATGTTTATCCTATGTGTGTCCCTCCATTTTACATTGGAAGCAGATAACATATTTTCTAAGTTTCACAAATCTATAGACAGGCCATGGATTAGATTACTTGATAAGATTGCTTTAGGGCTTTTGATTGGGCTGTGTCAGTGAGACGTGACTCAAGTTGAGTCTCTGCCCCTTGGCTGGGTCTCATATAAATGGAAACAGAGAAAGACTCAGAGAGACAAGGAAAAAAGGGAACTGCCACGTGAGAGAAAAGACTCCACTTTTGTCCACAGCTGAACTACAACGACAGAAGCCCTAAGGAACAAGCCCTATGCCAGGATAGAGAGGACCACAGGATTGCTTAAACATGAAGCCCCAAGAGGCTGGGCCTGGACCTGCAAAGCAGCTAAGGAGGAGTCAGTGAGCCTGGAAGGGAAGGCTGAAACTTTGTAGACATTGGTGGCTATCTTGCTTTACCACATGGCAACACACTAGGAACAATAATAGCTGACTTTGGTGAGAAATCATCTCTGCTGATGCCTCGATTTGGACATTTCATGGCCTTGAAACTGTTAGGTTTTACCCCCAAATAAATTCCCATTATAAAAGCCAACAGATTTCAGGTACTTTCCACTGGCACCCCTTTGGCAAAGTATAAAATTGACATTGATATAGTTAAGATAAAGATAATTTCCATCACCACAAGGATCCCTAGTGTTGCCCTTTTATAGTCACATGCACTTCTGTCCTGCCCCCATTCCTCCTTAATCCCTGACGACTACTAATCCATTCTCCTTTTCTATAATTTTGTCATTTCAAGATTATTATATAGATGGAATCATACAGTATGCAACCTTTTGTGATTGGCTTTTTTCAGTCAGCATAGTTCTCTGGGAATGCATCCAGGTGGTTGGTATATCAATAATTTGTTCATTCTTATTTTTGAGTAGTATTCCATGTTGTTTTAGTTTGCTAGGCTGCCGAAATGCAATATACCACAAGTGGGTTGGATTTTATAATGGGAACTTACTTGCTTACAAGCTTACAGTTTTGAGTCTGTGAGAGTGTCCCAATCAAGGCATCATCAGGCAATCCTTACTCCCTGAAGACCAGCTGCTAGTGATCCTGGACTCCTCTGTCACATGGCAAGGCACATACTGCTTCTGCTGGGCTCTCCCTCCTCCTCTGGGCTTCTTTGCCTTTAGCTTCCTGCTTCCATGGTTCTATCCTTATCTGAATTTCATTCTCTTATAAAGGACTCCAGTTAGAGGATTAAGACCCACACTGGGTCACACCTTACTGAAGTATCATAATCAAAAGTTCTTACTTAAAATAGGTTTACCCACAGAAATGGGTTAGCTTTAAGAACATGATTTCCTGGGGTCCATCCAGCATTAAACTGTCACATATGACGTGGATATATCACAGTTCACTTAACCAGTCACCTGTTGAAGAAAATCTGGTATATTTCCAGTTTTTAAGTTATTACAAATAAAGCTGCTATAAACATTTGTGTGTGTGTGTGTATGTATAAACATAATCTTCATTTTTCTGGGATAAATGCTCAGGAATAATGCAATTTCTGGGTCTTGTGGTATTTGCATGTTTAGTTTTGTAAGAAACTGCCAAACTGTTTTCCAGAGGGACTGTACCTTTTTATATTTCCACCAGCAGTGTATGAGTAATCCAGTTTTTTCACCTCATCCTCCATAGCCTTTGGGGTTTGTATTAGTCAGTCAAAGGGGTGCTGATGCAAAGTACCAGAAATCTGTTGGCTTTTATAAAGGGTATTTTTTTGGGGTAAAAGCTTACAGTTACAAGGCCCTAAAGAGTCCAACTCAGGGTACCATAAGAGGTACTTTTTCACCCAAGTCAGTTGCCACGTGTTGAAACAAGATGGTGGGCTGTCTCTGTGAGGGTCCAGCCTTCTCTCTCAGCTGCAGACTGGCATAGGGCTTGTTTCTTTCCGGGCTCAGCTGCACACTATCAGGCGAATGGCTCATCTCTCTTCCTGGGGCCACAGATCAAAGTTCTCTCCTCTGCCATGTCTATGGAGCTCTCTCTGTCTTCCTGTGTATCTTCTTTTTTTGTCTTCTCGAGTGAATGCCATTAATATCAGCCCACCAAATGGCCAGGGACTTAACCTGGGTTATGCTACTGACATGGTTGAATCAAAGCCCTCTTCTTAACATAATGTAATCAAATACATCTCAGCTGAATCTAATACAATCAAAGGGTCTCAAGCCCAGTGGAACAGACCACTTTACAAAGATAATCCTTATCTTTTTTGGGGTTCATAAATCTCAAACTGCTACAAGGTTGTTACTATTTTTTTATTTTAGCATTCTGATAGGTATGTGCTGATAACTAATTGTGGTTTTATTTGCATTTCCCTAATGGCTAACTGTTCATGTATATCCTCTTCAATAAAATGTCTGGTTATGTCTTTTACCCTTTTCTTATTGGATTTTTTTTTTCTGTTGAGTTTTGAGCATTCTTTATATATTCTGCATAGTAGTCCTTAGTCAGAAAAGTGGTTTGCAAATATTTTTTTCCCAATCTGTACCTTGTCTTTTTATCTTCTTAATAGGTCTTTATAGGTCTTTTACAGAGCAAAAGTTTTAAATTTCACCCCCTCCCCCAAGATGGCTCCCTTGTCTGTTTGCTCATTGTTTTGCTCATTATCTGCTCTTTTTTTTTTTTTTTTTTTTTTTTTTTTCTTGTCTGCTCATTGTTTTTTGCTTATTGTCTGCTCATTGCCTGTTTTTTTCTTTGGGAGGCACTGGGAACCAAAACCAGGACCTCCCATGTGAGAGGCAGGAGTTCAACTGCTTGAGCCATATCCGCTTCCCAAAAGTTTTAAATTTTGATGTGGTCCATTTTATCAGTTTTCACTTTTAATGGAGCATGATTTTGGTGTCAAGTCTTAAGAATTTTGCCTAGTACTCAATATCAAAGATTTTGGCCTTTGTTTTCTTCTAAAGGTTTTACAGTTTTACATTTCACATTTAAGTCCATGATTCAGTTTGCGTTAATTTTTGTATAAGCTGTTAAAATTAGATTGGAGTTCATTTTTAAATACATGGATGTCTAATTATTCCAGCACCATTTGTTGAAAAGGTTCTCCTTCCTCCAGTTAATTGCTCTTACATCTTTTAAAAAAATCAGTTGAGCATACTGTGTGGATTTATTTCTGAGTTCTCTATTCTGTTCCACTGATATATGTGTCTGTCTCTCTGCCAATACCTCCAAGTTTTGATTACTATATCTAAATATGTCTTTAAAGAGGGTAGATTATGAGTGGGAGAGAGTGTGGTCTACAGTGTGAACTGTGGTCTATGGTTGGTGGCAAGGCTCCAGGATGTGTAAGTTCATTGAGGGTGGTGTGCCACACTGTGGGAGATGTTTGTGTGGGATGTGGTGGGAGGTGTGGGAGGTGGGCAACATGGGAATCCCAGTGGGTTCCGTGTAATATTTTGGGTAATCTAAGCACCTCTTAAAATATATGTATGTATGTATGTATATATATATATATATATATATATATATATATAACATTTTTGTAAGCAAATACACATATATGCATATATATTTATATATCATTTTGCAAATGTTTGTATGTATTGTGAGAATTTTGATTTTTACCCATAATAAAAAAAAAAATAAAAAAAAATAAAGAGGGTAGATTGAGTCTTCCCACTTTTAAAAAATTGTTTTAGCTATTCTAGTTCCTATGCCTTTCCATATGAGTCATAGACTAATCTTATCTATATCTACACAGCTCTTGCTGGGATTTTAATAGGAATTGCAGTAACTATATATATCCATTTTAGGAGAATTGATATCTTTACTTGGTTAAGTCTTTCAATCCATGAACCTGGTATGTCTCTCCATTTATTTGATCTTTGATCTCTTTCATTAGTGTGGTTTAGTTTTAGCACATAAGTCCTATACATATATTTTTTAGAATTATACCTATTTCAGTTTTGGGGTGATTATAAATGATATAGTTTTTATTTCAGTGTCCTGTGTTTATTGCTAATATTTAGAAATACAATTGATTTTTACATGCTTAATTCCTGTCTTATGACTTTGATGGACTGACTTATTAGTTGTAGGAGTTTTAAAATATATATTCCTTAGGATTTCTACATGGATGATTGTGTCACCTACAAATGGAAACAGTTGTATTTCTTCCTTTTCTATCTATATGCCTTTTATTTCCTTTTCTTACCTTATTGCCCTGGCTAGAACTTCCAGCACTATGTTTAATAAGAGTGATGACAGCACATATCCTTGTTCCCACTCTTCGAAGGAAAAGTACTAAATCTTTCACCATTAAGTGTGCTAGCAGTGGGTTTTTTGTAGATGTTCTTTATCAAGCTGAGAATTTTTATCATGAATGGGTATTGAATTTTGCCAAATGCTTTTTCTCTGATTGATGTGATCATTTGACTTTCTTCAATATCCTATTAATTATGTTGGATTAGATTAATCAGTATAAAAATATTTAATCAGCCTTGTATCCCTGGAGTAAACCTCATTTGTCATGGTATATAATTCTTCTTATGTAGTGCCGAATTCTATTTACTAATACTTTATTAAGGATTTTTATGCTAATTTTCATGAAGAGTATTAGGCTGAGATTTTCTTTTTGTATTGTCATTGACTGGTTTTGGTATCGGGGTAAGAGTAGCTTTATGAAATGAATTAAGAAGTTTTTTTTCTTCACTGTTTTCTGGAAGAGATTGTATAGAATTGATATTAATTCTTTAAACATTTGGTAGAATTCTCCAGTGAAACAATCTGGGCCTGACAGTTTCTTTTTTTGGGAGTTTTAAAATTATGAATTAAATTTCCTTAATAATTACAGGCCTGTTCAAATTATTTCCTGTTAGATGAGTTGTGGTAGTTTGTATTTTTTGAGAAATGGGTCCATCATGTCTGTAGGGTCTGTGTTGATATCCTGTTTCATTCCAGATATTGGCAATTTGTGTTTTCTTTATTTTTTGTTAGTCTTGCTAGAGGTTTGTCAATTTTATTCACCTTTTTGGTGATGTCATTTGAATTGTTTTCCCTCTATAAGTAAGGTGTCATTTTTCTCTGACTGCTTTCAAGATTTTTTCTTTTCCTTTAGTTTTCAAAAGTTTGAATATGATGTGTTTTGGCTTAAGTTCTTTGGGTTGATCCCCCTTGGGGTTTTCTCAGCTTCTTGAATCTGTAGATTTATGTCCAGTCAAATTTGAGAAGTTTTCAGCCATTATTTCTTTGAGTGTTTTTGCAGCCATGCCCTTTTCTCCTCTCCTTCTGGTACTTCAATTAACCAAATGTTAGATCTTTTGTTATAGTCCTAACAGTCCCTGGAGCTCTATTTTTTTTTTTAATTCTATTTTTCCTTTGTTGTTAAAATTGGGTAATTTCTGTGGTTCCATTTTCCAGTTCACCAATTTTTTCTTTCATCTCTTCCATTCTTCTAATGAGCCCATCCACTGAGCTTTTTATTTGATCATTATATTTTTTCAGTTCTGATGTTTCCATTTGGTTCTTTATTTTTCTGTTTGTTTGCTTGAGAGTCTTTTCTGGGGTTTTCTGTATTTTCATTTGTTTCAAGCATGTTTGTAATTGCTTACTGAAGCATATATTATCATGGCTGCTCTAAATACTTTGTCAGCTAGTTCTAACATCTCTGTCATCTTGGTGTTGGCATATGTTGATTGTCATTTTTCATTCAGTTTGAGATCTCCCTGGCTTCTTAGTATCTCAAGTTATTTTCCATTGAAACCTGAACTTTTCCCGTATTATGTTATGAGACTCTGGATCTTATTTAAATCTTATATTTTAACTGGCTTTTTTTTTTTTTTTTGACACTGCTGTAGCAGGGAAAGGGGGCTGCCACCTCACTACTACTGCCAGGTGGAGAGAAAAGTTGAGGTTCCTCAGTCAGCCCCCTTTGACTCCCAAGGGGGGAGTTCCTTGTTACTGCTGGGTGGGGGTGTGAATTCCAACTCACTATGTGTTCTCCACTGACACTGGGTTGGGAGTGGTCTCATTACCAATGGAGTCCTAACTTTCTGTGAGGCCTCTCATACCGCCTGACCTGGGTGTTTAGGTGCCTTGTTATAGCTTCTTGAGGGTGGAAGTATAGCTCCCCCTTGGCCTTTGCTGGAATGGATGGGGTTGGGGGCCATAGTTTCTTCAGTGGTATTTGACTGGAGTAGAGAAATTATTGTCTAAATATTTTTTGTCATGCTAGGTTGCTCCTTTCCTGGCCCTTTGGCTAGACAGATGAGGCATTTGTCGGGACTTCTTTTGTCTGCTCCTTTTGGAGTTTTTCCAGTTTTTCCGATTGCCAGCTTCTTCAGCTCTAAGTCTGGAATAAATATGGCTAAAAAAGAAAACAATACAGAAATGCAGGGACTTTATCACAATTTTGTTGCT
This sequence comes from Tolypeutes matacus, assembly GCA_026826555.1. Lineage (NCBI taxonomy): Eukaryota > Metazoa > Chordata > Mammalia > Cingulata > Chlamyphoridae > Tolypeutes > Tolypeutes matacus. Next base: position 44,081,312 of record JAKSZT010053887.1, read on the forward strand.
TAGGAAGTTCCTAGTTGATCTATCTTCTTCTCTTTATCTTTTAGAGTCTTCTTATGTTTGGTTTATATGTAATGCCCACGGTTTTTCTTTTTCTTTTTTTTAAAGATTTATTTTATTTATTTATTTCCCTCCCCCTCCCCACCTCCCCGTTGTTTGCACTCACTGTCTGCTCTCTGTGTCTGTACGTTGTGTGCTTGTCTTCTTTTTAGGAGGCACCGGGAACTGAACCCGAGAACTCCCATGTGGGAGGGAGGCACCCAATGGCTTGAGCCACTTCTGTTCCCCTAGGGTTTTTCATTACTTAGTGGGAGAAGTAAGATACATCTAATCCATCTTCTTGGGAGGGTAAGTTTCCATCTTTTTAATTTAATTTTAATTTTTTTATATGTAAAAGTTTTCATGTTGCAAAGTTCAGAACTCTATTAAAAAGAATACTGAGAAAAGTTCTCAGTTGTATTTCTGTACCTTCTATCCCGTTCCCATCTACCTCCTTTAGATGCTCATTTTCATCAGTTTGCTATTTTATTCTTTCCGTGTTTCTTTTTCAAAAGTAAGTACAGTATGTGTGTATACACATAAACATTCTTATATCCTCATCTTGCTTAAACAAAAGCTAGTCATACTCTATTACTTTTTGCATTGTGCTTTTTTCACTTGACAATATATCTTAAAATCATTCCATATCCATTCATGGAGATTTTTCTCATTTTCTTTTATGACTGCACAGTACTTTATTGTATATATGTGCAATAGATTTTTAACCAATTTTTTATTGCTGGGCATTTGGATTGTCTCATATTTACTGTAACAAATAATGGTGTAGTGAATGACTTGTGCATATATTGTTTTGTGTTTGTAGAGATATGTCTTTAGAAGTGGGATTGCTGATCAAAGAATAAATGCATGCATAGTTTTGTTAGCTACTGCCAAATTCTGCTCCATAGGGGTTGTATCATCTTGCCCTCCTACCAGCAACATATGAGTGCCTATTTCCTCACAGCCATGAAAAGTGTTCTTATCATTTTATTAGTCCTTGATTTGAAAATAGGTATAAAAATTTATTCACTAATCTCATTCTGTCACTGCATCTCTTAAAAATTTAATAATTTAAGGGCCAAATTTATATACTTAGAAACTTTCTGATAATAAATACAGGGGGACGGATGTGGCTCAAATGATTGGGCGTCCGTCTCCCATATGGAGGGACCCAGGTTCGATCCCCGGGACCTCCCGGTAAAAAAAAAAAAGATAAATACATAATTGAATTTTAAAAATTGTAGTAAAAGTGGAGAATACACAGTGAATATTTTTCAAATGATTAAATTGATATAGCATCATTTTTAATTACTTGATTAAATACCATACATTCTTAGTTTGACAGATTTTAGGGCAAGAAAGTACCTAGGTATCATCAGTATCAGAGCTTTTCAAACTATGCTAGAAGATAAGATTTGTTTGAAGTGCTGGGGAAATTCATAGTGAGGGTGACCTGTTCTAAGTCCCCATCCCACTTCAACCAGACATCTGTGTATCTGTTTTAAATTAAATGGAAAAACTGAAGAAACCATCAACATTTCATAAAACAAAGTTATATTTTCTGGACTTAATGCCCTTTGCAAGGCTAGTCAGATTAAAAAACTCAGTGAATTTTGGAAAAGGAGGTAGAAAACTCTCAAATTCACTGATTATAAAATGTTTGCTAAACAAAATGTGGTCTAATTACTTTCAATTTCTAAGCCATTCTTTTTATTTACTTAAGCTTTGTATTAGTCAGCCAAAGGGCTTCTGATGCAAAGTATCAGAAATCTGTTGGCTTTTATAAAGGTTGTTTATTTGGGGTAAAAATTTAACAGTTACAAGACTGTACAAGAAAGTCCAACTCAAGGCTGCTTTCTCACCAAAGTCAATTGCTATATGTTGAAGCAAGGTGGTCCCTGATCTCTGCCTTCCCCTCTGGGCTTCCTCTTCCTCTTGAGGCTTCGTGCTTAAGTGATCCTGCCAGGAGACACAGGGCTGGTTTCTTTCCAGGCCTTCTGTATCAGTCTCCGCCATGCTCTTCCTGATTTTCAGCTGTAAGCTATCAGGCAAAATGGTTCCTCTCTCCCCAGGGCCTCAGCTGTTTGGGCCTTCCCTTTTCTGTCACATGGCAGGATCAAAAAACGACAGAGCTCTTTCTTCCTGTGTGTCTGTCTTTCTGTGTGAGTGTCCATTCATAGCAGACCCAGCGAGGGGACAGGGACTCAGTCTGAGTCTCGCCCACTGAATATAGTCAAATCAAAAGCCTATCTTAACAGGTAATCTAATCAAAGACATCTAAGCTGAATTTAATGCAATCAAAGGTTATCACACCCAGAGGAATAGATTAGTTTACAAACATAATCTTTCTCTTTTGGGGATTCATAAATAATCTCAAACTGCTATAAGCATCTTCAAACGTTTCATAGTATCTAAAATTGTACTTTTAAATTCAATTACTGAGAGCTTATCTTTTTACTTGTAATTCTTGATTTAGGATGAGTATTTCTATACTGATGGATTAATTATATTCACATACAGTACAGAAAATGGAGGAATTTGGAACAGTCCTGAAGCCAGAGGAATCAGAATATATGTAAGGGGAAATGTACTTGGCAATATCTGAGGCTACATTCTTGACAAAATACTTGAAGATGTCTCATAATCTTCAATATATGAAAGTAACTCTCACATCAGATTCTAAACATGCTGCCTACTTTGTAAACAATAAAGTGTGGTGATAATTTCATCATCACTAACATTTCTGTATTTTAATTTTAGATCCTAGTAAGTTTGGTTATAGCAGTACAAATTGACAAAATTTCTCCAAGTTTGTATTAATGATTTTTCCTGCCTTTTTCCTCTATTTCTCTTTCCTTCTTTCTTCTTTTCTATTTAATGTGTGGCCGGAGATACTATTCAGTTTTATAAACAGCTGATTGTATCTGAGCTATTTTGAAAGGTACATCTACCAAAAGTGTAGTTCAATTTGGGTACAGAGATGGCTGAAATAATTGACTTTAGATTCTTTTGGACCTAGAAGACATCCTCATGGATTTAACATCCCTTACTCTTCTCAATTTCTCAGACCTCCAGCCATTATGGTTTCTTAAAAAGTTCCTTTCTTTGTTAGTTAACTCTCCAAAGACATTTAAATTAATATATATATATATATATTAAAGTTGTGAACTTATAAAACAATCATGCACATGTGTGGAATTCCCATACAACACCCCTCCACCAACACACTACATTGTTATGGAACATTTGTTATAAATTATGAGATAATATCTTCAAACTATTACCACTAACTATGGTCTATAGCAGGGATTCTTAGCAAGGGGTCTGTGAGCTTGAATTGAAATTCAAGAAAACATTATTCTTGTGGGGATGTGTTGGTGCAGGTGTGATATATTTATTAAATAATACATGGTACGGGAAGCGGCTGTGGCTCAATCAGTAGGGCTCCCATTTACCATATGGGAGGCCCCGGGTTCGGTTCCCGGGGCCTCCTGGTGAAGGCAAGCCCGCCCGCACGGCGTGGTTAGCTGACCCAGCGAGCACAAGCAGCAAGGGGGGGATAAATGAATAAATAAATAAAATTAAAAAAAAAATCTAAAATAAATAAATAAATAAATAATACATGGCACAGTGTGGACTTAGTAAGTAGTCCATTGTTTTCACCTGACTAGCAAAGGGATTCATGGAACAAAAAACATTGAGAACCCCTGGTCTGTAGCAAACATTTGGTATATTTTTTCCATATCCCCCAATTATTAACATAGTACATCTTTCTCCAAAGATTTTTTTTTTTTTTTTTTTTAGGTACTGGGGCCGGAGATTGAACCCAGGACCTAGAAAGTGGGAAGCCAGCGCTCAACCACTGAGCCACTTCAGCTCCCCAAAAGACATTTTAACTTCCGTGTTTAATGTCCCTCTTAAGAGCTCTTTTGGAGAGTGTCTACAAATAGGTTGCATTTCCTATGTTTATTTATCCCTTATGATCTTCCCTGAGCCTTCATGTTGTTGTCACATAATCTCTCAACAAAGGAAACACTGTATTTATAATATTTCATACATTTTAATACAAACCTAAAATCTTTCTTCCTATTTCAATTTTGTCTTTAAAAAACAGTTGAGATGTTATAAAGTTTATTTATACTTCTCCCCATGGATTTTTTTCTTTCTCTACTGTAAGACCCAGTTCTTGATTTGTTCATTTTTGTACATATTCCACTTTTATTCACATTCTGACTGGAAAGAGACTTACAGAATGCCTATTGTGGAAAGCATGACACTTAATAATTTTAAAAAGTGCTAGCATACACTTTTGTTATTCACTTAACAAATGGTTATTGAATACCTCTTGGTGCCAGGTCCTGTTCTAGAAGCTGGGACTTCAGCAGTGAACAAAACACAAAAATCCCTGTCTTCATAGAGCTCTGACATTATAGTGGTTATTAACAATCATGATACAAGTTTTGTTGCTTTTATGAGATCATAGTTATCTAAAAACACTGGTCTTTTGGTATTGTCTTTGGTATTGTCTTTTGGTATTTGGAAGAGTTTTTTTTGTGTGTGTGTAGTTTCTTTTCTTTTTTTTTTTTTTTTAAAGATTTTATTTATTTATTCATTTATCCCCCCCTTGCTGCTTGTGCTCGCTGGGTCAGCCAACCACGCCGTGCGGGCGGGCTTGCCTTCACCAGGAGGCCCCGGGAACCGAACCCGGGGCCTCCCATATGGTCAACGGGAGCCCTACTGATTGAGCCACAGCCGCTTCCCTCTTTTGTTTTTTTAAGAATGTTGTTTGGGTAACATTATCACACAGTTGTTACAAAAGGTATTCTGTACAGAAAGAACATGGTCTTTATGGTCAGATAGACCTGAATTTGAATTCTAGCTTTGTCACATATATTCACTTGACTATGTGGTTTACAGCTAGTTTGTCAACTGGTGGAGTTTTTGTGAGAACTAGAGATAATGTAACACCTGTAGCATTGGCAATTACCATCATCATAATTGCCAGTAGAGCACCTGTCATCTGGACTTCTGGCCAACAGTGACAGTGACAATAAGAAGGCAGGCGCTGTGGCCCAAGGCCCATCCAAGTTCCTCCATTCATTGTGAGAGGGGCTGATGCTAAGGTAAAGGAGCATTTTGGGAATCTAGTGAAGCCTTTTAAGGTTAAGATCAACTTGAGGAGTTTGATTTTAGTAGGGAGCAGAAGCTCTTTGACTATCCTTAGTACAGCCACAGCTATGGATTTCTGTTGGCTGCTGTGAGCAAAGGTCTATAATGCATATTTTTAAAATAGCAATTTTATTGAGTTGTATTCATATGCCATACAGTCTATTCAAAGTATACATTCTCAACAAACAAAGAAAAAAGAAAAAAAAAAACCAAAGTATGCATTCAGTGGGTTTTGGTACAATCACAGAGCTGTGCATTCATCACCACAATCAATATTAGAGAATTTTCATTACTCCAGAAAGAAAAACCCCCACCCCCCTTAGCACTTACCTTTCAATCTTTCTGTCCATTGCCTGCCATACATATCCTCTAATCTAATTGTCTCTACAAATTTATTTATATTTACATTTTCTATAAATGCAGTCAAACAATAAGCAGTACTTTGTGTCTGGTTTTTGTCACTTATCATAATTCTCTCTTTTTTAACAATTGATGAAAAATATTTGTATATGACTATTCACTGCTGTCCATAGTTTGCTTTAGGTGATTATAGCTCAGATATCACCCTATCATTAACATCCTGTAATATTAATGTACACTTGTTGTGATTCATTGAAGAACATTCTTATATTTGTACTATTAAACACACTCATCATCTGCAACAGGGTTCACTATGCCATACAGTTCCATGTTTCATCTTTTAGCTTTTCTTCTAGTGTTATGCACAACCTTAAACTTTCCCTTTCAACCACAGTCATACCCCTGTATTGGCGCTGCTAATTGCATTCACTCAAATGTGCCATCTTCACCTCTATCCAATTCCAAGCATTTATGATCAACCTTATTACCAGTTCTGCACAAATTAAGCCTCAGCTCCCCATTTGCTATCCTCATTTTCTGGTGACCAGTCTTCTGGAGACCAATCTACTAACTCCATCACTTTGCTCATTATATTTAGTTCATAATTTTGAGAGCATACAATATTTTTCCTTTTGTGTTTGGCTTGTTTTAGTCAACATAATACCCTCAATGTTCATCCATGATGTCATGTACTTTATGACTTCATTTCTTCTTATAGCTGAATAATATTCCATCATGTACATATACTACATTTTGCTTATCCATTCATCTGTTGATGGACACCTGGGTTGTTTTCATCTTTGGCAATTGTGAATAATGCCACTCTGAAGATAGGTGTGCAAATATCTGTTTTTACCCCTACTTTTAGTTCTTCTGAGTATATACCTAGGAGTGGGATTGCTATATTGTATGGCAGCTCTATATTTAACTCCCCGAGAAACCACCAGTCTTCCATAACAGCTGTATGATGCATATTTTTTTTATTGCAGCATTTGTTATCGGTTTTTGACAGGCCCTTGCAAATAGTTGGGCATGTCCTTGCGCTAAGAACAGCTTTTTTTTCATATGATGCCATGCTGCCTGGCTTCATAATGATTAATCCAGCTAATCTGAATATACCTTGCTCCTTTTTTCATGAACAAGAGACCTTGAAAATATAACCCTCAGGAGATTAATCACAATAGAACCAAACGCAACAGCACAAACCACAGCAGTGTAAGCGTGAAATTCATAATGGATTTTCTTGAGCATTTTTGCATCTATGTTCATTATAGAGATTGGTCTGTAATTTTCTTTTCTTGCAATATCTTTATCTGGCTTTGGTGTAAGGGTGATATTGGCTTCATAAAATGAGTTGGGTAATTTTCCCCTCCTCTTCAATTTTTGGAAGAGTTTAATATATTTACTAATATATTTCAACAGAATTGGTCTTAGTTCTTCTTGAAATGCTTGGTAGAATTCACCTGTGAAGCCATGTTGTCCTGGACTTTTCTTTGTTGGGAGATTTTTGATGACTGATTCAATCTCTTTACATGTGATTGGTTTGTTAAGTTCTTGTATTTCTTATAGCTTCAGTTTAGGTTGTTTGTATGATTCTAGGAACTTGTCCGTTTCATCTAGGTTATCTAGTTTGTTGACATACAGTTTCTCGTAATATCCTCTTACGATCCTTTTTATTTCTGTGGAATTAGTCCTAACTTTTACCCCCTTTCATTTCTGATTTTATTTATTTGCATCTTCTCTTTTTTTCTTTGTTAATCTAGCTAAAGGTTTGTCATTTTATTGATCTTCTCAGAAAAGCAGCTCTTGGTTTCGTTGATTTTCTCTTGGTTTTTTTTTTTTTTGGTTCTCAATTTCATTTATTTCTGCTCTAATGTTTATACTTTGTTTCCTTTTGCTAGCTTTGGGAATGATTTGCTGTGTTTTTTCCTAGTTTCTCCAGTTCTGATAAATCTTTGATTTTAGCTCTTTTTTTTAATATAGGCATTTAGGGCTATAAATTTCCCTTTCAGCACTGTCTTCACTGTATCCCATGAGGGTTTTTTGTGTTTTGTGTTTTTTTTGTCCATTTTATCCCATGAGTTTTGATAGGTTGTGTTCTTGTTTTTGTCTCAATATATTTACTGATTTCATTTACAATTTCTTCTTTGATGTACTGATAGTTTAAGAGTGTGTGTTTCAGCCTGTACACATTTGCAAAATTTCCCCTTTCCCATCTATTATTGATTTCCAGTTTCATTCCATTATAATCTGAGAAGGTGCTTTGTATAATTTCAGTCTTTTTATATTTATTGAGACCTGCCTTGTGACCTAACATGTGGTCTATCCTTGAGCAAGATCCATGAGCACTTGAGAAGAATGTATAACCTGTTGATTTGGGATGTAATGGTTGCTATATGTCTCTTAGGTTCAGCTCATTTATCATATTAAATTCTCTGTTTCCTTGTTGATCTTCTCTCTAGTTGTTCTATCTAATGATGTGAGTGGTGTGTTGAAGTCTCCAACTATTATTGTAGAGTTGTCTGTTTCTCCCTTTTCAGTTTTGCCGGAGTTTGCCTCATGTATTTTGGGGCACCCTGGTTAGGTGCATAGATATTTATGACTGTTATTTCTTCCTGGTGGATTGTCCCTTTTATTAATAATTGTATTATTTTAAAAAATTATTAATATATAAGGACCTTCTGTATCTCTTATAACTTTTTTGCATTTAAAGTCTGTTTTGTCTGATATTAGTATAGCTATCCTGGCTCTTTTTTGGTTACTATTTGCATGGAGTATGTTTTTCTAACCTTTCATTTTGGCTGATTTTTATCCCTGGATCTAAGGTGATTCTTTTGTAGGCAGCATATGGATGGGTCATGTTTTGTTTTCTTTTTCTTTTTTTCCCCATTCTGTCAGCCTGTATCTTTTGATTGGGGAGTTTAATCCATTCACATTCAAGGATATTACTGTAAATGCATTATTTACTTCCACCATTTTATTCTTTGGTTTTCATATATCATATTTTATTTTTGCCTGTCTTTTTACTCTTTTTGTTATCCTTTCTGCTAGTCTTACCTTCTACAGTCTCTTCCAAGCTTCTCTCCTGTCTTTTTCTTTTGGGCTATAAGGCTTCCTTTAATGCTTCTCATAAAGGTGGATTTTTTTTTTTTTTTAACTCTCTTAGTTTCTGTTTATTTTTGAGTATTTTAAACTCACCTTCATATTTGAAGGATAGTTTTGCTGGATAAAGAATTCTCTGCTGGCAATTTTCTCTTTTGGTATCCTAATTATATCATACCACTGTCTTCTTGCCTCCATGGTTTCTGATGAGAAAACTGCATGAAGTCTTATAAGCATCCCTTGTATGTGCTGGTTTACTTCTCCCTTGCTGCCCTCAGAATTTTTTCTTTGATATTTGACAGTCTGAGTTGTATGTGTCTTGGAGTAGGTCTATTCGGATTTATTCTGATTGGGGCACGCTGTGCTTCTTGGACATGTAAATTCATTTCTTTCACGAGAGTTGGGAAATGTTCAGCTATTATTTCCTCAAATACTCTTTCTGCCCCCTTTCCTTTCTCTTAACCTTTTCGAACTCCCATGATACATATGTTGTTGAGCTTCATGTTATCATTCCCTGAGCCCCTGCTCAGTTTTTCCCATTCTTTTCTCTCTCTGTTCTTCATTGAACAGGCTTTTAATTTAGCATTCTTCCAAACTGATAGTTTTTAAATATTTTGTTCAACATTTACTGGAAGTGGTGATAAATTAAAAATCTTTATGTTCTGAAAAAAATTATTCCTTATGGCTTCCTAAATGGAATATAAGCTTTTTATTCTCACATTCAGGTTGCATATGCTTCCCTCTCTTTGAAAATGTGTAAATCAAAACATTATTTACTACTGTGACTCCTAAAACAAGTGGATCGGGAGGTTTGGGTAGGAAAGGCAGTTCTTCTGTAGCTGGATACTTAGTATGAGTATGAGGCGATATAGTTTATCACTGAGTGTGGGAAGTAGAATAAGTAAATTTGAAGAGAATAGCATGGAAGAGGAAGTTATCCAGCTTCTAGATTCTCTATTGCAAATTTAACTCCCAGTACACCAAGTCATTATATGTTTAGCCATTTCTGGCGTTTGATATCATAACATAGGAATTGATTCTATTCTCACTTTTTATATCCTCTCTCAAAGATGCATGCAACTGTGGTTGTTTGCATTAGTGGTTTCTGCCTGCTAATTTTAAAGTTTTGAACATAGGGATTTATTGGCACATTGTTTATTGGTTTAAGTTGTTTTTAGGAGGAGTTAGGGATAAATTATCAAGTCATTTCTGAGCTTAAAGATACTTCTTTCCACATAGATGCACCCTATTTCTTTATGCCCTTATTTTAAAACTGCTTTTATTTTATTAAAAAAAAAATTATTTATCTCTCCTCACCCCCTCATTGTTTGCACTTGCTATGTCTGTTTGTCTTCTTTATTTCTTTAGGAGGCACCGGGAACCGAATCTGGGAACTCTGATGTGGGAGGGAGGCGCCTAATCACCTAAGCTACTTCTGTTCCCTTCTTTGTTGTCTCTTATTATGTTTTTTCTTCTTTTTTTTTTTTTTAAGATTTATTTATTTACTTTATCCATTTTAAAACTTCACTTCTTTGTGTCCCTTCTCTGGGCAATTCTCTGTGTCTGTTTCCTGCCATCTCTTCTCATCCTCCTCCTCTAGTCTTCACCAGGATTCGATCCTGGAGACCTCCGATGTAGGAGAGAGGTGTTCTGCCACCTGCACCACCTCGGTTCCTGGCTTTCAGAGCTTTCGAAGCATCTCTTCTTGTCTCTCCCCTGCGTCTCTTTCCTGTTACGTCATCATCTTGCTGCATGGCTCCTGGGGCCTGGCGGCTCACCAGCACACACAGCCTGGCAGCCCATGCGCCTTCTATATATATATTTTTTATTTTACCGGGAGGTCCTGGGGATCAAACCCAGGTCCCTCCATATGGTGGACGGGCGCCCAACCATTTGAGCCACATCCGCCCCCATGTGTTTTTTCTTCTTCTTTTTAAAATTTTTTTATTTTTTTAAAGATTTTATTTATTTATTCATTTATCCCCCCCTTGCTGCTTGTGCTCGCTGGGTCAGCCAACCACGCCGTGCGGGCGGGCTTGCCTTCACCAGGAGGCCCTGGGAACCGAACCCGGGGCCTCCCATATGGTAAACGGGAGCCCTACTGATTGAGCCACAGCCGCTTCCCTGTTTTTTCTTCTTGTGTCTCCTGTTGCATCATCTTGTCACATCAGCTCGCTATGCCTGCCTCTTGCGCCAGCTCACCATCTTGCTTGTCCTCTTTAGGAGGCATCTTCTTTTCTCTTGTTATGTTATCTTGTTGTGTCAGCTTGCCGTGCCTGCTCATCTTGCCAGCTTGCTGTCACCTTTAGGAGGCACCAGCAACTGAACCACAGACCTCCTGTGTGGTAGGCTAGAGCCCAATCGCCTGAGCCACATCTCCTTCCCTAAAACTGTTTTTAGAGGCATTGTTTTTACAACTACATTTGTTGCTTAGTTATCCCATAAATGTAGGGTATTAGTGTTGTGAATAATTATGTACAACAGAATTGAGTTAGGAATTAACTCCTGGTTAGAACTAGAGTTTCATATTCTTAATTAAATTTCATAGTTTTGTGGCCCATAGGGGCACAATACCTGGTTTTATGAAAATTTCCACTTTTTACCTGGTTGTTTTATTATGTTATAAATACACTTATTTAGTCTTCTGGGTCAACACACTCAAAAGAATCTTTGCCATTGCTGTGGCAATGAGTGCTGTGCTCAGATTCAAGCAACAATTAACTGTCTACAATACAACATCATTTGTCACGTTATTTTTTTTTTTCTTTTTTTTATTGGTAAAAATCAAAATTCTCACAATACATACAAACATTTGTAAAATGATATATAAATATATATGCATATATGTGTATTTGCTTACAAAAATGTTATTTATATATATATATATACATATATTTTAAGAGGTGCTTAGATTACCTAAAATATTACACGGAACCCACTGGGATTCCCATGTTGCCCACCTCCCACACCTCCCACCACATCCCACACAAACATCTCCCACAGTGTGGCCCACCAACCTCAATGAACTTACACATCCTGGAGCCTTGCCACCAACCATAGACCACAGTTCACACTGTAGACCACACTCTCTCCCACTCAGTTCTGAGTGGTGTGTGCTGATTGAAAATGGCCTACATCCATTGCCACAACAGTACTCAGGACAACCTCCAACTCCCAAAGAAGCCCCTGTATTTCAACTGCTCATCCCCTCCCTACCCAAAAACTGTCAAGTGGCCACTGGCTCCACCTCATTGTTATAATTTCTTGCATTGCAAGAATCACCTTAAATTAATGTTGCTAATTTGATTATTACTGGCTTTGTTTCTTGTGTATTTAATTTGAAAATTTGTTTCTGCTTTGTAGTTGTATAAGAGCCATAGCATAATGGGTTTTTACTTAGTGTGTTGAGCAGTACTACACTAATAAAACAATTGAACCCAGCTTTGAAGGAAAAATCTTTAGGGCCAAATTATCCTGTAACCTTGACTCATAAAAGTTGATTCTCAATCTTTTAATGCTTGTGTGGATCTACTCTGAATATTGTCCATTTGTCACTTATATGGACTTGTCCATTTTGAGGTAGTCAGTTTACTTGGACATTAGAAAAAAAAACAGCTGCTATTTTTTCAGGGATGATTTCTAGATCTGCTTAGTTTCTTTTTGAAAGGTAATCTGTATTGTACCTCTTCTTAAAGAATTAGAGATAGACTTTTTTTTTTTTTTTAATTTGAGAGAAAAAAACATTTCTACAACATATTCAGCTTTTTAATAGTACCTTCTTATTTAGGCCCACTCTAACCTGATTAATTTCTTCCCAGAAGAGTTAACTTATTTTAATTCAAATGTCAAAATGAATTTGTCTTTCACTTTGTTTGTACCTTTTGGTTTAGATAGACAGCCTGTAACGATCTTCAGGCATATAAAATAAATATCTTTCAGGAAGTGGTGAAAATATTTTTTCTGTTATTCGTGGGTATGTGATAAAGGAGAAGGGCAATTTCAATAGAAAAGATAGTTTTAAAAGGTACCTGGGGAACTTTCCTGAAATAATAAAATGGATATTTGAAAAGCTACAGAATCTCCTCTGGAGATTTGAATGTGAATATTTTAAATAACACTTTTATAATGTAATTTTCAGTGCAGTAAGGGACAGACAAGAGATCTCTTGAATGTGGACTTTATCTTCTCCCCAGGGCTGGTTTCGTGTCCATGTGGCTGGATGGACTGTTGGACAGGTTCCATCATTAGAAGAGCCTGCACTTGGTTTAATGATCTGCTGTCACTATGTTGAAATTCTTAACAAGTTTAAACCAAGGGCTCACATTTTCATTTTGCACTGGGCTCCACAAATTATGTAGGCAGGCCCTACCTTTTCCCCTGAGCACTTAAGAAACACATCTGCCTTTCATATAGGAGAAAATAATACTTGTTTCCCAGGTTGTTTAAAGATAAAATGAGCTAAAATCTGCGAAAGGACCAATCAAAATATGACTCAATAAATGTTAATTTCCTGTCCATTCTGAGCCTTCCCAAAATGAAGTGGGACTTCTGTTTTCTACATCATTTCACATCTCTCTTCCTGGCTGCATGTAGCTGGAGGTATCAGGGAAGCTATTTGGGACTCCCTACTCTAACATGACCCTGTTCTTCAGCTGTTTTGCCACATTTCCTGAATTTCACTTGTCTGAGAAGAAAGTTCCTTCAGTTTGTGACTCACATGTCTTTTTTTATCCTCTTGCAACAAGTTCTTACCTAGAAAAGGGGCCTAGAGCTTTCAGCTGTCAGTTTGTTAGCTGTGCAGATGCATTGGCAGTGTGAACTCAGGCCACTGTATTATATCACTAGATACTTTTTAGATTCAAGAAACTAATCAAGTTCAAGAATGGGCTTAAAATGTGATAATATATAAGAAACTGCTTTGAAAAGTTGATGGAATTGTAAGATATTTGTCATTTTCACCTTCATTTTCTTCTATTGTACTTTCCATAGTCTTTATCATGATCCTTGCTTTCTTTTTTCTTTCTTGTTTTCTTTTCTTAAAAATTATTTTACGTACTTAAAAATAGTTACTTTTAAAAACTACGACTTACAGTAAAATCCATGCTTTCTATAAATTCTAACAAATAGTTGCTTAACCACCACCACATTAAGGAGTAGAATAGGGAAGCGGCTGTGGCTCAATCAGTAGGGCTCCCGTTTACCATATGGGAGGCCCTGGGTTCGGTTCCCGGGGCCTCCTGGTGAAGGCAAGCCCGCCCGCACGGCGTGGTTAGCTGATCCAGCGAGCACAAGCAGCAAGGGGTGGATAAATGAATAAATAAATAAAATCTTTAAAAAAAAAAAAAAAAAAAAAGGAGTAGAATATTTCCCTCACCCCACAAAGTGCCCTAAAACCCCTTTATGGTCAGTTCTCTTTTTCCAACCCCAGCCCAGCTGCCACTCTGCTTTTGTTTCCTGTATTTTTTTTTTTTTCTAGACTGTTTTATAAATGGAATCATACAGTATGCAACCTTTTTACTATTTTTATAACACTCTAGAATGTCATGTAAGTGGAAGCATGTAGTATGTAGCTTCTTCCACCAAACAAAATGCTCTTGAGATTCATCCATGCTGTTGAGCATATCAGTAGTTCATTTATTTTTATTTCAGCTTAGTAGTCCATTACACAATTTGTTTATTCATCAGTTGGTGTACCGTTGGTTTATTTCTAGTTTTGGCCTGTTAAGAATAAAGCTGCCATAAATAGTTGCATGCATGTTTTTGTGTGGATGTATGTCTTCACTTTTTTTTGAGAAAACACCTATGAATGGGATTACTGAGTCCCTGTAATAAGTATGTTTAAATTTTATTAAAAGACTGCCAAACTTTTCCAAAGTGGCTGTATGTTTTGCATTTCTACTAGCATTGAATGAGGGAGCTGTGCATCCTTGCCAGCACTCGATATTATCAGGTTGGTTTTGTTTTTTTATTAAGTAGAGAAGATGTAGGTTTAAAGAAAAATCATGGATGAAACACAGAGTTACTATGGTATTGTCAACTTTTAAAAGAAGTTTTAAAATCCATTCAAACATGTGTAGAGTAGAGTAGTATCCATTATAGTTTTAATTTGATATCTCTAATGACTGATAATATTAAGCATCTTTTATTGTGTATGTTTGCCATCCATATTGCATCTTTGGTGAAATATCTGTTCATATCATTTGCCATTTATTTTATTAATTGGTTTGTTTTCTTACTATTGAGTTGTAAGAGGTCTTTATATATTCTTAATATCATTCCTTTATCATGTATGTGTTCACAAATGTTTTCTCCCAGTTTGTGGATTGTCTTTTTATTTTCTTATAATGTTTTTGGAGAGGAGTTTTCAATTTTTATGAAGCCTAATCTAACAAGTTTTTTCTTTTATAATTCATGCTTTTTGTGTTCTGGTTAAGAATTTTTTGCCTAATCCAAAGTCACAAAGATTTCCTCCTATGTGTTTTTCTAGAAGTTTTATAGTTCAGATTTTACATTTTTAGTTCTGTGATCTTCCATTTCAAGTTAAATTTTATATATGGTATTAGGTATTAGTTGAGATTATTTTTTTAATTTTTATTTTTTTTAGGTGGTAGTGGGATTGAACCTGGGACCTTGTACACGGGAAGCAGACGCTCAAACCACTGAGCTACATCCCCTTCCCGATTCATTATTTTTGAATATCAATATGCAATTGTTTTAACACCATTTGTTGAAAGGACTCTCCTTTCTCCACTGAATGAATTTTCTTGACAATTTAGTTGAAAATCTATTGACTCTTAAGTGGGTTGAGGCCCTTTATTCTTTTCCATTCATCTCTATATCTGTCCTTTCACCAGTACCACACTGTCTTGATTACTGTAACTTTATTTTTTAAGCCTTGACAACTGGTAGTGAGAGTCCTCCAACTTTATTGTTTATTTTCAAAATTGGCTTCATAAAATGAGTTGGGAACCCTCTTTTGGGAATAGCTTGTGTAGAATTTGTATTATTTCTTCCTTAAATGTTTGGTATAATTAAACACGGAAGCCAGCTGGGCCTGGAGTTTCCTTTGTTGCAAGATTTTAAATTACACATTCAATTTATTTAATAGATATATGTCTATTCAGTTTATCTTCTTTTTTTTTTTTTAATTTATTTTAATTAATTAATTTTTTTTTTAATTTTACCGGGAGGTCCCAGGGATCGAACCCAGGTCCCTCCATATGGGAGACGGACGCCCAACCAGTTGAGCCATATCCGCCCCTCTCAGTTTATCTTCTTGAATGAGATTTAGTAGTTTGTGTCTTTCAAGAAATTTGCACATTTTACCCAAGATAATCAAGTTTATTGGCATAAAGTTGTTCATAGATTACCTTATATTTTTTAATGTCTGTAGGATCTGTAGTGATGTCCCCTCTCTTGCTTCTGATTGTGGCTATTAGTGGGTTTTTTGTTTGTTTGTTTGTTTTTCCCTTAATCGGTCTGGCTAGAGGTATATCAGTCTTACCCATTCCCCCCCCCCAAAGAACCAGCTTGTAGCTTCATTGATTTTCTCTGTTTTTATTTTTCAATTTCACTGATTTTTGTTCTTATCATCACCATTTTCTTCTTTCTACTTGCTTTGGGTTTAATATAATCTTCTTTTTCTAGTTTCTTAAGGTAGAAGTCTAGATCATTGATTTGAGATCTCTCTTCTTTTCTAATGTAAACATTTAATGATGTAAAGTTCCTGTTAGCGTTGTTTTAGCTACATCCCACACATTTTAATATGTTGTGCCTTTATTTTCATTTAATTCTATCTATTTTCCCTTATAACTTCCCTTTTGATTCTTGGGTTATTCAGTAGTATGCCGATTAATTTCTGAATGTTTAAGAATTTTCTAGATATCTTTCTGATATTGAAAGTTTAATTTCAATAATTAGTTTAATTTCATTGTGATCAGAGCACATATTTTGTAAGATTTCAGTTTTTTTAAATTTGTTAAAGTGTGTTATATGGTTTATATTAGTGAATGTTCCTTGTGCACCTGAAAATAATTTATAGATGCTGGTGTTGGGTAGAGTGATCTATAAGTGTTGGTAAGGTCAAACTGGTTGATAGTATTGTTTTGCTCTTTTCTATCCAAACTGGTTTTCTATCTACATGTTCTATTGATTACTGAGAGAAGAATATTGAAGTCTTCGACTATAACTATTTCTCCTTCACTACTTTTTTTTTTTTTTTAAAGATTTACTTTTTTTATTCCCCCCCCCCCATTGTTTTAGCACTCGCTCTCTGCTCTCTGTGTGTTCTTCTGTGTCTGCTTGTCTTCTCTTTAGGCAGCACCAGGAACCGATCCTGGGACCTTCTGGACTGGGAGAGAGGTGCTCAATCTCTTGCGCCACCTCAGCTTCCTGGTCTGCTGCATCTCTTATTGTCTCTCCACTTTGTCTCTTTTTGTTGCATCAATTGCTGCATCAGCTCTCTGCACGGACCAACAGTCCTTTACTGACCAGCATTCTGTGTGGGCCAGCACTCCACATGGGCCAGCTCACTGCATGGGTCAGCTTGCCTTTCACCAGGAGGCCCTGGGAATCGAACCCTGGACCTTCTATATGCTAGACAGGAGCCCAATTGTTTGAGCCGCTTCCGTTTCCCATCTCCTTTTACTACTATTAGTTTTTTCTACATCTATGTTGAAGCTCTGTTGTTAGGTTTATACACAATGAGGATTGTTGTATCTTCTTGGGCAATTGACCCTTTTATGTTTATGTAATGTTCCTTTTTAATCCTTGGTAATATCTCTTGTTCTAAAATCTACTTTTCTGATATTAATATAGCCACTCCAACTTTCTTATGGTTAATGTTTCTATGGTATTTATACTTTTTATCCTTTTACTTTTAACCAATTTATGTCGTTATGTGCTAGTGGGTTTCTTGTAGACAGCATATTGTACGGCCTTTCTTTTTTTTACAATCTGACATCATGGTGGTTCTTAGGTTGTCTAGTATTACCTGGCATTGCTACTTCTCCAACTTTACATCTCATTACACTCTCCCTCCTCACTTCCCTTCCACCAACTAGCCTTAATTCAGTTTGTAGAACTTGTGAAATTCTTTCTTGCTATAGGCCCTTGTGCTTGCTGCTGCCTCTGCCTTGAATAGTCTCACACCCTATGGCCTCCTACCATCTCCCCACTCCAGCCTCCCATGGTAAATACCCTTCTTGTCCTTCAATTCTCACCTTCTTCACAGAGCCTTTCTTGACCACCCTATCTAGAGTAGGCCCTCTCTAGTCTTTGTAACAGAATCATGCTTATTTCTCTCTAGCCATAATCAGAATCTCTGTTTGCCTTCCATGTCTATTTGTTTATTATATTGCCCTTTTTACCCCATGAAAATGCCAACATTATGAAGGCAAAGGGATCTTGTCTGGTTTGTTCTCCATCGAATGCTTAGCATTCAAGAAAGAGTACACTGTCTGGCATATAGTTGTGTGTTCATTGAATGAACAAATGAGTAATGTTTAAAATTTGGCTCTTTCCAGGAATTAGATAACCGTACACAAATCAAGTAGAAATGTCCATGGTAAGTTAGTTTGCTGATGCTGTATTTTTTTCTTTTTCTTTTTCTTTTTTTTTTTTACAATTTAAGCTGATGCTGTATTGATTAGGCAACTTTGTTGCAAGGCACAAATACATTTTTAAAAAGTTTACTGGTGTTTTGTTTGTTTGGGCTAGTGTTTTTAAACATGAAATTATAAAAGTTTGTGACTCCTGAAAAGTATGTTTTTTTGAATCATTATTTATTCTTGTTGAATTACCCTTTGCCCATTAGCAGTCACTTACACACCCCAACTGATCTGTAGTGGTGTTATTACTGTATACCCAAGTATAAGATCTTTATAATGCACTTTATAAAATTTAATTTCATTTTTCTAAAAGCACAGGAAATTCACAAAAGTATCAACCCATCCAAGAGAAATTAAACTGAAAAGAGATTAGTGATACAGTTTTCTGACAAATTCAGAATTAGGTAAATTGAAAACATAACTCAAAACTTCATAATCACCTAGACATGCCTTTTTAGTTCATTTCCACATGTAGTGATATGGGGTGCTCTGCTTAGATTTGACATATGCTAACTAAGATAGAGCTCTGTTAAAGTTGTAGTAAACTGAGATGTGAGAGCCTATTTATCATCAGTTGCTCATTAAGATCAAATGGTGGGAAGAGGGACACGGTCTGCTTAGAAAGTAATTAACACTTTTATTTTTAAGGGATATAAGTGTAGGCTTACAATGTTAAAGATGGTATTTTGAAGAGTAATTTATAACGATAAGGAATTTCCCGGTGAGATAATGGAATGAGAAGATAAAAGAATGTACATTTCCTGCTGCAAACCCAGATAAATTTTGGATTAAATATAGCAAAAACCAAAAAATCTTTTCATATATAACCCTGTTTGAAGGCAGGAAAGGCAAATATGCAGGTGCCAGAGGGAACTTAGAGATTGAAGGTTAAAGTCTAGAGGCCTGTGAGACAGTAATTGGGCTGCATATTGGCCTCTGGGGTTTAACCCAGACCAGGGATGAGAGTTGAGACCATAGGCTGAATATGTTAGTAGCTAAAAGAAGACAGCTTATTAAAGAGTATTTTAACCTCGTGAATCAGATCAAATACAGGAAAGAAACTAAGAAACGTACCGGATTTAATCTAGGTTCTTGACTTATGTTGCAGAAATAAAATTCAGACTACGTCAAGTGAGTGAAGTCAGTAATTTATTAAGGTAGGGAGAGAAGAGAAATAGGAGAAAATAACAGATCACGGGTCCCTGGTAGAGGGTAAGGGGCTGAAAAGTGATAGAGAGGGCTGATTTATAGACTACAGTTTCCCATTATAGATTATAAATGCCCAGGCTTTACTTGCGTGTTGATCCGCACAAGAGGGACATGGCGAGAGCAGGGTGCAGAAGCCACGAGGGCCCCAAGAGCAGCAGGATGCGGAAGCCGCTGGGAGCAGGAGCTGGGGGGAGGGGGAGAGGAACAGTGGTCTGGAACAGGAGCAGAAGGGGTGTTAATTATTCCACCCCTTTGCTAATGGCATGGGAGGAGTTCCAGGTGTTTGCTGTTTTGATTGATTACCCCATCCATCAATTCCCCCCCCCCCCCCCCCCCCGTGGGGCCAATGATAATGTCCTGGGAGAATTATCTGGAGCTTCTCCTGGCTTCCGGGAGAAATCTTGCGAGGATCTTCCAGCAGCCTTCTTGGGTTATTGATGTCCACATGGTCCTTTTGCCAGGTTTCAGATCTATCTATTCATTCCCTATATGAAGCCTGCTTCAAAACCATTTCTAAATAAGTGTAATCCAAGTGTTTTTGTGGTGTTAAGTAAAACAGAATGATCTGGCAATTTATCTATTTAAACTTGAATGAAGCTGAGTGTTGCTATTACTCTTTTTTTAGCCCTCTCCCCGCATTGAGTTTTCATTATATTGCATTTTAAATAAAGTTGTAGAAATAACAGTAGTCTCTTGGCCATTAATTTTGTTTGTTTCCTGAAAACTTTATATGTTTCAGTTTAGAAGAGACTAGCTCATAATAATAAAATATAGGGCAAATTTGGAGTCACTTATGTGCTGTGATAGAAACAGCCAAATAACATAGGCTTCCATCCTTATGTTGTTTTAATTATGCCCATAAAGGAATCATTGAAAGAACATTTAATGTTTCAAAGGTCTGGAGGGATAGATCGTGTGTTAGGAAAAATGAAGTTGCTTTAGCAACTAAGTCCTCTCTTTCAATATAAGGGCCTAGGAGAAATTTACAGAATTCATTACCTCTATAAAGGAATAAAGTCATTTGCTGGGGAATTCTTAGATTTAAGTATCCTTTCAATAAAATGAATAACATGGTAGAGTGGTTCTTGAGATAATATCATTATGTTAAAATGACTCAGCTTGCACAGAGTACAACATTCAACTTTCCTCTTTTCCTAGAATTGATTCATGATTTGAAATTTTTAAAAATTCATTTAACATTTTGATACTGGTTTTAAATTGTTATCCTTAAAGCATACTGAGAAGAATAGTAGTGCCAATTATTTAAAAGCAATTTTGTTAGGTCACACTCTTTTCTGAAAAATTTTAATGTAATTTAAATACTGGGATTTTATTTCAAGCTTTAATTTTTTCTTTTAATCATTTTACTTGATATTTAGCAAAAGTGTGTTCTTGCCAGATGTGCTTCGTTAATGACCAATTCCTGAGTCATTATGGTTTCAAAGAGAGAGTTTATTTGCTTGTGCACAGCAAAGGACAGTGGCCTAAGGTCCCTAAAACTGCCTTCTGGAACTGCAGTCATCTTGATGGTTTTATAATATCCAGGTTTAGCAGGTCATGCTGATGAGTAATTTGGGTGGAACTGGCTCAGTTTCCTTCATTAATAAACAATTTAATAAATAAGGGGCTAAACAGGATGGGGTAGGGGGTGTGGGGTGGGTACAAAACCAGAGTTAGTCACAAAGTTATTACTATCACAAGACAATAATTATCAGAGATGAAGGCCTCTGGGGATAGAGCAGGAAGATACAGAATGAGGGCCATTTACAAGGTTTTTCTCGTAGATTTCAAACAGAGGAGGTTAGAGTGGTTACCATTTCAATAGAAATGTTCTTATCAAGGGTAAGATCAATCTGGAATAATCATCATAATAACAAGTCTTAGTTAGAAATGACTATATAAGGTAAGAGCTGTCTGGAATAATCATCACAATGGCATGTTTTTAGTTGGAAAGGACCATACACAATGGGTGAGGTCACTCTAGCCAGTTTCAGTAATTTCAGATATTAACCTTTGACTACTTTATAATATACGGGAAGAAAAAGACATCTATATAATGATTCAATAATCATAATTAATTGTTAATTCTTAACCCTCAGTTACACACTCATCAGGAGTTTCTGCAGACAGGAATTAACCTATGTAATAAAATACATATCTTTATGCATTCATTCATGTATTTGGCAAAATTTTCTGAGTGCGCCTTCTGTGTTAGGCACTGTGCTACCTGCAAAGGATACAGAGATAAAAGACACAGCCCTTATCCTTAAGGAGCTCATAGTCTAATGGGAGACACAGAAAAGTAAATTAAAAACTATAGTCAAGTTACAGGCTGTATAAAAATATATCCAGGAGGCTCTGAGAGCACATAAGTGGAGTACCTCAATTGAACTAAGAGCAGCAAGGAAGACTTCCAGGATGAACGGTGCCCAGCTGGGTCTGAAAGGAAAATGGGAATTAGCCAGATGGAGAAGAAAGGAAGGTCATTCCACACAGGAAATAGTACTGTGCAGAGGTTTATATAGTATCAAAGAGCATTCATTCATGTACTTACTTGACACATATTTATTGAGCACCAACTATATGCCAGGCAAATGTAATACTTGCATTGGGGGCATATTGGAGGGTAAAAGCAGACATATTTCCTGCTGTCTTGGAGCTTATAGTCTACATGGAGAAAGATATTAATAAAATAATCACAAATAATTGTAAAAACTACAGTTGTGATAAAGGCAGTGAAGGAGAGGTCCAAGGTGCTGTGAGAACATGTAATAAAGTTGGAGTTGAGGAATTATTCCCTCAGAAAGTAACACTAGACCCAAGAATTGAAGCCTGGGTCCATAAACAAAGATTATACACAGTTGTGCTGAGGCAGGTTAGTATAGGGAAAGGGAAGACTTGGGTCACAGTTGAGAACCTGGCAGAAAACATGACCAGCAGACCACATGGCTGTGGAAGGGTGGTGGAAAGATCCCATGAGACCCTGGCCACAAGATCCCATTTGGAACTCTTTCTGGGGTCAAGGGGAAGCTCTGGATACCTTCAAACAAAAGGTCTCCCCATTGGCCTCCTGACAACTAACAGGTGGGGCAACCATCAGAACAGCAAACAGCTGGGGTCCCTCCCCAACATTATGAAGGGGGAGGAGGAAAGCCTTTAAAAAAGGCCTAACCTGGGGCCCCATGCGTGTGACTTACCCTGCAGCACACCTGCAGTCTATGTCTAGGACTGTGTACTTTTCTAGTTTTGTTTTTTAATAAACTCTTTACTCCTTTGCCTACCCTGTGGCGTGACCTTAAATTCTTTTATGTGATATAAGCCAAGAACCTAGAAGCCCAGAACCTAGAGCATTCCGCTAGCAGTACTGATCTCACTTGTACTGTTTTTATAAAACAGGTTCTTGGGTATCTTTAGAGCTCCTCAAGAAGTTCAGTATGGCTGTATGAAGGGCACACATGAGAGAATGAAACGGGAAGAGGATGGAGAGATGGGCAGGACCAACATCATGCAAGACTGTGCATACCATTCTGAGGAATTTGGTTTCTATCTTGGTAGGTGATAGATGTGGTAAACCAAGTAAAGGTCAGAAGTCAGACTGGGAGAAACATAAGCAGATTGTGCTTTAGAAAGATCTTGAGAAAAGTTACTGTGGAGGATAGATTGGAGAAGGCAAGACTATATTAATATCCACTTTCCTCTAAGGAACCAGAACTGTCATGGTATCAGCTATATGTATTATGTAAATCTTATGAGATTTATTATAGGAATTGGCTCACAGGCCCTGGAGATTGGCAAATCTGAATTCTGTAGGGCAGGCCACAACCTGGGAACTCCAACAAAGGTTTCTGTGAATTCCCCAAGAGAAGCTGGCTGGGAGAAGAAGAGAGAGAAATTCTTCTTTCTGACTGCTGAAATCATCAGTTTTCCCATTAAGGCCTTTATCTGATTGGATGAGATGTCTCTCATTGCTAAAGGCAATGTAGATTGTTGATTGTAGATGTTATCAGCCATAGATGCAGTCAACTGACTGACAATTTAAATCCATGAAATATACTTGACCAAACAACTAGACATCATAACCTGGGCAAGTTGACACTTGAACTTAACCATCAAACCAAATAATACATGATAGATTTTGTACTTCTTAGTCATATAGCCGTTCCTTCATTTCTGCCTTGTCAGTGGCCATTCTTCTGTCTTTTTGTTTGTGATACACTTGTGGTGGGAACCAGGGTTCCCACCCTCAGAGGTTAGCATGGCTTGAAAATATTTCTTTTTTTTTTTTTTTTACAATTGACCTTGTTTATTTAGAATATTTTAATTCAGTTTGGTGTATGACCTAGTAGTTTACAGTAAATATCTTTGGATGATCTTAATGGCTTTTTAAAAATACTGTAAAATGGACATTTCTCAAAATGATATTAACTCATATTTACAACAAACCAAACAAAAGCAACAATCATGGAATTACAGGGTCACATTTTAATTCCTGAATTTTACAGTTCAGCATTAATATCACCACATGTATACAAATGGTGTAAAACAAGTACAGTGGTCTTTTTAATACAAAATAAACATCTGTTTTATGGAAAAACTATACTTCATATCTACACAGACAGCCCATCTTTTCCAAACAATAGGCAAAATTAAAACTAACTACAAAATCTCCAAAACAGGGGAAACTGCTTCAGTTTAAGCTATTCAAGGAAAAATGGACCCATTAACACATTACAAGAGTGATCTAAAGATTATAGCTGGAATTACTGTTTATAGCTTTTCTTTTTCCCAATAAATTAAATTGTAGTTTGGGGACACTTTCTCACTTCAGCATGATCTCAGATCATAGATGAACAAAACTAACATTAAAATATTTACAGTTAACTTGCTGTTCTAAAAATAAAACTTAACTGTTTGCCTCAATTTATTATTTTAAATTCATTTACATATATGGAATGTGCTTTTACTCTTAAAAAAGCAGCTTTCATATTACACCCTTGTATGTTTATCGAAAAGCTTCATGTGCTGCATGCTGACTGTGACACTTAAGTAACTTCTTGGTCCAAAATGGCTTCTAGATATTAAATTCCACTTAATTCAGCACTATTCTTTTTATGTTAGTCTTTATAAATTATACATTAAAACAAGCCTGCTGTTCTGGAAAGGGAGGTAACAAAGCAACAAGTTATTTTAAAGTCTCTTCCATGAGATTGTACTGGTAGGTATTGTAAGCATTTTTATACTACCATGTTTCTAGAAAAATCATTTTGGACACTACTGTACAGATTCTTGGCTGAAAATATTTCTTATAGGTCTTAGAAGAGATGAAATTGGAGGAAATATGTTTCCCATATTTTAAAGTGATAGGTACAGCTCCAGAAATGATAGTGACTAATGTTTTCAGGAGGAAAAAAAAAAAACAGCTAGGGGAGGATTGTGGGAAGATGGCCACGGACTAACAGACAGAACTGAATGCTGGCACAAAAACAACAGAGAAAGAGCCAAAAGCTGTCTGAGGGACCTGCTTTGGGGAACAGCAGAACAGGGTAGTGCTATGCAACTCCCAGGAGGGTGAGGGACAGAGAGACGAAGAAGCCAAAATGACAAACGTGAGTTAACAAGCCCCTGTGGCAGCCAGGAATTGCTCCTCATTAGAGGCACATAAGAGCAGATTTGAATTGCTTGAAGACAGAATTAGTGATTTCAAAGACAGAACACCTGAACCTTCCTGAAAAAGCCAGGAGAACAGAAAGAGAAGCGAGTGGAAAAAATGGAATGGAGTCTCAGGGAATTTAATGACAATGTGAAACGCATGAACATTCACAATATTGGTGTCCCAGAAGGAGAAGAGAATGGAAAAGGGACAGAAAGAATATTTGAGGAAATAATGACCGAAAATTTCCCATCCCTTATGATGGACATAAATATTAATATCCAAGAAGGACAACACACCCCAAACAGAATAAATCTGAATAGATCTACTCTGAGACACCTACTATTCAGAATGACAAATATCAGAGATAAAGAGAGGATTCTAAAAGCAGCAAGAGGAAAGCAAAGCATCACATACAAGGGAAATTTGATAAGATTAAATGCTGACCTCTCATCAGAAACCATGGAGGAGAGAAGAAAGTGGTCTGATGTATTTAAGCTACTGAAAGAGAAAAACTGCCAACCAAGAATTCTATATCTGGCAAAGCTGTCCTTCAAAAATGAGGGTGAGTTCAAAGTCTTCACAGACAGACAAAACCTGATATCATGTTACCAAAAGACCAGATTTGTAAGAGATACAGCCTGAAAGGAAAAAACAAGGACGAGAGAATTGGAGAAGAGTTTAGAAATGAAGATGATTAGGAAGGGTAAACTAAAGGATAAGAAGACAGACAATAGAACGATATGACAACAGAGAGCCAAAGGACAAAATGGGTGAAGTAAATAATGCCTTTACAGTAATAACACTGAAGGTTATAGGATTGAACTCCCCGTTCAAAAGACATAGAGTGATAGAATGGATAAAAAACTATGAGCCATCTATATGTTATCTACAAGAGACCCACCTCTGACATAAGGACACAACCAGGTTAAAAAGTGAAATGTTGGAGAAAGATATTCCATGCAAGGAGTAACCAAAAAAGAGCTAGAGTAGACCAGATAATTGTAAAATAACAACATTATATAATGTATATGAACAATATTTACTTAGTGCAACTGGCAAATTGTTCCTGTGATCAGTATTCTGTAATTTTTTTCATACATTTCACACTTCCTTTTAATTGAGGAGGACTGGAGAAGAGATATATATTTGGATGCTTCATTTTTCTTTAACCCTTTCTTATTCATACTCTAATTAAAATAATCTATCTGGATCAATAATAATTTAGCATAACTACTGTTGAACAAGATTTTGAGTTTTTCTGCCTCATAAAATTATGAGTTGGCAAATTATCTGCTGTAATTCATTCCAGTAAGATGTGAAGAATTCCCAAATAGGAATTTGATTATCTAGGAAGAATTATGGCCTAGATGTAAATTAAATAGCTAAACCAATAATTTATTTCATTCTCAGAGATTATTATGCCCAATAGTTATAGCTGTAATGTAAAAATTAGGATTATGTTATAATTAATTTCTTTTATATTTGAATTATTTACATTTATAAATTTTGCTATGCTATCTATTTTTTATAATTGATTATATTTAATCTAACCTGGCCTTGCACTCCCTTTTAAAATTTGCAATTTTTTCAATCTATTTTTCTATTTATTTTACAATTTTACAATAAAGGACTTTTTAACAGCTAAAAAAAAAGCACCATTGATTATACACTTTGGATAGATCATATGGTATGTGAATATATATCAATAAAACTGCTTAAATAAATAAATAATGTGCAAGAGTTGCCAGAAATAGCAGCTATGTACAGCAGGGGAAACAGAGAGATTGAGGGGTGAGGAATTTTCTTATTTGTTTGTCTGTTTTTTGTTTATTATTATTATTGAAATAATGAAAATGCTTTAATAATGATTGAAGTGATTAATGCACAACTGTGTGATTATACCAAATACCACTGATTATACACTTTGGATAAATTATATGCTTTATTAATTGTATCAATAAAATTGGTTTAAAAAAAAATAAGAAAAGGCAGACAGGAGTTGATGACCAAGGTGTCTGATTCTGATGAAAGAGAAGGGCAGAGACATTCAGACTGGTTCTTCTAGATGCACAAACTGATTCAGCCATTGTAATTGCTAATTATATAAAGGATGGGCACTGAACATTATAAAGGTGGATCGCCTTGTTGGGGTGTTCCTTTTCCTTCATAGGGAACTTCCAAACTCTTGCCTAACTTTTTTTTTTTTTTTTTTTTAGATTTTATTTATTTATTCATTTATCACCCCCTTGCTGCTTGTGCTCGCTGTGTCAGCTAACCACGCCATGCGGGCGGGCTTGCCCTCACCAGGAGACCCCGGGAACCGAACCCGGGGCCTCCCATATGGTAAACAGGAGCCCTACTGATTGAGCCACAGCCGCTTCCCTTGCCTAACTTTTTGATGACAACCTGGCTTTAATGAAACCACACCAGATGTGGTCTAACACAATCATCCAAAAGCTGAAGAAGCTTATTTAATAATATGAAGGGCTGATCAGGAAATGTCCAGAACTTGGTTCAGACAAAAAAACCAGAGACTGATGAAGTATTCACAGCACTTCTAAGAAGAGTGTAATCTCACTGTAACATCTTTTTTTTTTTGAGGTGCTATCACTTTCCACCTATAAATCAGAAAAGGTTAAAACAAAAATGCCCAATTGCTATCAAAGATGTGGTATTGATTATACACTTCGGATACATCATGAACAAAGCATCACCTTTTTTTTTTTCCCTAATAAAAGCCAGGTTAGAGGGTGCAGCTTATATTTGCTGTCAGTTGGGCTTCCAAATTCTGAATCTCAGAATTAGAAGACCTCCTCATCCAGTCATAGCAGCACTGGACTGGGAAAAGTCCAGATGCAGAGCCTGTCCCTAGAGAACTAGGTCAGAATTTGTATTCTCTGTGGCTGGCTCACTTCCAAGAGGCAAGAGGAGGGAGCTGAGCCAAGCATATCTAGTTTATTCTTTCCAGATTTGCCAGTTAATAAACCATTCTCTCTCCTTGGATAAGGAAGTAAAAGCATAGAGAGGGGCCAGGAATTTTATGCTAATTGAGTTCCCTCCATATGGAAGGAAGCATCAAGGAAGGAGAAGACAGCTTCTCCATAATAGGCCTCAATTCATGCTAATGGATTATGGTTTAGAATCTATCTATACCAGGCATGTCTGCAAAGTCTAAAAGGAGAATATCAGTTTATTTTTTTTCTGGATTTGTGTGCATTTATTGTGTCTAATCTACCCATTAGTTTAGCTAGGGCACTAAACTAAACCATAACCAAATGACTACAGTTAAAGCAAGGAAAATGAATTAGAATTTTAGATGATGAAAGGGCCTTAAAGATGATTATTTAGCCCAGTGGATCTTAATCTTGGTTGCACATTGGAATCACTTGGGAAGATTTTTAAAAATACTGACGCCAGGGTACCATCCTAGACCACTTAAAATAGACTCTTGTGGGGGACGGATGTGGCTCAAATGGTTGGGCGTCCGTCTCCCATATGGAGGGACCCGGGTTCGATCCCCGGGACCTCCCGGTAAAAAAAAAAAAAAAAAAAATAGACTCTTGTTTGGTAAGACCTGGGCACTGCTATTTTTTTTTTTTTTTTTCCGGGGGAGAGCGCGAACGCAGTCCCCCACTACCACAAATTATGCAGTCGAGTTTCCCACATTTGGGGAAATCGCAGGGGTCAGCACATCCGGAGTGCAATGGATAAGCCTCGCCCTGGGAAAACCACCTTTGTGATCATGGTATCTCCCCTGCCAGGTAAGTATGGGCACTGCTATTTTTTAAAAAGCCCACTCAGAGGATTCTCCTGCACAGCCAAGATTGAGAAACACTGATCTAGTCTAACCCTCTGTTTATTAAAAAACTGAAGCCCAGAGAATTCTGGTGACTTGCCTTTTGTTAGTGAGAGCTGGGCTGAGAACCTGGCCTTCTGCCTCATTGTCCAGTGCTTCTTATTGAAAACAGAGATTTTGGTAGATTCATGTTTTTTCATGTTTAGCTCAGTACAAATATTTGCAAAAAGTACTAGGCTTATGTAGGAGATGGATTTTAATCCTGGCACTACTGCTAGCTGGCAAGTCATTGGACCTATTTTCCTTATCTGTAAAATTTAAGAGGTTGGACAAGATCATTCCCAAGGTTTTTTTATGGCAATAAAATTCTATGCTTCTGTAGTTTCAAATATAAAGCATCAGCTTTATTTCTCCTTAGATAGGGTTAATTGCTGTTGTTTTTAACTTTTATTAAGAATCCATTATCTAGCAAGTGCCCTGCTAGGCGCTTTCATGTATATTAAATTCCTTTAATTGAAATATTTCAGGATAGGTTTCTGATGGGGAATCTTTAAAGTAATAATTGAAATCTGGATACATTCATAATTTAAAAGTGATAATGCCTTGATTATCTGAGCTTCTATAATTTGTTTTGTTAAATTAATGTAGATTAATTTAATGAAATGCTATGTCTGCGTGCTAGGAAATATTAGGGAAAATGCTGATAATTCTTCTTGGATATTTCCAAGTCTGGATATATTCAAATTCTGAATAATTACTTGAGTCCTTTAAATTTAACCCTACTATTTCTCAATATATAAATATAACTTAAGACCAAATGACTTCCTCCAGTTAGGTTCTTTTAGTTATTTTTGTGTTCATTTGGTTATTTCGTATAGTAATCAACTTAGAAAGCATTATTTGAAGTTTAGTTTAAATTATTACAGCTGCTCTCTCTAAGTCTATGGCCTATTATTATTCCAGGAACTAACTTATGAACCTCCTCCTTCATTGCCCTCCATAGCTCTGTCCCTGGCTCTTAATAAATATTGGTTGACTTTATCACTGTTTGTACTCTGGTATTAATAACTCACTGTGTCTTTTTTCCATATATTTCACAACTAGAATTTTCCTTTTAATACTGTCTGGTAATGGATTATAATAGAAACTCACAATGGCTAGTGAATAGGGTTATTTAAATAAATGTTTCTATTAGTATTATTTATAGACCCTTTTATGCTTGTCTATAATTTTATGGTTGAAAAAGTTTTTCCGTATTTTTCCTTCCTGAATAAAATGGCAGCAACCAAGATACTGCTATTTTCAGCCATAGTTCAAGAGAAAAATCACTCTTTTTAAGCAATCTTATGTTTCTTTCAACTTCTGTTCTTACAATTCTATCAAAAAAAAAGTGTGGCACAGTTAGTTCCTTAGAAGTCTCCCTTGTCTTCATTTTACAATACAATTGTTTTTCTACATATTGTAAATTTATGTTCTAGTCTAGATAAAATCTTCTATAGAAAGGCAAACAGATATGCTCCTTTATTTTTTATCACAATTCTACATAGGATTTGTGTGCATGTCAAATTTTTGAATAAAAATGTTAAAAATTTAACTCATGCTTAGTGACTAAGGTTTGAAATAATGTCACCTGAGTTTTTACTGAATTTGCAGAATCTAGAATTTTTTTTTAAAAGGACCATGATAAATATTGGTTATTATTTATTGTATATTGAGAATTGGTTTGATGGTGTGAAATATACAAAAAGGTAAATATTTAAAATAGTCTATACATGCAGAGTCCAGGGATATAATGAAAAGTACATTAGGTAAAAATTCAAGATAGAGGTTACCTTTCACAGTGATGGAGGTAAAGGGAGGAATGGAATCCAATTGGAGATGAATACACAGAGACTTCAATTGTTGATATTTTTTAAACTGGATGGTGCACATATGGGAGTTCATTATGTTTTTCTTTATACCTTTTTTGCAAGACAGATATTTCATAGTATTTTTTTAGCCTCTTGGGGGATGCTAATATGAATTATTTGTTGAAAAACAGTTCAAGTGAAATTTGAAAATAGGGCAAAATATGGCAGAGTGTATTAAGAAAATAAGAGAGGATGGAAAAAAAGCAAGAATAGAGAAAAGGGATGCTTGCTGGGGAATAAGAAATGAGAACCAAGTGGCAAATGACCATTTATTTGACCAGCTTTTGTGATAATTATTGTCACAAAATAGGCTACAAGGGCCTAACACATACTTGATACAAAAGTCATCAGTGCTTGCCAAATTCTTGGTACTGGGAGAAATTGAGAGAAAAGAAAACCAAATTTTTCTCAGGGAAGATTTAAATAGAGTTCATTTAAGTCATTCTGTGTGTGTTTTTTTGTTTGTTTGTTTGTTTTTTGTTTTAAAATAAAAGCTGACTTATCTTCTACCCAAGCATGTTGCTTTACATCAAGGGTTATTAAATCATTGCCTTTTATTGCATATGAGATTCAACTTTTTGAGGTACTGCCAAACTGTCTTCCATAGAGGCTGTACCATTCTACATTCCCACCAACAGGGAAGGAGTATTCCTGTCTTCAAATCCTCTCCAGCACTTGTAGTTTCTCTCTGTGTGTGTTTTTTTTAATGGCCATTCTTTAAGGTGTGAAATGATATCTCGTTGTGCTTTTGATCTGCATTTCATGAGCTTTTTGGCCATTTGTATTTCCTCTTTGGAAAAATGTCTATTCTAGTCCTTTGTCCACTTTTTAATTGGGTTGCTTGTCTTTTTTATTGTTGAGTTGTAGCATCTCTTTATTTTTTTTTTTTTTTTTTTTTTTTTTTTTTTTTTTTTTTTTTTTTTTTGTATCTGTAATAATTGCCAGTTTTATTCCTCTGGCTAAGAGATCCAGAGGTAATGTGAGGTTTACATTTGTTTATAGTTCTTTCATCAAGAGTTTAAGTGCCCTCATTAACCCTTGTAAGCTGGTTGCAAACTATTTGACTTATAAAAAAATCCTTAATTCTTTGTATGTGTGACACAAGTAATGTGTTCATTGAAAATACATATAAGAAAAGAAAAACAAAAAACAAAAAACAAACAAAAAAAAAAAAAACCCAAAAATTCACACCATTCAGAAATAAGCAGTCAAGTTATTGATATACGTATGTATGTATACATACACAAACACATAGTTTGGAATTTTATCCTACATATGTGAGCTGATACTTAATATGCTGTTTTGTAACCTGTTTTATTTTACAATATGGAATAAACATCTTTCCATGCATGTGTCAAACTACCCAATTGAAAAATAGACTTGGAGAATGGGTCAAAATACAAAATCCAACAAGATGTTGGTAAGAAAGAAACCACCTAAAACAAAATACTGCCAGATTCAAAGTAAAATGTAGGTCAAAGATACATCAGAAAATGTTAACAAAAAGAAAGCAGGTGCCAAATTTTAATGAGACAAAAAATAATTCAAGGCCTAAAGCACACGGGATAAGGGCGGCTGCGTGAATGTCTTTGCTTCCAATGCATCATCACAAACTTGTTTCTTACTCTTCTTATCTCTTCCCTAAGCCTTTCCAACTCATCTACTCCCCTTATCATTTCTTCAGGGTCCAAATGCCTAACAGGAGTATCCTCTTTAAATCCCTGGTCAGGTTGAACTAGCTCTCCTCTAAGGTTTCCCTCTACTTCCTGGCTTACACCTTCTCCATAATGGTGAGGATTTCCTTCTGCCTCCTGTGGTGGTGCATCTTCCAAAGGGCGGTCTTCCTCAGCCTTTGACATGTTCTGTGGCTTTCCTTCATTTTCTTCGCAAAATTTTTGCATGTTGAGTATTTTTTTTCTATTTTTTCCTTTTTGAATAAATTAATCACTGACCTGCAGGGATCCAGGGGATTTTCCTCCCTCTTCCCTCACCTCGATTTGTGCCGCGCCCAAAAGACCAAGAGTCCTGAGGGGATCCGGGACACTTTTCTCTTTCTCCAGCAATAGGGAGCTGCTACAGGGAAACAGGCCCTGGACTGTAAGCTGTAGCATCTCTTTATATAACATGAATATCAAACCCTTATTGGATATGTGGTTTCCAAATATTTTCTCCCATTGAGTTGGATGCATTTTTACTTTTGACAAAATCTTTGGAAGAACAAAAATGTTTAATTCTGAGAAGGTTCCATTTATCTTTTTTTTTCTTTCATTGCTTGTGCTTTGAGTGTAAGGTTTAAGAAGGTATCACCTGCCACAAGATCTTGAAGAGGTTTCCCTACATTTTCTTCTAGGAGTTCTATGATATTGTGGCTTTTATATTTAGGTCCTTGATCCATTTTGAGTTAATTTTTGTATAAGATGTGAAATGGGGTCCTCTTTCTTTCTTTTGGAATTGGATGTCCAGTTCTCCTAGCACCATTTGTTGAATAGACTGTTCTGGCCTATGTGGGTGGGGTTGACAGCCTTGTCAAAAGTCACTTGACCATAGATTTGAGGTTCTATTTCTGAGTTCTCTATTCAGTTCCATTGGTCAGTATGTCTATCTTTATGCCAGTACTATTGCTGTTTTTACCATTGTAGCTAAGTAATATGCTTAATAGTCAGAAAGTGAGAGTTCTCCAACTCTAACTACAAGGGTTAGTAACTCATAGCTTTCATTTTGGCTTCTTTGTCTGTCCCTCATCCTCCTGAAGTTGTGCAGCACTCTCCTCATTCTGCAGATCCCAAAGCAGCTCCCTCAGACAGCTTTTTGCCCTTCCTCTGTTGTTTTTTAAGCGATTTGAGCCCTGTCTACCTATTCTGACACATCTTACCAGGGGTCCTCAAGCTGTGAATCTTAAACCCTGTCTTTGTTGACAAACGTGCGGGGACCTTGAGAAGTCACCCTGATGTTCTGTTGACAGGATTCCAAGGATATCCCAGTTAATAAACTTTTTGGGAATTAGACTCTGTTCTAAGAGATTTGGATTAAAATATTTTTAAAAAATTAACAAATCACAAAAAGCAAATATGGATGCAACTTGCATTATAAAATATTTTTCCTACCCCAGATGAAGGCAAAGTTTATCCTTGACAGGGTTGTGGAGCCTTTTAAGGCTGTCTTCTAAATCTGCAGCCTTTCTTATTGCTCCCTTATCCTCTTCAGCGCTAACCACTTTTTCTACTTTTGTTGTCCAGTGCCACCTTGGTTACTTCACTCCTTCCTCTTCATTGTAGGGCAGGAAAGACTCTTATGTTACTCATTGCTTTTTGATTGATTATTCTTTAGAGTCTGTAGTGGGTTGAATGGTGGCCCCCAAAAGATATGTCCATGTCCTAACTCCTAGAAACTGTGGCTGTGACCCTATTTGGAAAAAGGTCTTTGCAGATATAATTAAGCTAAGGATCTCAAGATGATATCATCCAGGATTATCTGGGTTGGCCCTAAATCTAATGACAGGTATCCTTATAAGAATCAGGAGAGAAGACACAGGGAGAAGAGAAGGCATATGAAGATGGAGACAGAGATTGCATTTGTGCAGCCAAGCGAAAAGGAAGGATTTTCTCCCAGAGCCTTTAAAGGGACCTCGGTGTTGCTTGATTTTGGACTGCTGGCACCAGAACTGTGAGAGAATAAATTCCCATTGTTTGAAGCCACCAGTTTGTGGAGCTTTATTATGGCAGCCATAGGAAACTTATACAGATTTTGTGAGATTCCTTTTGGTATAAAGAAAAGAGGGTGTATTAGTCTGCCAAAGGGCTGCTGATGCAAAGTACCAGAAATTTGTTGGCTTTCATAAAGGGGGTTTATTTGGGACAAAAGCTTACATTTCCAAGGCCATGAAAGTACAAACAGAGGCACCATCAGAGGTTCTTCTCAAGAAAGTCAGCTAGTATTGATCCTGGCATGTTGGCACATGGTGAAGCAAGATGGCTGCCAATCTCTGCCCAGGTTTCTCCTTCTCTTCTGGGTTTACCCTTTCCTTTTGAGCTCCGTGGGCCCAGAGTTTTGAGGCTTCATGCTTAAATGATCCTGTAGTCCTCTCTGTCCTGGCATAGGGCTTATTTCTTTCCGGGCCTCCTATATCTGTCTTGGCTGTTCCACTTTCTTTCAGCTATAAGGTATCAGGCAAATGGCTCATCTCTCCCCGGGACCGCAGCTGTTTGAGCCTGCTCCTTTTTGTCACATGGCAGGATCGAAAGAGGCAAAACTCTCTCTTCCTGTGTCTGAGTGAGTGTCTGTTTATATCAGACCCAGCAAGGGGGTGAGGACTCAACTTGAGTCATGCCTTACTGACATAGTCCAATAAAAAGTCCTAATGCAATCCTATCAAGTAATCTAATCAAAGGCCCCTCAGCTGAATTTAGTGCAATCAAAGGGTAACACACCCAGAGGAATAGACTAGTTTACACACATAATCTTTCTCTTTTTGGAATTCATAAAATAATCTCAAACTACCACAGTAGGTAATGATCTTTTTCATCTCTGGACCATGACTTCCTCATCTGTAAAATAAGGGAGTTAGATTAGATGACATTTAAGCCCTCTTCTACCTGATGAAGCCATTAAAAACAAACAAACAAACTCAAGCCAATTAAAAGCTGCAAGTTTAAATTAGGGAAAGGAACTGCAAAAGATACTGGTATTAATTAAAAGAGGAAGCTGGCTCTCTGAGAGGAAGAAAGTATATAGAAAAATTACTAAAAGTTTATTTCTTCATCAGTGTAAGTGAAGATAGTCTCCTGCCTCAGTAAAACAGAGCAAAACCAAAACAAATAAAAAACCTTACTAGAAAATTATGATGACTCCCAGCCTCTCTTGTCTAGGTAAATAATCCCCCTTTTTGGTTAACTTCTCTTAATAAGACATAATACTCAAGTTTAAAAATATTTCTGATTTTCTCCAATGTGTTTAAATTCTCCATATATTCTTTAATGGACGATTCCTTCAACTGAACCTTTAATTAGGTAAGCGTCTCACCAGAGCTTAAAAATATGAATCTCATTGCACCATGGTATCTTCATGATAGTATAACACTTTAATCTCTTAGTAGATTTATAGTTGTACACTTCCCTTAATATCCTCCATATATCTGCATCTTATATGAGCACCCCTTTTTAGTAAGTTTTAATGTTGAGCTGGTAGTAGGCAAAGAACTTTCCTTTGGGGTCTCTAAATAAATGTGTGCTAAATAACTTATTGATTTTATGGTGGATTTCCAAAGCAAACAATTTTTCTAGCAAATTTATTTTTAATTTTTTAATTTTTTAAATTTTTTAAAATTTTACCAGGAGGTCCCGGGGATCGAACCCAGGTCCCTCCCTATGGCAGACAGGTACCCAACCATTTGAGCCACATCCGCCCCCCCAAATTTATTTTTTAAATCAGTATTTTCCCAACTGTTTGGTTTGAGGAACACAATTTTCCCCAAACAGAAACTTTTAAATCACTTTTCCTTTAATTCATTTCTGCTCATTAATTCCTTTCGAGCAAGGAATTTTTTTCAGTTGACCTCGGAGTAGCTGTCGGTTGGACATATTAAAGAAAATATTTTTGTAGTTAAGATAACACAAATCTTTCCAAAATGTTTCAGTTCAGACACACTTCTTTTAATGTATACTCATCAAATATTTACTTAGTGCAGTCTGTATGTTAGTAATGATAACTTGTTTCTTTTCTTCTTCAAAAATCATGGTATATAGAAGATGCCCCCTGTAGCAGTCTGGTATGAATTCCAAAAATAGATGTTAGATTATGTTTGTAAATTGCTCTGTTCCTCTGGGTACATTAGATTGTATTGGATTCAGAGGTTTCACTCTTACTTGATTAAATTATGACTAAGGCTTTGATTGGGCCATGTCAGTAGGACATTGAATGCCCACCCCTTTGGTGGGCAGGGACTCACAGAGAAAATGACAAGGTAAAGGTGTTAGGTGAAGTTTTGAGCTGGAGCCCCAAGAAGTAAACATGTAGGAGAAGAACACAGAGGAATAGAGATGGTGCCATAGACACAGCAGAGGCCCCAGGAAGAGAGAGAGCTTCATAGTCTACAGCTGACCTTGTGGAGAGAACAGAGCAGCTGAGCCCAGAGAGGAACAAGCCTGGTGAGAGAGATGAGACTTATCTCAACCTACAGCTGATATTGGAAGAAGCTGGGACCACAGAGCCTTAAGAGGAAGAGGAAGGCTGAACCCTTGCAGACGTCAGGCAGCCATCTTGTTCCAACATGTGGCAACAGACTTTGGTGAGGAAAGTAACTTAGCTTAATGGCCTGGTAACTGTAAGCTTCTACCCCAAATAAATAAGCTTTTATAAAAGCCAACAGATTTCTGGTATTTTGCATCAGCACCCCTTTGGCTGACTAAAACACCCCCATAAGAGTATAATCATTTCCTCTACTTGATGACTATATTTTGTTTTCCCATTGAAAGTTACTGTTTTAATCCAGTTGAGATATATGTATATGCTGCTTTAATCACTTCTAATATTGCGTAAAGATCCAGGTAAAAATATTGTAAAAATATTCACTATGAAAATATTTACTGTGAAAGTCATTACATATTTCTCTCCTGGCACAATTCTTGATTTATAATAATTTACTCAATTTATTTTCTTTTTGCTTATTTTTCCCCTTGTAAAAACAAAGAATTAAAGCTTTTCATAGTAATTTATTAATTTAAAGCCTTTTTATTTTAAAATGAGAATGATGTTATATCAAGAACAAATGCTTCTCCTTAAAATTATCCATAATTTAGAGAAGCTATCAGTGGGGAAAGCACTGGTATTAGTTGAATCAATAGGTTATGGTAGTGAGCTATTTAATGATACAAAGTAACAAGTATAACATAGGCCCTACATAAGACTATGTAGTTATTTCCCTGTTGTCCTTTTATAACCTCTTACTACAAAGGAGTTATTTTAACAAGAGTTAACTAGTCTTAGGCATCATATGAGATCTTTATTAGACTTCAGCTTGCATATCTATCTTGAAGAACTCCAGGGAGGCTGAGAGCTGCCTATGTCCTATTGTGTGTGCATGGTCTTTGAGCAGCAGGAGTCCTGTGAGGGGGAACCTGAATTCTACAGTGGGAAGGAACAATGGGTTGCATTTTGGTGCCTTCCCTGGAATGTAAGTACACCTGAGGCAAGATGGAGTCATAGACATGATAGATATGAGTCTTCAGAAGTGTCAGCAAGGAATATCCTGGGGGGGAGGGACTGAAGGACATGGCACTGAGAGCATGTATGCATGTGTATGTGTCCCATGGGGACCTGAGCTTTGAGTAGGCATTTTAAAAGTTACGAAATATAAAGTTATGTTTTATGTTAAAATGCTTTTAAAATTACATATACTTTCCCTTGAGGCTCTGATATATCCCCACATGAGGACCTACTCCTGACCCCCTCCAAGTGAGAATTGCTCCTCTCTATACAGTCTTGGAGTGATAACATTCATATACATGGCCTCAAATACCTTGCAGAGTCTGAGGACTCTGTGCCTTCTGGATCTCTCTCCTGTGTTCTCAGAACATGTTCCAGCTGCCTCTTGAATGTCTGCATGTGGATGTCCCACAGGTGCTTCAAATTCAACATAAGACTGTACACACCATCTACTGCCTTTCCAAACCCACTCCTCTTGTACTTCTTTTTTTAAACAGCTTTATTGAATATCATTGACATACAATAAACTACACGTATTTAAAGAGTGCAGTTTGACATGTTTGACATGTGTACATCCCTGAAACTACACTACCGCCAAGATAGTGAACATATCCATCACTCCCAAAAGTTTTGTGATGCCCCTTGGTTATCTGTCTCTTCTGTCCCTCCCTTTGCCGCCCCTCCTTCCCACCTACCCCCAGATGGAACTAGTGATCTGCTTTTTGTCACTATAGGTTAGTTTTAAATTTCTGGAGCAGGAATTGGCAAACCACAACCCATGGGCTAAAACCTGGCCTGCTGCTGTTTTTGTAAATAAAGTTTTATTAGAACACACCACCACCCTATCATTTATGCATTGTTTATGGCTGCTTTCATGCTACAATGGTGGAGTTGAGTATTTGCAACAGATCTTATGGCCCACAAAGCCTGAAATATTAACTAACCACCCTTTTACAGAAAAAGGTTGCTAATGTGTTACATTGAATCACACTATGTACTCTCTTTTTTTTTGCCTGGCTTTTTTCCACTCTGCATAATTATTCATGTTGTTGCATGCATCTATAGATCATTCCTTTTTATTGTTGAGTAGTATTACATTGTATGGGTATACTCCCGAAGTTTGTTTATCTATTTATATGTTGATGGACATTTGTGTTTCCTCCCCCTCCTGAGGTTGGTTCCTCTCTGTTTAACTGTCCCTCCTCTGTATGCTATATGTGATCCTATTACAACACTTCACACTGTATTGTAATTGCTGTTTCTTATGGATAGAAATGACAGCTATTTCCATGTAACTAGAAAAAGGTTGCAAAATTTCGAATAGAGTCACATCAACCACATTTTCAAAACTCAAAATACCTAAAGGTAATAATTGGAAATAAAAAATAACTGAAAATATTTGAGGTACTTAATACTATTTTAATGTGATTTTACAACACTGAATTGGAACACAAGGCCAGAATGTAGTTTGGACTTATTCACTGTCACAACCAGAATGAAATTGCATGAAGATAATGTCAGAAAAAAAAAAATTATTTTAAAATGATATTTAAGAATTCTAAAGCAACGGTAACCAAAGCAAGTGGGAAAAATCATGCTGACAGTATTTATTAGAAAATGTGATGGAAATGTCTGAAGAAAATAACCCATTGATACATGTGAATTCCATCAACCTATCATTGGGGAATTGGACTAGATATAGCTGTGTAATTTCATCAGTTTAGAATATGTAATTCAGAGGCACGTTTGCCCTTAAAAGGAAGGAACATTGGAGGCTTCTAGCAGCTCTGTCTTGCCACGGGCTGGAGGAGCAGATGAAGTTGAAACCTTCCCTTTCAACGTTGTCTCATCAGGGAAAAAGGGCACTGGACTAACAGGTAGGGTTCATTTTTTTTGTTCATTAGTAGAAGCTAAAGTTGGACATATTTGATTATATTATATTGCCATGGCAATATCTCCTCATCATTGTAGGTAAAATGATTCCTACCAGCAGTAAAAGAGTAGTTTTGAAATTAGTTTCCTCACACAGTACAATCTGTGAATACATCTTTTGTTCTTTCTCTTTAGGTTCATAAAAATGATGACCGTAAAGAAAGATGGTT
This sequence comes from Tolypeutes matacus, assembly GCA_026826555.1. Taxonomy (NCBI): domain Eukaryota; kingdom Metazoa; phylum Chordata; class Mammalia; order Cingulata; family Chlamyphoridae; genus Tolypeutes; species Tolypeutes matacus. Next base: position 44,121,457 of record JAKSZT010053887.1, read on the forward strand.
TCTGTCCTCATTACCTCATTTTGTAATCCTTTGAGGTTTTATGGGAAAACTATAGATTTTCTGCGTTATTAGCATTTATTAATGAAGTCTAGGAGATACTCATTTTGAATAGGCTGTGGCCTGCCTGTGACAGAAGCAATAAATACCTCATTAATCTCTTTGTTCAAAACCATCAAGAAGATTTCACCTGGCATTTTAGCCTCATGGTCTGCAAAGTAGTCACCGAAATCCAGTTTGATTCTTTATTTGCAGCATTTTTTAAAAATCCCCCAATTGGGAGTCCTCTTTGAAGAACAGCTGGGGACCTCTTTTTCCAGCCATCTGCACAGTTAGCCACTCCCAGGATGCTTTCTTGTGCTGAGATTAGCCCAGGCACATCCAGCACCTGCGCCTGGGCGTGCTTCATCCTTGCTCTGGGGCTGGCTGTCTCTGGGAGTGCATTTTAGCCACAGTCTTTCCCCTGGCAGGCCTGTGGCTTTGTTTCTACACAAAGGTGATACTTGTGTTGGTGGAGCCTTTTTCCTTATGCTTTCAAGTGATTATGTTCTGGTTGAAGTGGTTGTTATGAATTTTTAAAAACTCATCAGACACAGGAAAATCTTATTTGAACTTGAAAATTTGTATCATTATATCGCCAAATCTCACTGGTATATCAATAGGTTAAAACCATACAGGCATCTGCTGTAATAATTAATGTGTGCACACAGTGTGGATAAGTAGGTATAAAGCTCCCACAGCGCCCAGCACAGTGCTCAATGTCTTTGGTTTGTTTTACAAGCTGCTCCCATTTTGTCTGGCGCTTCACACGTGAATCAGGATTTCCTTTCTCAGATGGCTGATTCTGCCTTTTTTGGTCCTTGTGCTGTATAGAGGGGGATGCTTCCTCTTTGTCCCTTCTCATTGTTCTCCCAAAAGCCAATTTTATTTGATTCTCTAGAGAGAAGAGCTGTAGGATACTTGACCAGCCACGATGCTCTGCTTTTATTCATAAAGCTATTGAATGTTAGTCCCAACCTACACTCTAAATTTTTACCTCTCTGGTATTAAGATAAGCATAAGTTGTTTTATTAGAAGGCTTGATTCAGATTTTTTTCCCCCCTGCTTGTTCCTACAGGGAAAGCACTTGTAGTTCAATAGCTGTGGATGTCATTTCTTGAGGGGAGAATGATTGAGAGTATTTAATAAACTTCTTTTGTTCTTAGTTATTTTTGAAATTAATAATTGATAGAGTAATGTTCAAGTAACAAAAGCAATGTTCTTAAAACAAAATAGGTTTTAGAATGCATTCTCTGCAAATCCTGCTCTATTAGTATTCAACTTAACTCTTAAAATTAATTGGTTAGTTTGTTCACTTTTAAACCTAAAGAATTATTAGCATTTTAATATGTAACATTTGATCTGTATTAATGTAGTTTCCAATTAGATAAACTAGTTATTTTCTTAATATAATGTTTATATCTTTTTCAGTAGACAAATCAGAGAAATACCACTTACTAGAAATTCCACACCCTGACCTTGATCATTCAATCAGTCTGGGTCCAGTCAGGAAATAAAAATCACATAGTGGGTTAAACAGGGGAAGTTTTCTATAAAGAGCGATTAAAGTCTGATAAATAAGTGACTATAAGATATAAACTCTGTATGGCACCCTAGGGCTGGGGGAGAATACCCAAAGAAGGATAAACTTCGTAGGGGGCCCTCCCCAAGGCTGGGGTTCAGGCTTCATTGGAGTAGGTATAGTACAGCCCATGGGATAGCAGAGAAATCTATCCCCAGGTTGGACCAGATTTCCCCAGGTTGGACTGGTCTGCAGTTCCTGAGCAAGCAGGAAGCAAGCCTCTGGAACACGGGTGTAGACAACCAGCAGCGAATGGTGTGAGCGTGAAGAGGGAGTAGAGCCTTTATGGGCAGCCACGCAGGCAGAAGGTCTTCAGAGCTCTGGCTTTTGTGTGCGAAGGGCCATGGGAAGGTTATCACTGGGCCAGACCAAGACTGCGAGGGAGTGAAGGAACTGCATGTCCAGGGCACGTGACTGGGGCTGAGTTCCACCAGACATCCTTGCTTCCCTTGCCTGCTCCTCCTCACAGTTGCCAACAATCTGGACAGCCCCTTCCTCCTGCAGAGTCCCTCCAGGACCCTCTACTGAGAAAGTTGTAATTGTGCTCATAGCTAAAGAATGATGCTTTAAAGGAATTCTGTCTGTTACTGCCAGAACATATATTGAAGGGAGAACCTGGAGCTTAGAGGCAATATATCATACTCTGACCCCTTTTTCTCTTTACTGTTTATGTGTCCAAAAAACAAAACTCCGAGTTTTGGTGCCATCGTCTGAACTTCTTTGCCCCCATCCAGGAAAATTAAATGTACAGTGAAGTAGAGACACTATTTAGCTACTAAATACTAAATTTGTTACATCTTAACCCTAAACCTTTGGGTTTCCTTAGTAGCACTGATTTCTTTGAAATTGGCTGGCCTAACCACAGATCTAAAAGTGAGAGATAAGTATTACAAAAGATTAAAGAAAAAAACATGACAAATACATTTTCTTTCATTATATAGGGAAACATTCATGTACATAAATGTTAAATAATTTGATTTCAAATTATATCGCTGATATTGAGTATGTTTCATTACTATTGTGACTATTTAAAAATGAAGTTCCAGAATGCCATTTTGGTTTGTATAATTTTGAACATGTGGTTCTTGAATAATGTACAGTATATCATTTTCCTTAAAAAAATAACCTTTAACAAAGATACATTTTTTAAAACTGCAATGAACATTTACTAAGTCCCTGCAGAGCTCCTGTGCTAAAAACAAATACTTCAGATGCTTCAAAATCTCATTTTCCTTAGATCAGATTGACTGGTAGGCATCCTTTTCTTGTGAATTTCTTAACTGTTCATCCCCAGATCAATAAATAAATGTAACAGATATCTTACGTGTTTCCCCTAGCTTTAGTCTGTCAGCAGTATCTGTCTGTTAAATGCATGGTTGCTAATAACTTGTTTGGTATCGGTACACACAGCTATGTGCTAGTGGAATGGCAGAAAACTATACCAGACTTGTCATATTCCAGCTTCTCCATTCTTGCTGCCTCCCACGGAGAGTTTCTTTGTTCTCAAAATGGATTTTTTTCAAATTGCTGTTTCAGAAACCTGACGTCCAATCTGGTAACTCAGCCTATGAACCTGTGATTTTTGTAGAAAAAGGCAGGAGGTAGAGATAATCTCATGACATGTTTATAAAATCAAGCCTTGTTATAAAAAGTCAAAGGTAATGACTAAGAGGATTAATGTCCTTCTTTAGATAAAAAGGGGGTGGTGATACTCGTGCAGCTTTCCTGACCTTGGTGATAGTTGCATCTACCATCAGCACTTCCTCACTTGTTCCTCTTCCCCTACATCAAGCATCTCTTAGAGTGTTTTTCTGCACTGCAAATTGCAGACACTGTAATCAATACTGGTTGAGTTTCCATGTGCTCTGACAGCAGCTATCCTTTTCTTTCTGAACGTAGGGTTTTCATGCTTCATCTTTACCTTTTGTAACCTATTACGGTATTAAACTAGCTCTGCAGAGAGTAGCTCCGGGTGGATGAGTAGCACTTTCCAGATTAAGTGGGAAAAGGTAGACATATTCTCTATATGAAATCCTTATTTGGCTACACAATAGGAACTGGAAACCTAAGAGAATTCTCAGTTTCTGCCTTTTTTTCAGTGTGGCCAGTTTTAGCCAACTTGCTGTACTATCAGTACTCTCTGGCTCTAGGAGTCCTTTCCCAACTGGAATTGTCTGTGTTTACAGGCTAAAGAGGTTCCACTGTGCCAGTTTATTCAGCAGAGTGACTCTTATTGAGCCTGACCTCACAAACCGAGGGAAGAGTGTTGCGCTTGCTCCAGATTATCTAGGTGATGAGACTGATTTCAGCCAGTCAAGCTGGTTACCTTACAGTCCCTCAAACACCCCATGCTGCTTCTGCCTCTGAATTTTTGCACAGGGCATACATACCATTTTATTTTTTCTCTCTAAGTCCCGGCTTTTCTTTAGTTTACATTCCATGTTTTCTGTGGAGCCTTTTTAAACCTTCCAGTCCTTGCTTTTCTCTGAACTCCTGCACTGTATAGTCTGTATCCCACAACTTAGTACTGATATTTCTTCTTGGGGTTTTATGGCTGTTTGTGTGACCCAGACCATATTGTAGGAGGCATGTTTGTTCACTGCTAGTTCTTTGTTAACTTGACTTTAATTAGGAGTAAGCATGGTTAAAAGAAATTTAGAGCCTTCATGCTGTCTCCCTTTAGATTGGCTGCTATAAATGGATAAGTGTAGTGAACAAGCCTCTATTGTTGGCTTCCAGCACTTACAGAAATGTTACTTTAAGGCACTGTACTGTCGGCCACCCATATTTCTGGGTGTCAAAAATATGGCTGGGGGCAGAGTGAGTTTTAGAAGTGCTGTTGATAAAGGGCTCCTGTACTTGCTTAGTGGTACTTTTTTCCACCTCCTCCATTCTGTCTCTTACTTATTTGACTTAGATCCAGTGGATGGTAGGGTAGATGGGGGCAGGACGGGAGGAGGAACTTGACTGTTTAGTCTGCTTAATGCTTTGGATTAGCATTCCTCTCTACCCAGACAGAGAGGGAAGCAGATAGAGGGAAGCAAGCAGAAAAGTGAATCTGGTCATGTCACTTCTCTCCTTAAAGCTATACTTGCCTTTTTACTTTGTAAGATAAAATCCCCAGTCCTTACTATGGCCTCTAGGGCACTTCTGGTCTGGCCTCCACCATCCTCCTCTCCCACCCTTCTCCTCTTGCTCCCCACACGCCAGCCACACTCTGTCCTCAGGTGTACATTCTGCATATTGTCACTTTCTCAGAGATATCTTCCCTGACATCCCACTCACAATTAAGCAACTGAATATAATATCTAATTATTGCTTTTGCTTTTCCTTCCATCCCTTTTTGCTTATCATTTTCACTGGTTTGTAATTTTATATCTCTTAGTGTGATTATTTAATGTATGTGTCCTCTCCTGGAGTATAACTTCCACGAGTGCAGGGATGTGATCTGTTTTGCTTGCAATTTTTTTTAACAAATCAATTTTATTGATACATATTAATAAAGCATAAATCCATCCAAAGTGTATAATCAGTGGTATTTAGTATAATCACATAGATATACTTTCATTCATTACATCAGTCATTTTTAGAGCATTTTCATTATTCCAATAATAATAATAAAAAAAGACAAAAAAATCTTAATCATCTCTCAATCTGGCTTGATTGAGAGGTGATTGGCTTCTCCTGCCTTACAGAGCTGCTATTCTGTTTCCTTCTCTAGTATATTAATATTTATATTTGTAGAAAGTCTTATACATGTAACCCATATTCGTATTTCACAAGGTTTCACTATTTTATACAGTACCATGTTACATATTTTAGCTTTCCTTGTAGTAATATACATGACCTTAGACTTACCCTTTCAACCACTGTCATACCCCTATAATAGCACTGCTAGTTACAAACACTATGATGTGCTCTCACCTTTTCTATTCATTTCCAAAGATTAACAAACAACGTTTTTCATCAGTTCTGCAAAGATTAACCCTGAGCTTTCTATTCTCTAACCTCATTCTATTTTCCAGTGACCTATATTCTAATTATTAACTCCATGAGTTTACACAATATATTTAGTTCATAATAGCGTAGTCATTGAGTATTGTCTTTTTGTGTCTAGCTTGCATCACTCAACATAATGTCCTCCAGTTCATCCATATTGTCATATGCTTAACTTCATTTCTTCTTATAGCTGCATAATATTACATCATGTGAATATACTACAGTTTATCCAGTCGTCAGTTGATGGTCACCTGGGTTGTTTCCATCTTTTGACAATTGTGAATAATGCCGTTGTGAATATCGGTGTGCAGATATCTGTTCATGTCTCTGCTCTCAGTTCTTCTGGGTATAGACCTAGAAATGATATTGCTGGGTCACGTGGAAAGTCTATATTCAACTTCCTTAAGAGCTGCCAAACATACCTCCACGGTGGCTGTACCATTCTACATTCCCACTAACAGGGAATAAGCGTTCCTATCTATCCACATCCTCTCCAACGCTAACAGTTTTTTGACTTTTTAATAGTGGTCATTCTCATAGGTATGAAATGATATCTGATAGTTTTGATTTGCATTTCCCTAATCACTAGTGATGTTGAACACTTTTTCATGTGTTTTTTTTTGCCATTTGTATTTCTTTGGACAATTGTCATTTCAAGTCTTTTGCATGTTTTTTAATCAGGTCATTTGTCTTTGGAGTTGAATTATAACATCTCTTTATATATCATAGATATTAAACCCTTATTGAATATGCGATTTCCAAATATTTTCTCCCATTGAGTCGGCTGCCTTTTCACCCTTTTGACAAAGTCCTGTGAGGTGCAAAAGTCTTTAATTTTGAGGAGGTCCCATTTATTTTTTCTTTTGTTGCTTGTGCTTTGGATGTAAGGTTTTAAGAAACTACCGCCTACCATAAGATCTTGAAAATATTTCCCTACATTTTCTTCTAGGAGTTTTATGGTTGTTGCTTTTATATTTAGGTTCTTGATCCATTTTGAGTTAATTTTTGTATGAGGTGTGAGATAGGGGTCCTCTTTCTTTCTTTTGGGTATGGATATCCAGTCTCCCAGCACCATTTGTTGAATAGACTGTTCTGACCTGGCTTGGAGGGCTTGACTGCCTTGTCAAAAATCACTTGACTGTAGATGTGAGGGTCTATTTCTGAGTTCTCAATTCAGTTCCATTAGTCAATCTGTCTGTCATTATACCAGTACCATGCTGTTTTTATTTTTTTATTTTTTTTTACCACTGTGGCTAAGTAATATGCTTTAAAGTCCAGAAGTGAGAGTCCTCCAACTTCGTTCTTTTTTTAAGAAATTTTTTTTTTGCTATTCGGGGCCCCTTACCTTTCTAAATAAGTTTGATAATTGGCATTTCCACTTCTCCAAAAAAGGCTGTTGGGATTTTTATTGGGATTCAGTTGAGTCTGTAAATCGGTTTGGGTAGAATTGACATCTTAAAGATATTTGGTTTTTCATTCCATCAACACAGAATGCCCTTTCATTTAAGTGTTCTTTGATTTCTTATAGCAATGTTTTCTAGTTTTCTGAATATTGGTCCTTTATGTCCTTAGTTAACTTTATTCCTAAATATTTGATTCTTTTAGTCCATTATAAATGGAATTTTCCCCCTGATTTCCATCTCAGATTGTACATCAATAGCGTATAGAAACGCTGTTGATTTTTGTGTATTACTCTTGTCTCCCGCCACTTTGCTGAACTTGTCTATTAGTCTAGTAGCTTTGTTGTGGATTTTTCAGGATTTTCTGGTAAAGGATCATATCAGCAAATAGTGCAAGTTTTACTTCTTCCTTTCCTATTTGGATGCATTTTATTTATTTAAACTGGCCTAATTGCTCTAGCTAGAACTTCTAGCACAATATTGAATAATAGTGGTGATAGTGGGCATCCTTGTCTTGTTCTTGATCTCAGTGGGGAAGATTTCAGTCTTTCACCATTGAGTACCATGCTAGCTGTAGGTTTTTCATATATGCACTTATGATACTGAGACAGATTCCTTTCATTCCTATCTTTTGGAGTGTTTTTATCAAGAAAGGACACTGGATTTTGTCAAATGCCTTCTCTGCATCATTTGAGAGAATTGTGATTTTTCTTCTTCAATTTATCAATGAGGTTTATTACACTAATTGATTTTCCTTCTTGTGATGGTTAGGCTAATGTGTCAACTCGGCCAAGTAGTTGTGTCCAGGTGTTTGTTCCAGCAAGCACTGGGCTAATTGTAATACAAGAGCATTTATGGACTTCAATCACCAGTGAATTTACTGCGTGGATGGCTGATTACATCTGCATCAATCAGGGAGATTACATTATCAATGGGTGGTGCTTTTACCCAATCAGTTGAATGACTTAAAAGTGGAAGTGATTTCAACATTCAGGGAGAATTTCCCAGCTCGTCGTTGGACAGGCAACTTCTCCCAGAGACTCATCAACGACCTTTCATCGGGCTTTCATCGGAGCCCCTGGTTTGCAGCTTGCCTGAGGAACCTGGACTTGTGAGTCCCCACGGTCGTGTGAGAGACTCTTTTAGAGTTCCATATTATTCACAGATATCTCCTGCTGATTCTGTTTCCCGAGAGAACCCTGACTAATACAGCTGGTACCGGGAGTGGTTCTTGAAGAACAGAGTCTTAAACATGGGATGTCTGAGGTGGTTCTAGGAGTTTTGTAATTGGCTCTCCACTCTAATTGGACTCAGGGGTACTAATGACTCCCTTTCCAATAATGAAGAGGTTGCTAACAGTCCATGGCGTGAGCTGGCAATAGAGATACGCAAAATAGCATCATTGGATTCCCCTACTTCCACGCTTATAAGAAGCAAGGATCTGGGTGAGAGTGTTTTCAACACTTTAACAGAATTTTGTGGAGTAAAAAAATATAATGATGTTGGCTGGTTCCTCCTAGATACTCTGGATATAGTTACTAAAGAAAGGGATGAGCTAAAGTCTTCAATTTTGAAACTTAAATGCCGAGTGAATGATATGAAAGTTTCTACGTGTGCCTTGAAAGAAAATCTTGTCTCCTGTAGCCACAGACTTGAGATATCTGCGAATCAAACGCAGTCTCTCATTGTACGAGTAGCAGAATTACAGAGGAAACTAAAATCTCAACCTCGCAGGGTTTCTGCAATTAAAGTGAGGGCATTGATTGGAAAGTAGTGGAACCCCGAGGATTGGGACGGAGACATATGGGATGATGATAATATTGGTGGGGACATTGGAACCCTAAATTCTGCTGAGACTTTACCAGATAAACCTGTGATGGCCTGCCCTGTGGAGACCAC